>CM077190.1:3634030-3916530 GCA_039654105.1 Coreius guichenoti
TATATTGTTATTGTGAAATAAAATTACTATAATTTTAAAAGATAAAAGATTTTGGTCATATCGCCCACCCCTACCCTGTGGCACAAGAACAAAATGACTCCCTGAACCTCAAGCTGCAACACATGTTCATCCCAGACAACCTAGCAATTGTGCTCTAATTGCATCTTCAAAAAGCATGACAGTCACCTTGTTACATTCCATGGCACAAACCAAAATTAGAAACAAGCGAAACTACAACCACGCAATTAATGAACAATTAAATAATCGTTTGGATTTGCTTTGGTAAAAACAAAGTGTGACCAGTCCGCTGTGTGTTCACACTGATCTGAAGTCGGCGAACCTCTGTGGCAAACGGCGCAGGAGGATTACAGCTTAGCTGAAAATCACCTTGTCTTTTGGAGTGGTGTCACGCAAATGAAGGTGCCCTTTGCAAATAATACCCATCAGAATTTCAAAGTCATTGAGTCTCGACTGGAAAGGGTGATGGAGCGCTGGATTCGCACACTCTCCCTCTCGGTACCAGCCTCGCTCTGGTGAACCAGGCTAGTCATCAGGGAATATCTGACAATTAACATTCAGCTCATTTCATGCCCAACAGAGCTTTTTTTTTTATATATTTTTTTTTTTTTTAAGATTTCCAGGTGACATACCTCTTACTTTTGTTGTCAATATACAGTGGGGAGAACAAGTATTTGATACACTGCCGATTTTGCAGGTTTGCCCACTTACAAAGCATGTAGAAGTCTGTAATTTTTATCATAGGTACTCTTCAACTGTGATTGACGGAATCTAAAACAAAAATCCAGAAAATCACATTGTATGATTTTTAAATAATTAATTTGCATTTTATTGCATGACATAAGTATTTGATACATCAGAAAAGCAGAACTTAATATTTGGTACAAAAACCTTTGTTTGCAATTACAGAGATCATACGTTTCCTGTAGTTCTTGACCAGGTTTGCACACACTGCAGCAGGGATTTTGGCCCACTCCTCCATACAGACCTTCTCCAGATCCTTCAGGTTTCGGGGCTGTCGCTGGGCAATACGGACTTTCAGCTCCCTCCAAAGATTTTCTATTGGGTTCAGGTCTGGAGACTGGCTAGGCCACTCCAGGACCTTGAGATGTTTCTTACGGAGCCACTCCTTAGTTGCCCTGGCTGTGTGTTTCGGGTCGTTGTCATGCTGGAAGACCCAGCCACGACCCATCTTCAATGCTCTTACTGAGGGAAGGAGGTTGTTGGCCATCCATCCTCCCCTCAATACGGTGCAGTCGTCCTGTCCCCTTTGCAGAAAAGCATCCCCAAAGAATGATGTTTCCACCTCCATGCTTCACGGTTGGGATGGTGTTCTTGGGGTTGTACTCATCCTTCTTCTTCCTCCAAACACAGCGAGTGGAGTTTAGGCCAAAAACCTCTATTTTTGTCTCATCAGACCACATGACCTTCTCCCATTCCTCCTCTGGATCATCCAGATGGTCATTGGCAAACTTCAGACGGGCCTGGACATGCACTGGCTTGAGCAGGGGGACCTTGCGTGCGCTGCAGGATTTTAATCCATGACGGCGTAGTGTGTTACTAATGGTTTTCTTGAGACTGTGGTCCCAGCTCTCTTCAGGTCATTGACCAGGTCCTGCCGTGTAGTTCTGGGCTGATCCCTCACCTTCCTCATGATCATTGATGCCCAACGAGGTGAGATCTTGCATGGTACCCCAGACCGAGGGAGACTGACCGTCATCTTGAACTTCTTCCATTTTCTAATAATTGCACCAACAGTTGTTGCCTTCTCGCCAAGCTGCTTGCCTATTGTCCTGTAGCCCATCCCAGCCTTGTGCAGGTCTACAATTTTATCCCTGATGTCCTTACACAGCTCTCTGGTCTTGGCCATTGTGGAGAGGTTGGAGTCTGTTTGATTGAGTGTGTGGACAGGTGTCTTTTATACAGGTAACGAGTTCAAACAGGTGCAGTTAATACAGGTAATGAGTGGAAAACAGGAGGGCTTCTTAAAGAAAAACTAACAGGTCTGTGAGAGCCGGAATTCTTACTGGTTGGTAGGTGATCAAATACTTATGTCATGCAATAAAATGCAAATTAATTATTTAAAAATCATACAATGTGATTTTCTGGATTCCGTCACTCACAGTTGAAGAGTACCTATGATAAAAATTACAGACTTCTACATGCTTTGTAAGTGGGCAAACCTGCAAAATCGGCAGTGTATCAAATACTTGTTCTCCCCACTGTATGTGTGCACATGTTTTCAGACTGAACATCCATATCATAAACTCCATTTAAAATGACATATTTTGTGACACTTCATTATTTTAACAAAACAATACTGTCAATACTGTTCCTGCACCGTTTCTTATACCAGAAGTGGTAAAAGCACAAAAGTGAGCATAATATATTATTTCTTGTTTACAACAAATTAGCAAACAAGAAGCAATTCACATTTTACACAGTATTGTGGTTACTTGGCATGTTTGGTTGTATTAAAACGAACGATTTTAAAATTGTGCATGCGTCTAACGCCTGTGTACGCGTACGAGTCAGAAGAAGTATACTTTGCAAGGCTGTGCATTCGACTGTGCACATACGCTTTATAAAGTATCAGTTTTTGAACAAATCGATTGAATGAATGATTCAATGGGCCCTATTTTAACGATCTGAGCGCATGGTCTGAAGTGCATAGCGCAGGTGCACTTAGGGCGTGTCCGAATGCACTTTTGCTAGTTTTACGATGGGAAAAACGGTCGGCGCGCCAGACACATGGTCCAAAAGGGTTGTACCTAGTCTCTTAATGAGTCATGGGTGTGTTTTGGGCGTAACGTGCAACAAACCAATCAGAGTCTCATCTCCCATTCCCTTTAAAAGCCAGTTGCACTCGCACCATGGCGGATTCACTATTTACATGGCAGAATTTGCGAGCGGAAAGACTGAACGCTTCTCCAGAGAGGAATCCTTTTATTTTGATATTTAAAAAATGTTTGTGTGTTGCTGCGCGTCCCTGTGTGTGTAATAAGCAGAGTGTATGCACGTTGTGTACCCGCCTATAGGCGCATATTACTAACGCGCCCTTTAAATAACACAAAAAATACTGCACTATTGACTTTAGACCAGGTTTTTGTTGGTCAATGGCGCAGTCGTTTTCAGTTTCCTCAAAATAGCAACGTGCCAACAATGCGCCTGAACACACCTGGTTTTCAGACCAGCACACCCATGGGCGCGAGTGCATTTGCTATTTAAACAACGTGGCGCTTTGACGTGAAAACACTTGCGTCGAGCCTGGTGTCGCATTGAGCCGGGTGTATGAGAGAGCCCAATGACTCCCTCAACGGTTCAAACATTCACTTGTCACCGCCTACTGGTATATCAATGAAACCTGCAGAAAGGAACACTTAAAAATCCCAAACACTAATAAATACACAGACTGAAAAACTGTATATGTACTGCTGAAAAATGTGGGGTTGGTAAAATACTTACAGACCCCAAACTTTTGAATGGTATTAGTGGATTTATACTATATTAGTGTGTTTTTCAAAGAAATGCACCACTCATGTTTTCTTCAGAAAACGTAAAAATCTATTTTGTGTTTCAAATCACTATAACACACTGTATGTTACCAAATTAAGCCTACCCTACCTATACTGTAATGTAGAGCTCTCAAACTCAAAATTCTCCACAGTTCTGCCACTGGTCAGGAACAACAGGCCATAGGGTAAACTGCAGGTCAGGCCTAACAGCCATGTAAAGCCTATAAATAACGGCCACTGCTTCCTCTTCATCGATCTTCATTTACCATACCTTCTTCCTGCACATTTCCAGAGTGACACAGTTTAATTGGCTGCACGGGGAGGTCTATGCCCAAGCCATTGGTAGGACGATTATCTGAGTCACTCTGAGAAAGGTTAACTAACTCAACTAAAATGGAATAAAAGCACCCTGAACAACTAGTTGGCTTTTTTTCCTTTTTTCATTTACAACATAGAAAGAATGGAGCAGAAATCATATAACCTGTGTTAATCTGGTAACTCAAGCCTAATTTTAACCTTCATTAATAGATACAGTGGGGAGAACAAGTATTTGATACACTGCCGATTTTGCAGGTTTTCCTACTTACAAAGCATGTAGAGGTCTGTAATTTTTATCATAGGTAAACTTCAACTGTGAGAGACGGAATCTAAAACAAAAATCCAGAAAATCACATTGTATGATTTTTAAATAATTAATTTGCATTTTATTGCATGACATAAGTATTTGATCACCTACCAACCAGTAAGAATTCCAGCTCTCACAGACCTGTTAGTTTTTCTTTAAGAAGCCCTCCTGTTCTCCACTCATTACCTGTATTAACTGCACCTGTTTGAACTCGTTACCTGTATAAAAGACACCTGTCCACACACTCAATCAAACAGACTCCAACCTCTCCACAATGGCCAAGACCAGAGAGCTGTGTAAGGACATCAGGGATAAAATTGTAGACCTGCACAAGGCTGGGATGGGCTACAGGACAATAGGCAAGCAGCTTGGTGAGAAGGCAACAACTGTTGGCACAATTATTAGAAAATGGAAGAAGTTCAAGATGACGGTCAATCTCCCTCGGTCTGGGGCACCATGCAAGATCTCACCTCGTGGGGCATCAATGATCATGAGGAAGGTGAGGGATCAGCCCAGAACTACACGGCAGGACCTGGTCAATGACCTGAAGAGAGCTGGGACCATAGTCTCAAAGAAAACCATTAGTAACACACTACGCCGTCATGGATTAAAATCCTGCAGCGCACGCAAGGTCCCCCTGCTCAAGCCAGCGCATGTCCAGGCCCGTCTGAAGTTTGCCAATGACCATCTGGATGATCCAGAGGAGGAATGGGAGAAGGTCATGTGGTCTGATGAGACAAAAATAGAACTTTTTGGTCTAAACTCCACTCGCCGTGTTTGGAGGAAGAAGAAGGATGAGTACAACCCCAAGAACACCATACCAACCGTGAAGCATGGAGGTGGAAACATCATTCTTTGGGGATGCTTTTCTGCAAAGGGGACAGGACGACTGCACCGTATTGAGGGGAGGATGGATGGCCAACAACCTCCTTCCCTCAGTAAGAGCATTGAAGATGGGTCGTGGCTGGGTCTTCCAGCATGACAACGACCCGAAACACACAGCCAGGGCAACTAAGGAGTGGCTCCGTAAGAAGCATCTCAAGGTCCTGGAGTGGCCTAGCCAGTCTCCAGACCTGAACCCAATAGAAAATCTTTGGAGGGAGCTGAAAGTGTCCGTATTTCCCAGCGACAGCCCCGAAACCTGAAGGATCTGGAGAAGGTCTGTATGGAGGAGTGGGCCAAAATCCCTGCTGCAGTGTGTGCAAACCTGGTCAAGAACAACAGGAAACGTATGATCTCTGTAATTGCAAACAAAGGTTTCTGTACCAAATATTAAGTTCTGCTCTTCTGATGTATCAAATACTTATGTCATGCAATAAAATGCAAATTAATTACTTAAAAATCATACAATGTGATTTTCTGGATTTTTGTTTTAGATTCCGTCTCTCACAGTTGAAGAGTACCTATGATAAAAATTACAGACTTCTACATGCTTTGTAAGTGGGCAAACCTGCAAAATCGGCAGTGTATCAAATACTTGTTCTCCCCACTGTATTGCAAACCACATAAAGATAGAAAATATGATTCTTTTCACTCTCAAAATCCCATATAGGAGAGGTTGAGTAATGTTGCACAAGAGTTTCATACAGATTAACACTCCAGCCACTTTCATTAAAACTTTCCCATTTAGTTTGACCTAAACATGACCTCTTGGATTTTTTGTCTTATATATTGTTCATGATATACCAATTCATTCTCAAGGTTCAGTGTAATGAGAAAAGTGTACATACTCTTCACAAATCATAAAATTCATCTAATTTTTGTAAATGACCATTAATGCTGGGGTTGAGTCTAGGTCAGGGCTGACAGAGCAAAGGTGACCCATCTCAATAACCATTCACATAGCTCTTCACCGGGAAGAAAAACACACAAACAAACACTTCATAAACAGCCATTGATTCCTGTGGAAAGATGGAGGAGGAGTGAGGGGGAGAGAACGCAGAGTTCTGTAAGAACTTTATGTAATGCTGGAACATTACATAACCACCTACACTAGTTCTCCTTATTAGCTTTGAAATGATTTCATCCATGAAGCTCATATCAGAAACCACACACATTTTACTAATTTCCATTTGACACTACACTATAAGTCTTATTTGAACACACTGATTGCTATAACCATTTGATGCAGGAAATCAAGAAAAAAAGAAATATATATATATAGGAAATTTAGTGTATTATATATTATAATTTATTATATATTTTTATTTTATAGATTATATATAATCAATTATATATATATATATATTGTTACGTCCAAGGACGTATGCTTATTTGTTATTTCAGTGTGTCATGCATTTGTGTTTGGGTGTTTTGTTCTCTGCTCTCTTTTTCTCTCGTTCTCTCTTTCGTCATTGAGATAGGTACTCTGACCAGCTGTATTCAATCTAACGATGCTTGATGTGATTAGAGAATGAAGGGGAGGAGCCGAGATATAAGCAGAGGTGGATCGTTTGAGAAGAGAGAGAGACTTCCTTTTGCCAGGATGAATTCATCCTCCTGTTTGCCCAGACTCTGTTAACTTGCTGATCTGTTTCTGAGTAAGTGAGCTCAGGATTCTGTTGTGGGTTCATTAACAGAAAGAGAACTAAAGTGTTGCAGTATGTTTGATTACTTTTATATCTTATGTTAAGTTTGTTTGTTTAGTATCTTTATTTCTTTGTGGTTTGGGGATTGTAGGAGGAGGGTGCCATTTTTGTTTGTACTCCTCTTTTTCTCCTGTTTATGGGTAGGCAGGGAAAAAGAGAAGTTTTATGTCATTTATTTCTATGATTATCTCTTTCTAGGCAATTTAAGATTTTTGGGTTAGTTGCCTTAAGTTTTGTTTGTTATTTTGGAAGTTATTATCCCCTGTTTTTGATTATTATTATTATTATTATCATCATCATCATCATCATCATCATCATCATCATCATCATCATCATCATTATTATTTGACATTGTTATTTCTGTTACCCTTATTGGGATCTGTTATCATTCTTTATCTTTTCAAATTAAAAGATATAATTTGAATTGGTTGTGGTGTTGATTCTGGGACAGGAGGTTGGATTATCCTGGTTCTCTCTTCAAGGTTTTGTTTTCTTTTCTTTATTTAATTTGTACATTTTTTTTTTTTTGTTTTTGTTTTTGTTTTGTTGCTGATTGCCCAACCCTATATATACAGCTCTGGAAAAAAATAAGAGACCACTTAACATTGATTTCTCAATGTTAACTGGTCTCTTAATTTTTTCCAGAGCTGTATATATATGATAGGGCTGCCCGATTAATCGTTAAAATATTGCAATCTCGATTCAAACACCCACCCGATCTCATTCCTAAATAACAACGATTTGCCTGTGTCTATTAAACCTTTGACGACAATCACACCGGAACATTCAAATCTGCATTTGCACTGCCGTTGACCCAGAGAAAGCATTTATTATGTGTAGGTATGAAACAGCTTCACAAACAGTCTTTTCAACCACACAGTATCGCTATTTCTGTGTTACAAATATTCTTATCACAAAAGTACTGGGATAAAAGTTTATAGTCCAGATAAAAACACTGATGTCTACTGAAGTGAAAAGTTACATTTGAAATTAACTTGGCACTTCAATTAACGATTATATCATTATTATTATATCATTACATTAAATTACGTTATACTACGGGGCTGTTAAATGCTTGAATCTGATTGGTTGACGAACGTTCTAAGGTGTGCAGTTATTTTCAGGGAAGTGCACGGCTAAAGTAGTTCCAGCAGGTCTTGACCGCATTACAGTTCCATATCACTCTGCCAAATGATTTCAGTTATTTCAAATGTCTTTACAGCCGACAACAGCAAAAGAACCAAAACCCACAACGACACTGACCAAGCAAATAAATATAGTAAACAATAGGATAAAAACAACAAATTTTTCCATGTTTTTCCTACAAAAATACGTTTAATTATGTACGAAACGCACATACTCTCTCCCGCTCTCTCTCTGCTTTCCTACTCAAACACACACACACTACAGACACACACAGCACAGAAACATGTCAGCGTGGCTTGGATGATTTTATCAGTAAAATAGTTTAGCAACTTAAAAGCTACATTTTTCACTAGCGATGTAATAAAGGCGCTGTTCATACAGTTCCGTATTAGTAGACTCTCACGCTGCTGCCGAACACTGTTGACACAGACACACAGACTGAGACTGAGGTAATTCACATACGCTCACTCTCTCTCTCTCTCTAATAACTCACTGCATTAATAACTGCATTAGTCTGCTATCAATGGCTCAAGCCTCCGTTACTAGCTCGAAAATGACGTTTTGGAATCAGCAACGGAGGCTTGGGTTTAGATACGTAAGAAATTAGTCCTGCACACAAGAGCGTTTTAAAGACAAAACCTGACAAATGTCTTGATATACAGTGGGGAGAACAAGTATTTGATACACTGCCGATTTTGCAGGTTTGCCCACTTACAAAGCATGTAGAAGTCTGTAATTTTTATCATAGGTACTCTTCAACTGTGAGTGACAGAATCTAAAACAAAAATCCAGAAAATAACATTGTATGATTTTTAAATAATTAATTTGCATTTTATTGCATGACATAAGTATTTGATCACCTACCAACCAGTAAGAATTCCGGCTCTCACAGACCTGTTAGTTTTTCTTTAAGAAGCCCTCCTGTTCTCCACTCATTACCTGTATTAACTGCACCTGTTTGAACTCGTTACCTGTATAAAAGACACCTGTCCACACACTCAATCAAACAGACAGACTCCAACCTATCCACAATGGCCAAGACCAGAGAGCTGTGTAAGGACATCAGGGATAAAATTGTAGACCTGCACAAGGCTGGGATGGGCTACAGGACAATAGGTAAGCAGCTTGGTGAGAAGGCAACAACTGTTGGCACAATTATTAGAAAATGGAAGAAGTTCAAGATGACGGTCAATCTCCCTCGGTCTGGGGCACCATGCAAGATCTCACCTCGTGGGGCATCAATGATCATGAGGAAGGTGAGGGATCAGCCCAGAACTACACGGCAGGACCTGGTCAATGACCTGAAGAGAGCTGGGACCACAGTCTCAAAGAAAACCATTAGTAACACACTACGCCGTCATGGATTAAAATCCTGCAGCGCACGCAAGGTCCCCCTGCTCAAGCCACCGCATGTTCAGGCCCGTCTGAAGTTTGCCAATGACCATCTGGATGATCCAGCGGAGGAATGGGAGAAGGTCATGTGGTCTGATGAGACAAAAATAGAGCTTTTTGGTCTAAACTCCACTCGCCGTGTTTGGAGGAAGAAGAAGGATGAGTACAACCCCAAGAACAGCATCCCAACCGTGAAGCATGGAGGTGGAAACATCATTCTTTGGGGATGCTTTTCTGCAATGGGGACAGGACGACTGCACCGTATTGAGGGGAGGATGGATGGGGCCATGTATCGCGAGATCTTGGCCAACAACCTCCTTCCCTCAGTAAGAGCATTGAAGATGGGTCGTGGCTGGGTCTTCCAGCATGACAACGACCCGAAACACACAGCCAGGGCAACTAAGGAGTGGCTCCGTAAGAAGCATCTCAAGGTCCTGGAGTGGCCTAGCCAGTCTCCAGACCTGAACCCAATAGAAAATCTTCGGAGGGAGCTGAAAGTCCGTATTGCCCAGCGACAGCCCCGAAACCTGAAGGATCTGGAGAAGGTCTGTATGGAGGAGTGGGCCAAAATCGCTGCTGCAGTGTGTGCAAACCTGGTCAAGAACTACAGGAAACGTATGATCTCTGTAATTGCAAACAAAGGTTTCTGTACCAAATATTAAGTTCTGCTTTTCTGATGTATCAAATACTTATGTCATGCAATAAAATGCAAATTAATTATTTAAAAATCATACAATGTGATTTTCTAGATTTTTGTTTTAGATTCCGTCTCTCACAGTTGAAGAGTACCTATGATAAAAATTACAGACTTCTACATGCTTTGTAAGTGGGCAAACCTGCAAAATCGGCAGTGTATCAAATACTTGTTCTCCCCACTGTAAATCATCTGAACAATGTTCTGAGGTGTGGTAACCGTAGTATAAGAATAATAATTGACTCCGGGCCATTGAATTATTCGAAAAATAAAGCACCCCGGTGACCGCATTAGGTGGGTGTGCATTATTTTTCGAATAATTCAATGGCCCGTTGTCAATTAGTCCTTATTTATTTTGTTTAGTAGTTTGTTCAGAATCGTGAGAATCTCTTTTGTTTAAAACAAAAAAATCGTGATTCTCAATTTATCCAGAATCGTGCAGTTCTAATATATGATAAATTATAATATATTAAAATTCTAAAAGACATATCAATTTAAATTTGTGAAGTAAGCTCCTCCAAGAAATTAAAAATCAGAAATTCCAATTAAGATTTCATCAATAAAGTTTTGATTTTTTTTTTGCAAACGTGAAAGCCAAAACTAAACAAACTTACACATTTAATTGCAAAAGTTGCTAGTTCATTGTCATGCACAATACATAAATAAAAATAACATTCACACTTGTCATTCTGACAATGCCAAAGTTTAATGTGGCTCTGATGCTGTCACAATTGAACTCAGTTTGGACTTTGTTTCTGTTTGCACTTTTCCCCTGTTGAGTTTGTTGTCATGGTTGTTCATTTGATTTCATCATTCAGTTCAGGTGTGTGTCATTAGTTATCCTTGTCTGCATGTATACTTAAGTTCCTCTGTCTCTGTCTGTTCATTGCTGTAGGGTCTCGTTCATGTTAGATGTGTTGTAAGCTTTTCTCTTCGTGTGGATTTATTAAATACTGATCACGTGGTTATGGCAAAACGAATAAAGCTCTGATACAGTGCTTCAATGTGAGATGTTTCATTTTTTGATACAAGCTTCGAAGCCTCGGTGCCGGACGACACATCACTACTAGGGATGCGCCGATCCGATGCTCAGTATCGGTATCGGCTCCGATACGCCATTATTTGCCGGATCGGGTATCGGTCAGACAGGACCGATCCAAATCCGATGCTGTGCGTATACTATTCTGTGTTATTATTAAGCCCCAGTGCCCCACAAAAGTCACAACAACATTATAAAGCATCATCAACTCTTCTTTGTGCACTATATTAAGTGTTCTGAAGCCATTCCATAGTTTAATGTGAGGTACAGATGAATATTTAAGACATTAAATTCAAGTTCACGTGAATGCTTCCCTCCGCTGCGGCTGCCAGTCATTCTGCATTCAGCTTTCAAACGCGTTCGGTTACGACAGTCAACACGATGAAACTCTCTCCAAGATGATTCAGTGTTGCTGTTATTATACTTGATCTGAAGATAACGCTCTATGGTTTCGCATAAAATGACTTTATCTGACTGGAGTTTATTGCGGTTTCTAAATCGTGTTACTTTCTACCGGGTGTCTGTTAGATCACAACACTGGACTAGAGATCGTATTGTTCTTCACACGCACGGTAACTGAATTTTTAAACTGTTAAAAGAAAAGGGTCAATAAAATACTGCATAGATAGATACACTACGCATCGATATATCTTCCCTTTGTGTTTTAAACTTTTCAATGCGGACGGAGCGCTGCGCGCTGTGACTCCGTGTTGCTTCAAGCGCATCATCCTGCGTACAGGATGCACATATACGCGCTTTGTGCCGCTCTGTATTGGAGCCTTTCGTATTATAATACTTTTGCGCAATGAAAGATTATTAATAGCCTTTCTTGTTCTGTCCTATCTATAATATGTTGCTGCCTCATTAAAAAATCTGCGTTATACATTTAAAATAAAAAAGTCTTTTAATTTCTTAGTATATATGCCCTATTTCTATAAATATATTTACTTGTTTTTCATGAATGTATTTTACAACAATGTGTAACATTTTACCAGATTTAGTGCTACACTTATTGACTTTTATTTGTTCCCCACTAATTTTTTTTTTTTTCATTAAATGTTTAGATTTTATACAATTATTGTGCACTCATGATTTTTCTAGAGTAACTTTTGCTGCTGAATTATCCACTAATCTAGTTTATCCACCATAGTTTATAGTAGTATTTTTGTCATAGATTGTGACTTATATATCTTTTTAATTTGTTGTTATTCTTTATAATGAAGTTGTCTGTATTTAGTAGATTGTGGTTAACACACAAAAGAGTGATTATCAGTTCAACACTGAGGTATAGAAATTCTTCATTGAATTTTTAAACAAAACTGCACTGGTATCGGATTGGTATCGGCATCGGCTCGGATCGGATCGGTTCGGTTCTGAAAAAATGGTATCGGTGCATCCCTAATCACTACCTTTTGCCTTCATCATCGTGTTTGTGTGCATTTTACAACACAGCGTTGTGACAGATATATTTTATGCCATTCTGCATTACCGCAAGAAAAATGCAGATGTTCTAGAATCGTTAGCGGAACCAATTGTCATGAAAATCACTGGGTTCCAATTAGTTTAGAATAAGAACGATTTCTTGTTTCACAACCTTACTAGGCAGGGCTTAGTTTTAAATGAGACATTATCTTCCTGTTCTGCTTGCTCTTCATAATAAGCAGTGACAGCTGTCTAACAGCAGTGACATGACAGGAACATTCCTCCCATTTAGAATACTCATTCCAATTAGCTGTAATATGTTTTTTTTACAACTTTAAAATAGTAATGCAACAAAATGTCTGAGTGTTTAATATGTACACTAAGCATTTGGCCATTTGAAAGGTGATTTTAGCTCACATTAAAGGACAGAAATTTATTATGCAGCACTCCCCATTTAATGCACACAGTAGAGGATAAAGAGTTCAAAAATGAGGTGCATGACTTCACAAATGTGCCTGGTCTGTCTCTGCCATCTCTGTGGGCTATGACTCCAGAGAGCGCAAAGATAAATGTCAGAAGGGAGATATTTTAAGAGACAATATTTTTAAACGCCACACTCGCATGTAGCATCGACACCTGCCATCACTCCAAAATGGGTCCCTGTGGCTTCCATAGTATTTATATGTCTAATAACCTTAATTATCGTCAGCTGGGGTCCTTGGTGATTTCTCGCTACACAACGACCAAACTTTTATCTAATGTGTCTGGGATCACCTTATCAGGTAAGGAAGCGAAGGAAGTGCTTGCCGACATCCACTTTTGGCGGCAGCTGGAGGCAGGTCATCTTGCCGTTAACGGCGTCCTCTTTTTCCCATCTCAAGGAATGTTCTGTGGCGCAGCGGAATCGCTGAAATGGACAGCTCTTTGCAAGGGTGGAAACACGGTCTTGAATGGTACGGACGGTCCGGACGTGTTCTGCGAGCTATTTCTCCAGCTTTAATAAATCATTCCCTCCATCTCTCCCTCTTCCTGTCAGAGTGATTGTCAGCTATACCTCTGTGATGAAGAAGATTCGTGCAGAGCGCTCCCTCCCGACAGATGTGCAGGTAGAACTACACAGTGGCCAGATGTTTTAATCAGAAAGAAAGTGCTCAGAGAAAGCCCTTGGAATGCAAATCCAAACCAACCCAACCAAATCACACTGGGATGATGAGCAGTCTTTAAGAATGTTTATTTAAACAGGTAGTGACTTATACACTGCTAGTGGAAGATCACTAGGGCTTGATTAACATATTTTAATGATTTGTGCTTCTCATATCTGTTAGTTCCTTGTGAATTATCATTATACTGTATACATGGGAACTAAACAGGGGAAACACAAAAGAAAAGAAAAATAGTGGGGAAAAAAAGTGAAATAGATTTCTATAGGGCAGGGCTCTAGACTAACATTTGAGAGCAGTGGCACCAGCTGATTTGGTGGCGCTGGAGGAAAATTTATCAAAGTTAATTTAATAATAAAATTACTATTGTTTTGCGTTGTTTTGTTAATAAGCGCAGTTACTAATAATAGTACATGTTTGTTTATTGGAAATTTAACAGGAAAGCACTGAGCTTGTATTGATATGCAGATAAAAATAACTTATTAACAACAGTAATGTGCAAAAACCTCATTTTTACAGGGAAAATTGAAATATTCTACTCTTATTAAACGTACCATTGTTCTTCTATAGTATCACACTGAACTGACCAATAGCTTCAGTGATTATAAAAGGAGCACTCTTTACTTTTATTTTCTGTGTAATTCAGTCCCAATTCAAAGAAAAGTTTTTGTTTTTCATGAGACTTTGGCCACATCCACACGAAGCCAGAGCTTTCCCTATCCGATCTTTTTTTCCCCTCGTCTCAAGAAATATCTGCGTGCACACGAAACCACTGAAACCGACTCAAAACGATGTAGTATACACGCCAGTATGTGGCGCTGTAATTCTGCCACAGAAATACACTAAAAACGGAGAAGGGCTAGAAGGGGTACAGCAACGGTCAGAAGTGAGGCAAAATAAAATAATAAACAAATTTGCTACTTACCAGATTGTGTTTTATTAATGCCTACACCTACCCCAACACTAAACCTACCCTTACAATAACGCAAATACAATAATAAAATGACACAATATTGATGTGCGCATGCCCAGTGGCCGTAGCTGTATCCCTTCTAGTCTTTACCATGCGGGACGTGGTGTGATGACATCACCGTTTCACAAAATATACGGATTGGCTGTACACATGAAAACGCAAGGGTGTCGGTTTCAGATTTATTCACTCTGGGACCCGGTTTCAAAAAAATACTGGTTTCCTAAAACGCCGGATCCGTCTGGACGAAACGCTGATACGATACAAAATTTTTACGTATACAGCTAAACGCGTCTCCGTGTGGACGGGGCCTTTGTGACTTCCTACTTTTTTCCATATATTAAGGAGTAGAAATTGCTAATAAGTCAAAAAGTGCTCCTCTGCCGCCATCTACTGATTATAGTGGTAATTTCGTGTCTTTTTTTTAAATAAATGTGCTTGTTTGCCACAAAGTGGCCTACACCTTTAAACTTTTAGTTTTACAAATCACCACGTTAAAAATAACATTAAAATTGGATAATATTTAGAGCTTTTAAGAGCTGGAAAAAGTGTGAAGCACTTGTAAACCCTTGAAAAGGGCTTGAATTTCACTCTCAAAAGTTTGTACGAACCCTGAGATGAATAACCTCTAACAAAATTTTGTCGCACCAGCAGGACAAAAGGTAGCAAAATGCAACCATTTGGTCGCAGTCTGGAGCCCTGCCTTTTTAATAATTTGAACCCAATGATTTTCATGACATTTGGTTCTGTTAATGATTCTGGAACATCTACACTCTTCTTTTAATGATGCAAAGTGGCACAAAATGTGAATAAAATATGGATTGTATGATTCAGAGTCACACTGAACTTTGACATTGTCATCATGATCAGCGTGATATACTGTATATAAAAATTTTAATAAGCAAGTTTTATCTGTGATTCACAGTTTCCTGCAATTAAGCAGTAAAATTAAATATATCTTGTAGTTAAAAAAATAAATAAATAAATCTGAATGCAAGTTCAGTGTCTGCTGAAAGCATAAATGTAAATAAAGACAATACAATAATAAATGATCAAATAAAAGTTAAAATAATTTCTTTCTTGCAGTTTTGGGGTGAGAAACAAAAAAGGTTATAGTTTAACAATATTTATAAAAAAAAAAAGTTTAACAATATTTCTGACTCTTGGTGAAGGAATTTATAGAGGTTCATTATTTTAAAATGTAAAATTCATTGCCAAAAAACAGTCATTAGGTGTACCAGGTGTGCCTTTGTTCCAAAGAGTCTGCAATTTATGATGGTCAGTGTATAATTTCTGCTTCATTATAGTTCACTAACTGCTTTGCAATATACTTACATATACCACACACAATAAAAGTTTGATCATTTGAAGAGTGTTTTAGAAGGAAACGTTTTGCTACTAATGACAAGCAAATGTAATGCTGTCATTCAAAACTGCAGACAAAACAGCACTTTAGTACAATTACTTTCTCTGTGTTCATGCCGGCTCAGACAGTTATGATATATGACCCACTCGTCATTGGCTCCCTCGCCTGTCTGAAATAAGTGATGGTTATATTCAACCCGCGCAAGGAAATTCATTTAAAGGTCATACATACACAGGAGAGCGAAATCAAACGTGCCACAGCCATTATGCAATCATCTGAGTATAAAGAGTGATCTGTGTGATTCATGTGCTCCTGTATTCAAGCTAATGTCGAGAGCATGACCTCCTGTAGTACAGCCCTGCACTAACAGAGGTCAAGACAAGAGGTCAGGGCCCTTAACAGAACAATAACAAACAACAGCATGCACATTCATACACACGGGCCTGAAAGTCACGCTATTTAGAAAATGTTGACCCCAGAAGATC
Organism: Coreius guichenoti; assembly: GCA_039654105.1. Classification (NCBI taxonomy): domain Eukaryota; kingdom Metazoa; phylum Chordata; class Actinopteri; order Cypriniformes; family Gobionidae; genus Coreius; species Coreius guichenoti. The sequence continues at coordinate 3,650,451 of CM077190.1, forward strand.
AAAGTATGAGCCTTTTTAATTTTCTATTCATTTTATATAATGTTTGCAATTTTTTACAAAAAAAAAAAAACTTCATTTGTGTGATTGGTAACACTTCACAACAAGGTTGCATTTGTTAATATTTGTTGACTACATTATGTAACATGACTAACAATGAAAAATACTTCTAAAGCATTTATTAATCTTAGTTATTGTAATTATTCTAATGTTATTTTCAACATTTACTAATATATTAACAGAAGTTGTATCTGTTAATATTATTTTAATCTGAGCTGACAACATTAACAAAGATCAATAAACACTAACAAATATATATATATTCATTTATAATATTATCAATATATAAATTAGATGGTAACAGCTGTCAACACATTACCAATAAAGCAAAGACTGAAAATATGTAATGAGATTATTAATTTGTTTTCCCAATTCTGTAGAAAGGTTCAAAACAATGTTACTTTTTGAGTGTCACAATTTTAAGTAACATTACATTTTATGTTATATATGCATCATATATTATATATCAACAGCTTTGTTTAACAACAATGAATTGAACATCAAATCAATAGATTAAAATTAAATGTTGCATGATTTTAAATGTTGCATATAGGTGGTCACAGACAAAACTGTTCACTTGTTTCATAAAAAAAGCAAAATTTGGAGCAAAAAGCTAAGAAAATCATGCTTTTGTCATAGACTACATCCATATCGGATTAGGAACGATGATCAAAACACAGATGGAGTAGATGGAGTCCATCAACACCCCCAAAGCTTCACAGTCCTACAGCTCATCCTGGGTCGACATTTCATTCAGTAACATTAGGCCATTTTGATTTATATGCTGTTTAATGTTGATGATCATGTTATTTTACATATGCATATGATTACATATGATATCGATTGTTTCTGCTTCTTCTTCGCATGTGTTTTGATCAGGAGATTCTGTGCTCTTTCAGAAGATGTGTCATAGCGCTCCCTACCGTATAACAGTGAAAACATGGAAAGCTGGAAAATTCAGTTAATGGCAGGGAAGCGTTGTCTCATAAATTACGTAACTAGTTACTCTTCATCCTAATAGTTAGTCTAACATCTAGTTCTAATAACAAAAACATAAGATTTGTGCCTCTAATATCATGAATACCAAAGTGTAGCTTATTTGTGTAAAGTGCCGCTAACACAAACCGCAATCAACCAAGCGCAAACACACAATTACACCATCTCTTTTTACCCTAAAAAAAAGTCACTACTTTACTTCTTTCGGGGCAACTTCATTGGTTCAGCAACCTATTCATTATTTGCTTCACCCCTCCATCTTTTAATCAGGCAAAAATGATGGAAAAGTTGGTGCGGGCAGATGAAAGAGGTATTAAAGGGGAACCAGTGGGCTACGGCGTAATTGCTTGTGCAGAGTTTAAGCAGGATTATAAGGGTGGAGGGGGGTGTAGGCAATGGATATAAAAATTGCAGCCTCATTCACAAAAGTAATTGCTGTTCCTGTTAAAATATGAAGAGCGGAACTCCTATTTTACCACTGCTTTAAACTTCTGACTGCAGTTTCAGGCATAACTTTTTAAGTACAATCCAAACACAGAGAGAGATTACTTCCTAATAGATAGGGGTCTGGGACGTAAGGAGGGTACGGCACTGGATCCATCATAATTAGTATTTAATGGAAAATGAATCTCGTAGAAGATAAACATCAGCCCCAATATTTCCTGTCTCATTTTACCATAAGCTTCTTAGATTCTTGCAGGTCACTAGATAACACTGCTGGTTAATGGTAATATTCAAACCCGAGCAAAGAAATCTTTGATATTCAGTATAATGAAGCGGGCAAATTCTGTGGACCTTGCGATGATGTTTGTGAAGGTTTGAATTGAAATGAAAAAATTGTTTGTAATCAACGTCACAATTCACCATTTAAGGTAAAGTGAATATTTCTGCGCTGCTATCATCAACAAACATAATAGAATTTTTCAGTTTGTAGTCTTAAAACACATGAAAATGTTTTTTCACATAATTTCACATATAGTAAATGTGACTTTTAAAGCACTGTATTTTAATTAAGTTGCTGATCACTTACAAAAAAAGGTGAGTTTATGTGTTTGACATATCAGACAACTATAAATCTTAAAGGAACACTCCAACTCCCCTAGAGTTAAACAGTTGAGTTTTACCGTTTTCGAATCCATTCAGCCGATCTCCTGATCTGGTGGTAGCACTTTTAGCATAGCTTAGCATAGATCATTGAATCTGATTAGACCGTTAGCATCTCGCTCAAAAATGACCAAAGACTTTCGATATTTTTCCTATTTAAAACTTGACTCTTCTGTAGTTACATCGTGTACTAAGACCGACGGAAAATGAAAAGTTGCGATTTTCTAGACCGATTTGGATAGGAACTATACTCTCATTCCTGCGTAATATGCAAAATGCAAATGGTCTAATCAGATTCAATGATCTATGCTAAGCTATGCTAAAAGTTCTACCGCCAGATCCGGAGATCGGCTGAATGGATTCGAAAACGGTAAAACTCAACTGTTTAACTCTAGGGGAGTTGGAAAATGAGCCTATTTTAAAAAAAAAGTGGAGTGTTCCTTTAAGGCCCGCTCACACCAAGAACAATAACTATAAAGATAACTATAACGCTAACTAACTTCACCAATGGACAATAACATTCTGTTTATTTTAAGTTTATGCTGCAGTTATGTCGCCTGCCGCTTTTAATGCTCTAACTTTTTAAAGTAGGATGGATTCTTATGTTTTTATCGTTCATCAGATGAAAATATATGTGTTGATAAAAAAATAATGCATGAAGCTGTAATTTTTTTTTTTTTAATTTTAAAGCAGAGGCTCTGTTCTTCCTATATACACTCACCTAAAGGATTATTAGGAACACCTGTTCAATTTCTCATTAATGCAATTATCTAATCAACCAATCACATGGCAGTTGCTTCAATGCATTTAGGGGTGTGGTCCTGGTCAAGACAATCTCCTGAACTCCAAACTGAATGTCAGAATGGGAAAGAAAGGTGATTTAAGCAATTTTGAGCGTGGCATGGTTGTTGGTGCCAGACGGGCCGGTCTGAGTATTTCACAATCTGCTCAGTTACTGGGATTTTCACGCACAACCATTTCTAGAGTTTACAAAGAATGGTGTGAAAAGGGAAAAACATCCAGTATGCGGCAGTCCTGTGGGCGAAAATGCTTTGTTGATGCTAGAGGTCAGAGGAGAATGGGCCGACTGATTCAAGCTGATAGAAGAGCAACTTTGACTGAAATAACCACTCGTTACAACCGAGGTATGCAGCAAAGCATTTGTGAAGCCACAACACGCACAACCTTGAGGCGGATGGGCTACAACAGCAGAAGACCCCACCGGGTACCACTCATCTCCACTACAAATAGGAAAAAGAGGCTACAATTTGCACGAGCTCACCAAAATTGGACAGTTGAAGACTGGAAAAATGTTGCCTGGTCTGATGAGTCTCGATTTCTGTTGAGACATTCAGATGGTAGAGTCAGAATTTGGCGTAAACAGAATGAGAACATGGATCCATCATGCCTTGTTACCACTGTGCAGGCTGGTGGTGGTGGTGTAATGGTGTGGGGGATGTTTTCTTGGCACACTTTAGGCCCCTTAGTGCCAATTGGGCATCGTTTAAATGCCACGGCCTACCTGATCATTGTTTCTGACCATGTCCATCCCTTTATGACCACCATGTACCCATCCTCTGATGGCTACTTCCAGCAGGATAATGCAAAGCTCGAATCATTTCAAATTGGTTTCTTGAACATGACAATGAGTTCACTGTACTAAAATGGCCCCCACAGTCACCAGATCTCAACCCAATAGAGCATCTTTGGGATGTGGTGGAACGGGAGCTTCGTGCCCTGGATGTGCATCCCACAAATCTCCATCAACTGCAAGATGCTATCCTATCAATATGGGCCAACATTTCTAAAGAATGCTTTCAGCACCTTGTTGAATCAATGCCACGTAGAATTAAGGCAGTTCTGAAGGCGAAAGGGGGTCAAACACAGTATTAGTATGGTGTTCCTAATAATCCTTTAGGTGAGTGTATATATATCATGCGTTTAGATTTTCATACAACAAAATATTCTGGGGGCATTGAAAGTTTTTTGAAAATGATCAGGCAGCTTTTTAAAAAAAAATGCTGGCGGGGAAAGAGTTAAAAACTGCTTCAAAATTCACTTTCGAGGTATGAACAGGAAATTGATAAAGACTTTTAAATCAAAATATGAGAAATGCTATTCTAAAAAAAATGGAATCCATAGCAAATTACAATTGTGGGTTAACAGATAGCACAACTGAAAAGAAAAATAATTGCACAAATAGAGATTGTTTTAAAACATGTTTCCCGAACACTCCCTTCATCTTCCATTGGTCAGACAAACAGTACTGCTCTTGTCAGGCAGCTCAAACAAACAAAGTTTTTTGGCTTTTAGACATGAATATGTTAGTCTTACTGTTATCTATAAGTTAATGTGCTCCAAAACAATGGCAACATTCGCATTTAGAAGATATAAGCGTTTAAAACTTACAGTCTCTCACTTCCGCCATTATAAATAGACGCTGAAGCTGCGGCTGAAATCGGTCACTTGTACTCACATTTACTATTTACATTTTCTACATGGTGAATGGCACAGTGCACTATATAGGGGATAGGGAACGATTCAGACAGTGTTAATATGCTTTCCATTGAGGCGAACGAAGTCTGGTTTCACGTTAGTGTCACGCGAACCACTGCAGCGTGCACACAGTTTGCTCCGGTCCAAGACACGATAGCATGGAGCGGATCCCAGAAATAGACTTTTGTCCTCTGTAGTGAACATTATATTTTAGTGAATTTCTCTGACACCATACATGTCACAGTTTGTCTGGATGTCCTGTAAAGAGCACATCCAGGGCTGTTCAGAGATGCCAAATGTTTGGAAGTTTCACAATGACAACTGCCTCTCCTTCAACCTTAAAAATTACTGACATTAATTTAGTGATCAAATTTAACACTCTTATGGAAATATGATAATATTTTGTAATTATCATTTAAATCTGACTAATTTTTTAATTGTTTGTCATAAATCGACATCTCAGGAAAATGTTATGGGTTTTCAAATCAAAATATGACTTTCTGTTACGAAACAGGACATCGATTTCATCGATTTAAAATGATATATCAAATCATTCTGTTATATCTTTCATAACATAGTTGAGAATCATCTTTGTACAAAGTTTGAAATAAAAAAATCCTGAAATCTGAAAATTGATTGGTGATTTAAAAAAAATCCCATTGTTTTTGCCTAATTATGTCTATTCATGTCTTTTTATTTTTTAGAAAATTGAGTCCTGGTGTCCTCTACAGAGGACATAGCATAACATATGAATAAAATATAATTTTCAAAAATGTTATTTTTCCATTTTTTTTCTTATGCAATGTAATGACACGAAAAAAAATACTAAATTCACAAAACATATTTTTCCCTGGTTCTCAGGAGGATATGCGCGAGTTGGCGCAGACCACAAAAATTTCGGGCCCATTTGTATTCTGCACAGAATGATATATTTTAAAGCGATATGGAGGAGATTAGGAGATTAGGAAACTGCGGTTTTACCGAGCTGAGCTGTGATATAAACAAAACGCTATTGGCTTTAATAGTGCCACTGAGTGAACGTGTTTACAGTGTTTTCGTTTTTAAGAAGAAGAAATCAACCTACGAATGTCTTACTAATAGCCGTCTCTGCAGATTAAACCGGTATAAAAGCAAGTATTTAACATCGAAAAAATTACACTCTTCAAGTCGCAATTAAAGCCCTTGAGAGTAAAGCACAGCAAGAAAATAGATTTGTTTCATCTCTTGTCACATGCATGGTTTATTCATTAAATCCTTTAATTTGACAATTTTTCTTTTTTCCCACTCGAAACCAAACACACAAAAACAGTGAGTGTTAACAGAAAGGAGGAGGGTGTCTCTATCAAAGTACTGTTAGTTGCTTCAATTTGCCATATGGTCCAATTAAAGTGAATAAAACAATAGTGAGATCATGATTGTGTGTATCTGGCTGCCTGTTCCAGCCCAGTCACCTTCTGTTCAGTCTAAAACGGTGGAGGAGGCCCAATGGAAACAGCACAACCCCTAAAGAGCGCCTTGAACGTCACTCTCGTTGTTGTCCATAGCAGCTTTCAACTGCCTACTCCTTTTCTTTCTCACTTCCATGCTTCTCTTCCCCCCCCCCACATCCTCCATCTGGCTCTGGCTCTCCCTCTCCTTTCCCCCACCTTCACCCTTGTGAAGAACTAAGCCATCACCTGTTACTGCAAGCACACCATAACTGGCTTAAATTATTCACAGAGGATCGATGAAGTGGGATTCGCAAGTCACACTTTGACCTCTGGCCTCTTCTGATGAACATTGATTTTGACTAGGGCAAGGCAAAGCCACGCCGGCAGTAAACAGACACTTTCAAACACGTGAAGATGACAGATATGGAAGGAAGTCGATGTTTACAATTCAAATGCCAGGAGTCCATGGAGCAACTTCAGATAGCGGCGTGAAGCGAATGGAAGCTAGGAAGTGCCGATACTCCCACGTACAGCATCTGTTATGTGAGGTTATCAGAGAACGAGGCTACACAAATATATCTGCTGTGGTTCGCTACACCTTAAATAACAGGAGAACAGGAAGTGGGCATTTCAACCACAGTGCGCTTGTGTTCGGTTTCTTTTTGTGATCCTGCCAGTGATTGTTGAAGTGCAAATGCTCGACTCAAAGGACACCAGTCATGCGTACCTGTAAAACACCCAAGATCTGAGTCTTCCAGGAATTTTCAAGCTTAAGAACGGGATTGGAAAAATTAGACAATAAGACACTTAGTATTCAGTATCAACTTGACTGCACTGGCACTATCGGATGATCACAAAACTTGAAAGGAATTGAGCTATATAACGACATTACTGTCTTTTGTAGAGCTGCTTTATAGGTGAATCAAATTCATATTTATAAAAATTTTCAACACTGACACTGTTAATTGAGTCAAAATTAGCTAAATATGGACACCATTGCCTTATAGCTGTGTTGAAGTTGTTTCATAATTAATTAACTCTACACAGTAATTGAACTGAACCAACACTGAACCGACTTGAGTTGAATAATGACACTAGTGGTGCAACAGATCACAAAACTTTGCGTTCGAGTCACGGATTGGATCATTTTTCGGACCATTTTTCGGATCAGCAAAAAAAAAAAAAAAAACTACACAGATCAGGCATAACATTATGAAGTGAATAACACTGATTATGGGATATATTAGGCAGCAAGTGAACATTTTGTCGTCAAAGTTGATGTGTTAGAAGCAGGAAAAATAAGCAAGGGTAAGGATTTGTGCGAGTTTGACAAGGGCCAAATTGTGATGGCTAGATGACTGGGTCAGAGCATCTCCAAAACTGCAGCTCTTGTGGGGTGTTCCCGGTCTGCAGTGGTCAGTATCTATCAAAAGTGGTCCAAGGAAGGAACAGTGGTGAACCGGCGACAGGGCTCATTGATGCACGTGGGGAGTGAAGGCTGGCTCATGTGGTCCGATCAAACAGATGAGCTACTGTAGCTCAAATTGCTCAAGAAGTTAATGCTGGTTCTGATAGAAAGCTGTCAGAATACACAGTGCATCGCAGTTTGTTACGTATGGGGCTGCATAGACGCAGACCAGTCAGGATGCCCATGCTGACCCCTGTCCACTGCCGAAAGCGCCAACAGTGGGCACGTGAGCATCAGAACTGGACCACGGAGCAATGGAAGAAGGTGGCCTGGTCTGATGAATCACGTTTTCTTTTACATCACGTGGATGGCCGGGTGCGTGTGCGTCACTAACCTGGGGAACACCTAGCACCAGGATGCACTGAACAAACAAGTCTGATCCATGGAGGCCCCACCTCGCAACTTACAGGACTTAAAGGATCTGGGTCAGGGCAGCAAAAGGGGGACCAACACAATATTAGGAAGGTGGTCATAATGTTATACCTGATCAGTGTATATATATACAGTGGGGAGAACAAGTATTTGATACACTGCCGATTTTGCAGGTTTGCCCACTTACAAAGCATGTAGAAGTCTGTAATTTTTATCATAGGTACTCTTCAACTGTGAGAGACGGAATCTAAAACAAAAATCCAGAAAATCACATGATTTTGATTTTTAAGTAATTCATTTGCATTTTATTGCATGACATAAGTATTTGATACATCAGAAAAGCAGAACTTAATATTTGGTACAGAAACCTTTGTTTGCAATTACAGAGATCATACGTTTCCTGTAGTTCTTGACCAGGTTTGCACACACTGCAGCAGGGATTTTGGCCCACTCCTCCATACAGACCTTCTCCAGATCCTTCAGGTTTTGGGGCTGTCGCTGGGCAATACGGACCTTCAGCTCCCTCCAAAGATTTTCTATTGGGTTCAGGTCTGGAGACTAGCTAGGCCACTCCAGGACCTTGAGATGCTTCTTACAGAGACGGGTATTTTGACATTTTTGAGTGTATGTGTCCGAAAGGGGAATGAATTCAGTGTTTGAGTGCTATATGAAACGTGCCTCTCTCTCTGTGAGCGCATGCTTCGGGTGCATAACCAGAGAATGACAATGATGTGCGCACAGATAACAATGCTCGAGTCCTGATTTTCGCCTCTTCTTCCGCGTTTAAAATCATTTGAATGTGTAAATTGACAAGACAAAACACGTCCAAATGATAAACTTTCACTCTATGATGGTTAAACTTAGCAGTTAATCCGCGAATCACGTGTGCCGAACCGTGGGGCCTGGTCTGCAAGGATCACAGATCAACTGCGATCCATTGCACCAGGGTTGGCAGGTTTTCACAACAAAACCTGCCCAATTGCTACTCAAAACTAGCCCAAAAGGGTTAGTAAAAATCGCAATCCATGGGGTAAAATCTGTGTTTTTTTTGACACATTATCACATTATTGGGGTCGCTTCAACTCGCTGACATGAAAAACAGCCCACGGTAACAGTGTCAACGCAGGTTAAAGTAACACTGCGTTGCCCCCCTTAATGACACTGTCTTTTTACAGCTGCTTTACAGCAGAATTTGAATGTCTTATATTCATAGTTCATGTCCTGTTATTTTCCTGTTTATTACTGTGAAGCTGTTTTGAAACAATATGCATTGTATAAAGCACTACATAAATAAAGATGACTTGATTTGACTTGGAGAAAGCCCTTCCAGAAAAGAGCAACTGATATTGTGAGGGTTAGATAGTGCCAAGAGGTCTTGTATATACTGTCAATTTTTTTATCTTCGGATGTGGAATCAAGTCAATGAGAATTCAGTCAATATGGCTTTTCTTAGATGCATAATGTTGACCTGGTACACAGTGTTCCAAACACAAATGTGTGAGCTATCAATTACAAAATTCAATATGTTTTCTGACCCTTAAGATGAGGGGCAGTAGCATGATCGCGTCTGAAGGCATGTTAAAGCCCCGAGGGCTCACATATGCTCTGTGAGGAGCTGAATGATAGAATCCTCCTACAACTGAGCTCTAGTTAAGCTGGAACTGCGGGAGAGCGTGGTGGGGTGAATGTGAAGCCTGCAGGGTTATAAGGACTGTGTGCGTCTGTACTGTACTGTACGCCGTCTACTTCTCCAATTGAGACCTTTTGTTCATATGCAGGTTATTATATTTAGCTCTTCTGTGAGGATATATTTATATACTCTTAAGTTTGTTATAGATGCACAAAAAGACACTAGATGCTATTCAAAACTTCAAATGAGCTTTCAAAATGAGCTTATGAAGCTTCAGTGAAGTTCCAAATCAGAGGACAACAAAGGAAGGGATGCCCTCTGTTGGTAGTTTAACAAAAGTTTAATTCAAAATCATTAATACATTTTTGGAAAAATTAATAAAGAAACAAACAAACAAAAATGAGGGTGGTTGAGAGTGGGGCAAGATGTGTCACTGTGTCGCCCTCTATACCATACTATACAGCTGCCTATCATTAAGATGCATTTTTTTGTTACTTTTGAAAGTGCTTTTCTACATTTGCTTTGTCAAAACATATTGATTCAGATTGATTGTGATATATAGGACTATACATATTAGAACTAATACATTATATTAGTGTGTACACTGATAGTGGTAGCAAGCAGTGAATCCAAATGCATGAAATACTATTTGATTGATCTGGTTGAATCTGAAGTCAAGGTCAGAGAAACCCACCCACAAATGATTGTAGAATGTTAATATTTTACAGGTTTTATATACTGATACACTCAGCTCAATGTACGGAGTTAATAAGAAGGAATACTCTGTACTGATTTGTTTTACAGGTGTTGTATCCATTTTATTTAAATTACACATTGTGTTGTATTGTGTTTTAGAGCTGTTGGAAATGTCTGTAAAAATACCTCATAATGTCCTGGCTGAAAATGTAGGTACAGTGTAGGTAGAGAGTAAATCTTGAAGGACCAGCACCAGTTAGAGTCAGAAAACCTCAAGGTTGTGAGTGAGTAATGGCGTGAGCCGCTATAATGAGACAGACCTTTCAGGTCAGGAGATAAGATGGGCTTAAAATTAACTCACAAAACTACTGCCAGTTTCTGGAAGATATACATTCTTCAAACAGTGGTACAAAAGGAAGTCGTCAAAATCCCTCAAGAGTCAAAATCCCTATGAAATCCGTTTTATTTTTTTCCAAATTCCATTTTTTTTTTCCAAACTCCCATTTTTAATGGTTAAATTAAATTGTAGAATGTCTTAATTGAAATCATGAAACTTATACAATTTAACAATCATTTATTAAATTTTTTTTTTTTTTTTTAAATGACATGTTTAGGGCCCTATGAAATACTTTGTTTTTCTCAAATTCCATTATATATTTTTTAACAAATTCTGTGTTTTCTGTTTTAAGTTTTCTGGATTCCATTTTAATGGTTGAATTAAACAATCAATGATTTAAGAATCAATTATAGTAAATGTTTTTTTTTTTCTTCAGAAATTCTGTGTTGTGTTTTTAATTTTTTCTGGCAATCAAATGAAGGCATAAAACATTAATTTATCTTTTAATCATATGAAATTAAACTTTTTTTGTAAAGAAAAGTGCTGCACAACAGAGCTGTTAAAATTAAAACATGGAAGAAAAACTATTTCTGATTTACTCATCCAAGATTTGACAAATTCCGTGAAATTCCGTGTTATACAGTAAATTCCGTTTTTATGACTGGATTCCGCGATTGGATTCCACGTTTTCCGCATCACGCCCTATTATATTATATTATATTATATTATATTATATTATATTATATTATATTATATTATATTATATTATGACATTTCAGCTTGTGATTTTTATTAGGGTAGGTTGTGTTTCAGCCTTCATTATCTTAGCACAGTCTCTGAGAACCTGACACCTTGGTACAGTACTTATGGAGATTCTGTTCTGGAAAACAGTGGCACTGGAGACTAAAGTATTTCTGGTGGTTTCACACTTAACTCTTTGCCTTCTTAGTCTTTTGCAGTTAATATGTGTCTTTTCTTCTCAACCCGTTGACCATGCTGACATTAGGCATTTCATTGTCCGATGGCCATGGCTTAATTTTGAAATTTCTGTTGTTGCATCCTTCTAATGGGCATTTCATAATTTTGGACTCTGTCAGTTAAATCATTTTTGGCCCATTTTAGCAGTAGAAATTATTGGAATAATTTTTTACAAAAAATACTACTTAATTACATGTAAAATTCAATGTATTACTTGTCATTTCTTTGTAATTATTTGTGAAATTTACTGAAAATTGATTTCACACCATTTTTTTTCAGTGTATATATGGCGTTTTTTTTTACTTTAAGCCACACCTTCCCTCATCAATAATTACAAATATCTCCTGTTAATTGTAGTTATTAAGACTGTGGTTTGGAATTAGTAAAATGTGCTTAGAAAAAATTATGATCAGAATATCAACTTACCTAATAATTATGCACGTACTGTAAATAATTTACAGAAGTTTTAATTTAGATTTTTGATTGACATTTTGATTGAAATACTTCCTTTTTGTTTATTACATAAAAACAAAACAAAAAAAACTCTATTCTGAGCAAAACCCACTCTGATTTAAGAAGTACTTTAAAACAACAAGCAAGTTTTCAGACATCCAAACAATGACCACCGAGACGAAACTGTATCACTTTACATCACGCATCGCTGCCTAGATTTACAGAACCAAGCAGTCGACCAGAAACACCACATCTCTGGAAAGAAGTACATGAAAAAACAGCCACTGAAACCACACAGATCTATAGGACGGAGATTAACACAACGAATCACTGAACACAGTCCTCTGACAAGTAAAAATATGTCGTCATAATCTGAAACATAAGTGTGTTTTTAGGTCACATAAGGATTACAATTATATTTCAATTGTTCACAATTGAAATTGACAAGACGCATTGCTGACCCTGTCCTCAGCTCACTCCACCAAAAATGAGGTCAGCTCTAACATCAGCATCTTTTGAGTTTGTTTGTTTAAATAGATTGGAATGATGAATAAATCTGGATGCTTAATTTGCATAACTGAGTGATTCTCTAATAGATTTTTCTTTTATTGCATTGGTAGAGTTCCACAAATACAGACTCTGGCGTGAGACTCTGATCTTTATCATTTGCATAACATTCCATCAGGGAAATCTAGGACGAGAGGGTGTGATTATTCAAACACCCGAAGAGAGTTAGAGGAAGAACATTGATCAAGCCGCCTGCGTCAACTCCCAAAACATCTGTGCAAAAATGTGTTAAGTGAGAGAAAGTGCTTAAAAGATCAGATCCCATGCATCAACAGGACTGTGTGTCATGCTAAGGAATTCATTGTCTTTTCTGCCTCACAGGGGTTCAAGTATGTTTTAAATGACTGTCGTGGTGTGAGAGCCTGAAAGAAGAAAAAAAGATGTTTTTGGGGGGCCTTTTTGCTGTTTTTTTAAACATAGCCAGTAGAGAGGAAACAGGAAATAATCGCTAGGATTTAAACCCATGTAAGCACTATATAAGGAATGTGGCGGAACGCCTGCCTCCCCCTTATTATCAGCGCCACCCCGTCCCTTAAATCGCTGCCCTCCGCCAGGTTCCCGACAGGAGTGGGTGTGAGAGAGAGGAGGGACGCGGTAACAACCAGAACTGGTGGCGCGTGATGAGGAACACCTGAATGAAGCCCTGTCACCGCCGCTGTTAATTGACAAGTGCACCTCTACTCTTGAGACCGGTCTCTTCCCCTGTGCATGCACACTGGTGTCCTCGTAGGTCCAGGAGGGGAACGGGGAGGGATTCTTGCGCAGCCAAGCCGTGAGTCGTCGGACCCATATACCCGTGCAGGGATGCATGCATCACCGCTGTCAGGCTGAGAATGGCAGGGCCGCCCTAAGGAAGACAGCAGCCGCTGGGACCCCGCTCCCTTTATCTGGACCAACCCAGGGCTCCAGAATACATTTTAGAGCAATGGCACCAGCGCCACAAAGTTCTACAGATGGTGGCGCCAACACCTGATTTGGTGGTGCTGGAGGAAAATGTATCAAAGTTAATTTAATCATAAAATTACTATTGTTTTGCGTTGTTTTGTTAATAAGTGCAGTTACTAATAATAGTACATGTTTGTTTATTGGAAATTTAACAGTGAACCACTTGATATGCAGATAAAATTAACTTTTATTAACAACAGTAATGTGCAAAAACCTAATTTTTACAGGGAAAATTGAAATATTCTACTCTTATTAAACGTACCATTGTTCTTCCATAGTATCACACTGAACTGACCGACAGTGGTTATAAAAGGAGCACTCTTCACTTGTTTTCTGTGTAATTCAGTCACAATTTGAAGGAAAGTTTTTGTTTTTCATGAGACTTCCTACTTTTTCCATAAATTAGGGAGTAGATGGCTAATAAGTCAAAAAGTGCTCCTCTGCCGCCATCTACTGGTTATAGTGATAATTTCATGTCTTTTTTTTTTAAATAAAAGTGCTTGTTTGCCACAGTGTTAGTTTTCCTACACCTTCAAACTTTTAGTTTTACAAATCATCACATTAAAAATAAATAACATTAAAATTGGATAATATTTAGAGCTTTTAAGAGCTGGAAAAAGTGTGAAGCCCTTGAAAAGTGCTTGAATTTCACTCTCAAAAGGTTGTACAAACCCTGATGAAAAATGATAAATAAAAAAAAAAAACAGTTGACTATTTCTGCCACAATACCATGTGGTGTTACTACATTAAATCCATGGTGAATGTTGGTGATTTGTGGACTGAAACCCCTTAACTTTGTTCACGGCACAATGCTTCTCCTGGTTTCCATGTCAACGCTGTTTGATCTGATATCTATGGTTTATAACGGAGAATTCTGTGCCGAACACTTCCCACTAGATGTTATTAATTCTGTGGTGAATTCAAATGCTTTCTCCCAGCACTGTGTAGTAATGGTGTCGCGTGATCAAGATCGGCCCGCGAGTAAACCTGTTCTGAGCTTGCGCTGCACTGTCTATTATTGCTCTGAGCTGATAAACGGTCCGCGTAGCGCAGCTCAAACGAGTAGCGCAGTTCCGTTCTGCTTTCGAGAAATGGCAGCTCTTATCAGCTGGGCACCGTGGTGGTCACACCAGTGCGACCGCTAACAAAATTTAGTTGCACCAGCAGGAAAAAAGGTTGCAGTCTTGAGCCGTGCAACCCATCTGAGCACTACCTTCCCTGCATGTGCCCCAGCACAATGAGGACACAAGATCCCCTGTTTATTTTGGACACTTTTATCCTCGTGGACACTTTTTTCCCCTTTATGGACATTTTATGTTTATTATTTTGTTAATAAGCACCTCTCCGAGGCCTGACGCCACACCCACTGTGTCTGTCGTTGCTCCTCCCGCTGATACCATTTTTTTCAAAAGCGATCCGATTCTAATACCCAAAATACTGCATACCGATCCCAATCTGATACCAGTGCTGTTTTTTCTTTATCATTGCAGAATATCTATACCTGTGTGAAACTGATGATCAATCTTTTATGTGTTAAACACAATCCACTACATACCATATAAACGATTTGACCTTCCTAAAAGAAGCTTAGCCCCCAATCCATGAATCTCTAGTGACATCCCTGCTTAATACACACTACATCATTAGAGAAAAACAACAAATGAATAATCATAATCTATGACAAAAAAATCTATAAACTAAAGTAAGTTTATAAAATCTAAACATTTAGCGAAAAGACATTTAGTGGGTATAAAATTAGGTTAGTTAAGTTTAAGGTGACGTAGTTACATTGTACTTACTCATATAAGTACTGAGTAATATTAATTAACTACATTTACTTACTATAGAGTTACAGATAGGGTTTGGTTTAGGGTTAGTTACTTGTAATGATGCATAATTTACTGTTATTACTATAGTAAGTACATGTAGTACTACGTCACCAAAAATAAAATTGAACTTAAAATGTTAATAAAAAACATATTACTATTTTTATTCTTATAAAATATATTAATGAAAAACAATTTGTATAAAAATACTATAAAATTAAAAGACGTTTATTTAAAATGTATTGCACAGCTTTTAATGGGGCAACAGGATATAATAGACAGAACAAGATAGGTTATTAATAATCTTTGGGTGTGCAAAACTATCATAATATAAATGCTCCAGTCCAATCCAGAACGGCACACATTGCTTATGCATATCCCGAGTGCAGAATGATATGCTTAAAGCAACATGACTCACAGCGTGCAGTGCTCTGCATTCAAAAGTTCAGGGCACAAAGAGAAGAGATATTATGAGCACAACTCCCTGTGTCACTGTATATCTATACAAAAGTTGATTGAGACTTATTTCTACACAGTTTTAAATTCCAGTCACTGTGCGTGTGATGCCAGTTCATGGTCCTCTCTACTCCAGTGTTGTGATCAACATTTATATTACATGGTTCAAGTGACCAATTCTGTTTTTTTCCTTCCATGTGGCACAGATCGGATATGACCCACGAACGTGTAAGCAGGAAAAAAGCACATGGATTCTGATATTCTCAGATCAGTTTCAGGCCTCCTTCATATTTGGAAATAAATCTGATATGAATCGGATGCGTGCATTTGCGTCTGCCATGTAAGCGGACAGATCGGATATTTCCGTCAGTCATACACCATTGAAAAAGTGACTGGTGAATGACGTCAACTCAGGTAGACACCAACCGCAATTCACATGACTCTGTTCAATGGCACAATGGAGGACGAAGGCAATGTTTTGCTGACCTTTAAAGATGGTGCAGAAAGCAAGAGCTTGTATTATCATTTCGTCTGCGTCCATTGCAAATCACACCGTTTTTACTTCATTTTTTGAGCCTAAGCTTTTCCGGGTCAGCATGTCTACCTTGGGTTGTTTCGCCAAGTGTATAATGTAAATTCAGATATCGGATATGGGTCACTTTTAAAAGATACAGGGTATGGT
This sequence comes from Coreius guichenoti, assembly GCA_039654105.1. Lineage (NCBI taxonomy): Eukaryota > Metazoa > Chordata > Actinopteri > Cypriniformes > Gobionidae > Coreius > Coreius guichenoti. Next base: position 3,666,944 of record CM077190.1, read on the forward strand.
CTGAAACGCATGGCGCAGGTACATTTAGGGTGTGTCCGAATCCACTTTTGCTAGTTTAACGACGGAAAAAAACGTCGGCACACCAGGCGCATGGTCCAAAAGAGTTGTACCTAGTCTCTTAATGAGTCACGGGTGTGTTTTGGGCGTAATGTGCAATAAACCAATCAGAGGCTCATCTCCCATTCCCTTTAAAAGCCAGTTGTGCTGGCACCATGGCAGATTCACTATTTAGATGGCGGAATATAGACACCCTCAACCTGACGAGTCAGTTTAAATACATGTGTGTATTGCCACGATTGGTCAAATAAGTTCATTCATCATTACTGCAAATAGGTAATTCTGATACATGCAATGACTATTCATTATGATATGTAGGCATTTTTATCTTTATGTACACGATAATAATCTTTTACATTGTAATCCTTTTATTTTTAATATTTCGCATGTGTATGTGCTGCTACGCGTCCCTGTGTGTGTAATAAGCAGAGTGTTCGGGCGTTGTGCACCGCCTATAGGTGCATATTACTAACACGCCCTTTAAATAACACAAAAAATACTGCGCTATTGACTTCAGACCAGGTTTTTGTTGGTCAATGACGCAGTCGTTTTCAGTTCCTCAAAATAGCAACGCGCCAACAATGCTCCTGAACACACCTGGTTTTCAGACCAGCACGCCCATGGGTGAACAGATGGACTCGAGTGCATTTTCTATTTAAACAACGTAGCGCTGGACGTGAAAATGATAACTGCGTCGGGCTGAAACTAGCAAAAAACACTTACGTCGCGCCTGGCGTCACATTGTGCCGGGTGTATGATAGGGCCCATAGTCAACAAATCGGAATTGGGCATCAAGACCTGCAGTGTAAATGCGGCCTAACAGACACGAATATCACATCATTTAGAAACTGCAATAAACTCCGGCTAGTCTTTTTATATAAATCACAGACCTTTGTCTACAGATCAAGTACAAACCCGATTCCAAAAAAGTTGGGACACTGAACAAATTGTGAATAAAAAAGGAATGCAATAATTTACAAATCTCATAAACTTATATTTTATTCACAATAGAATATAGATAACATATCAAATGTTGAAAGTGAGACATTTTGAAAAGTCATGCCAAATATTGGCTCATTTTGGATTTCATGAGAGCTACACATTCCAAAAAAGTTGGGACAGGTAGCAATAAGAGGCCAGAAAAGTTAAATGTACATATAAGGAACAGCTGGAGGACCAATTTGCAACTTATTAGGTCAATTGGCTACATGATTGGGTATAAAAAGAGCCTCTCAGAGTGGCAGTGTCTCTCAGAAGTCAAGATGGGCAGAGGATCACCAATTCCCCCAATGCTGCGGCGAAAAATAGTGGAGCAATATCAGAAAGGAGTTTCTCAGAGAAAAATTGCAAAGAGTTTGAAGTTATCATCATCTACAGTGCATAATATCATCCAAAGATTCAGAGAATCTGGAACAATCTCTGTGCGTAAGGGTCAAGGCCGGAAAACCATACTGGATGCCCGTGATCTTCGGGCCCTTAGACGGCACTGCATCACATACAGGAGTGCTACTGTAATGGAAATCACAACATGGGCTCAGGAATACTTCCAGAAAACATTGTCGGTGAACAATCCACCGTGCCATTCGCCGTTGCCGGCTAAAACTCTATAGGTCAAAAAAGAAGCCATATCTAAACATGATCCAGAAGCGCAGGCGTTTTCTCTGGGCCAAGGCTCATTTAAAATGGACTGTGGCAAAGTGGAAAACTGTTCTGTGGTCAGACGAATCAAAATTTCAAGTTCTTTTTGGAAAACTGGGACGCCATGTCATCCGGACTAAAGAGGACAAGGACAACCCAAGTTGTCATCAGCGCTCAGTTCAGAAGCCTGCATCTCTGATGGTATGGGGTTGCATGAGTGCGTGTGGCATGGGCAGCTTACACATCTGGAAAGGCACCATCAATGCTGAAAGGTATATCCAAGTTCTAGAACAACATATGCTCCCAATGCCAGACCACATACTGCATCAATTACAACATCATGGCTGTGTAGTAGAAGGATCCGGGTACTGAAATGGCCAGCCTGCAGTCCAGATCTTTCACCCATAGAAAACATTTGGCGCATCATAAAGAGGAAGATGCGACAAAGAAGACCTAAGACAGTTGAGCAACTAGAAGCCTGTATTAGACAAGAATGGGACAACATTCCTATTCCTAAACTTGAGCAACTTAGTCTCCTCAGTCCCCAGACGTTTGCAGACTGTTATAAAAAGAAGAGGGGATGCCACACAGTGGTAAACATGGCCTTGTCCCAACTTTTTTGAGATGTGTTGATGCGATGAAATTTAAAATCAACTTATTTTTCCCTTAAAATGATACATTTTCTCAGTTTAAACATTTGATATGTCATCTATGTTGTATTCTGAATAAAATATTGAAATTTGAAACTTCCACATCATTGCATTCTGTTTTTATTCACAATTTGTACAGTGTCCCAACTTTTTTGGAATCGGGTTTTGTATAATAATGGGAACATTGAATCATCTTGGAAGACTTAAAGTGCCCCTATTATGGATTTTTTAAAATGACCTTTCATGTAGTGTGTAACATAGTTCTAAGTGAATGAAAACATCCTGCAAAGTTTTAAATCTGAAAGTGTACCATATATAAAGTTAGTTAATGGATCTCATTCATGAAACCTTCGTAAATATACGAGTAATTTGCACGTAAAATGGACCTTTGCGTAAACTCTCCTCCAGATTTACAAACGCTTCGTATACCACGGATTCAGTAGTTAAACGTGTGTATATTAATGAATTCCAAACATTCGCAAATAGGGTGTGCGTGCACGCTCATTCATAATTAGCATAATCCCCGCCCCTGAGTTACAACTGCAAATGACGTGTCCAGGAACGCTGTGGAATCTTCTGGACTTCTTTCTCAGGTTTGGCTCTAGTATTTTGTATAAATACTAAAGAGACTAATTGGCCATATGCCTAGCAATAAATATTCAATTATCGTGTGTCCAGCAAAGCATTTTTAGCCAGCTTAAAAATGTCTGGTGCTCTTCTGAAAACGGCCAGCTGGTGGCGCTTGAAAGCACTTTGCAAGCGCAGCGTTTTTCCAGCTGAGATACTTTGATTGCTATGATACAGAATATCCATGGGAGTAATGTGTTACTAGTATCTAATTTTGAAGAATATTACTGAATATAAAAATGCTGTAAAAAGCAATAACTTCTCCATTGTTGTTCAGTTGGTGTACAAGTAGGATTGGTCGGTGTAATATTTGTCCCGCCCCTCCTCCACTGTGATTGGACGGCCGGGTAAAAAGTGACATTATTAGTAGTAAAAAAAAAAAAAAAAAAAGGGCAAATCAACTTCTTAAATATTATTATGGTACATAGTGCATCAAAATCCAATGTCATCAGTTTGCCTAAATTAGAACACAGGCCGTTCAAATGTTTTACACACCATTTACACGTGGTAGGGAGCAGGTGTAAATTTCTTTCGTACCAACTAACATTTAAAAAAAAAAAAAAACGAACATTTTCGTGAATCCGAAAATTTACGTCAGAGCGGCTTTACGAACGATTTACACACAAATTCGTTCTGCTCGTGTTTCATGAATGAGGTGTTTCATGAATGAGGCCCATTGTCTCTCAAAAGTCGACTCTGAGTCAATTAAACAAATCGTTTTTTAAACGAATCGCAAGCCGTTTCGTTGTGGCGTCAAGACGAAACATTAGCATATTGCCCGTCCACTTATTGCACGCGAATTGTGTTTCATATTGTGTAGGTATCTGGCTAACTGGCTAATTCACGTTATTACATTCAAAAGCATGGATTTTTATGGAAACTTATAAAAAGGGTTCTGCTATTGTTATAAGCCAAAGAAACCTAATTTTGTACTGTTTAAAACCATTTTTTCTTAAGAGTGTAGTTTATACTCTTTATTACTGTACACAAATGGACCATGGTGAACATATTTACCCTGTTTTGTTATCAGACAGTTGAATATAGCCACTTGTCAACGTCAGCAGTCACAGTTGCTAGGTGACAAGAGCTAAACCATCCCATTTAATAATGCTCGGTTCGACCTTTGCAGACTCCGAAGGTGTGGCCTTTGAAGTCCCTGTTCAGCCTCTGGACTGGGACGCAGCTTATGTCTCAATGTGTCTGGAGAATTTTTACTAACCGCATGGATCCCACAAGAAGATTTGTTTTTAATTTAATTTGAATTTTAAAAACTTAATTAATTTTGACTTATTATTTACTTTAAAAAATGCCTTACAGATGGTAAAACGAGAAAAAAAAACATATCTAGAGACCAAAATATAGTCATGTGAAGGTGAGTTTCGCACAAGTATCACATGAGTACCACGTTTTATTTACTGCATAATGTCTTTGGGTTTATAACTACATTTGCTCCTGAACACGGCTTTCTTGGACCGTGAAAAGCAAGAGAAGAATGTTCAAGAATGCCATAGAAATGCTGCAATCAGGAAAGAAAGAGTGTTTTGTGAATTATCCCTGAAGAATCATCAGCGTGTTGAATGGCGTGTTGATTCATCCCTCATTCTCACAATGCAGTGGCACACATTAAAGCCTCCACAATCCTCTGACAAATCACAGCTGTTTAACTACAAAAGACTCACTTGCTGTTCCTACATGGAGAAAGAAAAAAACCCGCACATGTATGTTTGGCACCTTAAGAGCTCGAGTGTCATCAAGCCCGGATGTGCGATTAACAGATTTTTCGAATAGCAACACACAAACATGTAAACAAAACATAAGCGAGCTGCATGCGCATGTGGAAGCCGAGGTGTTTCAGCTGTTGTTTCCTGTGGCTATTTCACACAGGATCATATATGAGGCCGCTAAATGTACCCTTTCATTTTCAATCTGCATTTCAACCTCTGCTAATAAGCTTGAAATTAAAAAAGACAGACGCCATTGGCCTGTTTATATGATAAGGTCCTGCTGACCATACAAAGCAAAGATGAGATAAGAGTCCACAGCAGGTGTTTCACATCACAGACGAGCCTCTGTTAAGGGCGTGAACTGCTTTTTCATGGATTTGTTTAGAGAAAATATGATATTAATGAATGACGGTCATGACTGTTAGAAGCGTGGCTGAGAAAGACTGAGAAAAACATTTATAAAGCAAATGTTTATTAATATTCACAGCAATGAATCAACGTGTTTTGCTTTTTTAGAGATATTGATTGCTGAAATATTTTTCAATAACTGAGATATGTGTGTAAATAACAACAATAACATTATTATTATTATTATTATTATTATTATTATTATTATTATTATTATTATTATCATCATCATCATCATCATACTACAATTATTTTAAAATATTGATTGCTGATATTCGTCAATAACTGGGAAAATGAAATAACAATATTAATTAATTATTTAATGAATTGTATTATTATTATTATTATTATTATTATTATTATATTTATTTATTACAATTATTTTAAAATATTGATTGTTATTTATTACTACAATTATTTTAAAATATTGATTGATGATATTTGTCAATAACTGTGAAAATGAAACAATAACAATATTAATTCATTAATGATTTAATTAAAGTTATTTATTTATTTATTATTATCATTTAGCGCCCTCATATAATTATTATTATTACTACAATTATTTTATAATATTGATTGCTGATATTTGTCAATAACTGTGAAAATGAAATAATACTAATTAATGATTGAATTATTTTTATTATGCATTTTTTTTTAAAATTATTATTATCATCATCATTTAGTTCCCTCATATAATTATTATTACTACAGTTATTTTAAAATATTGATTGCTGATATTTGTCAATAACTGGGAAAATGAAATAACTGGGTCTACTTTGTAAGCCCTCTCATAAAAACATATAGTGGGAGTGAAGAAGAACATTATGATTGTAAAGCAAAGCTTTAAAGATCCCATTGATGTGTGATCCAGCGATATCAGAGAAGCGTCAGCCTATGAACACGCTGTTGTTGGGCATCATGCGACAGCGTGGGAGAGCCTTTCAGACAGCAACATCAGATGCAAGAGCACATGTATCACAAATTCATACAGAGGGAAAACAAACAATCAACACCAGCGGGATCCCTTTTTTGCCTTATATGATTTCTTTCCTGGCACAGACGCACATGCCGCCATACACGCTGAGATTATCATGTAGGGTAAATTTAAAACATCTCATGTGTTTCCAGCTCTCAAGTGAGTACCGAGATGGTGTACATAACAGGGTTTGATCTTAGACCCACACATAAAGCTCCAGTTGAACTGGTACTAAGTGCCTCCAGTCACGGACAAAAGCAAACCTCCCTGCCACTGAAGCTGATGAAGAGAGAGAACTGCTGGAGCCGGCAGAAAAGCAAAATGAAATGTACAGCCATTTATTGCCAGTGGTTAAGTGACTGTAATAGGAGCCAATGCCATTTAAGTGCTTCTTATTTGTCTTATAATGACAAGCCGAACAGCTGATGAACCAATCCACAAACTGGCCAACGGTACAGCACAGAAGGCTACAGCACGGATTTCCCCCATTAACCAGCGTACAATTAACAGTGACAGAAAGGGCACCAGGGATTTGGCTAAATCCTGGGCCTGCCATTGTGATGCTCTGTTTGAACTGATGCCCTCAGCACTTCCAATTAAGCACATGAAAAAAACAGATGTACAAACAAAAACGCCTATTTGCTAATCAGCCGTGGAGCTATTTGAGCGCAACATAATGGTGGCGAAAAGCTAGCAGGAAAGCCACAAGGGTGACGCAACGGTGTTGTGCAGATCTACGTTAAGAGGTATACCACTGTTTAGAGTCATATAACGAGTAATATATTATGCTAATGAATTATAATATATAAAATATTATATATATAAAATAAAACAATAAATCAGAAGTGTGAAAAATAATAATAATAATTATTATTTTGTAATGATAATAAATGATATTATAAATACATATATTAAACATATTATTATACATACAGTGGGGAGAACAAGTATTTGATACACTCCCGATTTTGCAGGTTTGCCCACTTACAAAGCATGTAGAGGTCTGTAATTTTTATCATAGGTACTCTTCAACTGTGAGTGACGGAATCTAAAACAAAAATCCAGAAAATCACATTGTATGATTTTTAAGTAATTAATTTGCATTTTATTGCATGACATAAGTATTTGATACATCAGAAAAGCAGAACTTAATATTTGGTACAGAAACCTTTGTTTGCAATTACAGAGATCATACGTTTCCTGTAGTTCTTGACCAGGTTTGCACACACTGCAGCAGGGATTTTGGCCCACTCCTCCATACAGACCTTCTCCAGATCCTTCAGGTTTCGGGGCTGTCGCTGGGCAATACGGACTTTCAGCTCCCTCCAAAGATTTTCTATTGGGTTCAGGTCTGGAGACTGGCTAGGCCACTCCAGGACCTTGAGATGCTTCTTACGGAGCCACTCCTTAGTTGCCCTGGCTGTGTGTTTCAGGTCGTTGTCATGCTGGAAGACCCAGCCACGACCCATCTTCAATGCTCTTACTGAGGGAAGGAGGTTGTTGGCCAAGATCTCACGATACATGGCCCCATCCATCCTCCCCTCAATACGGTGCAGTCGTCCTGTCCCCTTTGCAGAAAAGCATTCCCAAAGAATGATGTTTCCACCTCCATGCTTCACGGTTGGGATGGTGTTCTTGGGGTTGTACTCATCCTTCTTCTTTCTCCAAACACGGCGAGTGGAGTTTAGACCAAAAAGCTCTATTTTTGTCTCCTCAGACCACATGACCTTCTCCCATTCCTCCTCTGGATCATCCAGATGGTCATTGGCAAACTTCAGACGGGCCTGGACATGCGCTGGCTTGAGCAGGGGGACCTTGCGTGCGCTGCAGGATTTTAATCCATGACGGCGTAGTGTGTTACTAATGGTTTTCTTTGAGACTGTGGTCCCAGCTCTCTTCAGGTCATTGACCAGGTCCTGCTGTGTAGTTCTGGGCTGATCCCTCACCTTCCTCATGATCACTGATGCCCCACGATCTTGCATGGTGTCCCAGACCGAGGGAGATTGACCGTCATCTTGAACTTCTTCCATTTTCTAATAATTGCGCCAACAGTTGTTGCCTTCTCACCAAGCTGCTTGCCTATTGTCCTGTAGCCCATCCCAACCTTGTGCAGGTCTACAATTTTATCCCTGATGTCCTTACACAGCTCTCTGGTCTTGGCCATTGTGGAGAGGTTGGAGTCTGTTTGATTGAGTGTGTGGACAGGTGTCTTTTATACAGGTAACGAGTTCAAACAGGTGCAGTTAATACAGGTAATGAGTGGAGAACAGGAGGGCTTCTTAAAGAAAAACTAACAGGTCTGTGAGAGCTGGAATTCTTACTGGTTGGTAGGTGATCAAATACTTATGTCATGCAATAAAATGCAAATTAATTATTTAAAAATCATACAATGTGATTTTCTGGATTTTTGTTTTAGATTCCGTCTCTCACAGTTGAAGAGTACCTATGATAAAAATTACAGACTTCTACATGCTTTGTAAGTGGGCAAACCTGCAAAATCGGCAGTGTATCAAATACTTGTTCTCCCCACTGTATATATTATTTCATGATTTATTATATGCATGATTTATATTTTATGATCATGCATAATATATTATAAATAAATAAATAAAATATATACTACATACAATAAATCATAAAATAATAAATGTATACATGTAAATTAATAATACTTTATTATTCTACATTTATTATTTTATAAGTATACTGTATTTTTTATTATGATAATGAATAATACATTACAAATAAATACATAAAATATATCATACATATAATATCAAAATAATAAACGAAGAACAGATAGACAGATGGATGGATGGATGGATGGATAAAAATGGTCAGATGACAGATAGACAGACAGACAAACAGACAGACAGGCGATGGATGGATGGATGGATGGATGGATATAAATGGTCAGATAATAGACAGACGATGGATGGATAGATGGATGGATGGATGGATGGATAGATAGATAAGTAAGCAAGTGTGCATATACACTATATTGCCAAAAGTATTGGGACACCCCTCCAAATCATTGAATTCAGGTGTTCCAATCACTTCCATGGTCACAGGTATATAAAATTCAGTGAATTCAAGCGTGGTACCGTGATAGGTTGCCACCCGAGTCAATAAGTCTCATGAATTTTCCTCACTACTAAATATTCCACGGTCAACTGTTAGTGGTATTATAACAAGTGGAAGCAATTGGGAACAACAGGCCACATAAAATCACAGAGCGGGGTCAGCGCATGCTGAGGCACACAGTGCACAGAAGTCGCCAACTTTCTGCAGAGTCAATAGCTACAGACCTCCAAATTTGTGTGGCCTTCAGATTAGCTCAAGAACAGTGCGTAGAGAGCTTCATGGAATGGGTTTCCATGGCCGAGCAGCTGCATCCAAGCCTTACATCACCAAGAGCAATGCAAAGCGTGGGATGCAGTGGTGTAAAGCACTCTGCCACTGGTGCAGTGGAGACGTCTCCTCTGGAGTGACGAATCACGCTACTTTGTCTGGCAATCCGATGGATGAGTCTGGGTTTGGTGGTTGCCAGGAGAATGGTACTTGCCTGACTGCATTGGTGGAGGGGGGATGATGGTGTGGGGTTGTTTTTCAGGGGTTGGGCTTGGCCCCTTAGTTCCAGTGAAAGGAACTCTTAATGCTTCAGCATACCAAGACATTTTGGACAATTTCATGCTCCCAACTTTGTGGGAACAGTTTGGGGATGGCCCCTTCCTGTTCCAACATGACTGCACACCAGTGCACAAAGCAAGGTCCATAAAGACATGGATGAGCGAGTTTGGTGTGGAGGAACTTGACTGGCCTGCACTGAGTCCTGACCTCAACCCGATAGAACACCTTTAGGATGAATTAGAGCGGAGACTGCGAGCCAGGCCTTCTCGTCCAACATCAGTGCCTGACCTCAGAAATGCGCTTCTAGAAGAATGGTCAAAAATTCCCATAAACACTCCTAAACCTTGTGGAAAGCCTTCCCAGAAGAGTTGAAGCTGTTATAGCTGCAAAGGGTGGGTCAACTCCATATTAAACCCTATGGATTAAGAATGGGATGTCATTAAAGTTCATGTGCATGTAACGGCAGGCGTCCCAAAACTTTTGGCAATATAGTGTATGTCCACAATATATTTACTAATTTAGTAGCTATGCTATTTGTCTGATATCGCTGCAAAGTTATGTATGCTCTTCCTCAGCTAAATTAATGTCATTCTTTATGCCTATTTTAGCTTTATGAGTGTGTCATAATGTCTTATGGGTCAAGAGGCATCTCACCCGTGTGCAATATTTAAAACTGATGGGTAATTTACTCGTCCCTTTCATCATGTTTTGACTTTAATTAAATCAGGCAGAGTTCTCATTCCCATCACAGTCCTGGACTTTGAATCTGCTCAGCCAGCCCGACACGTCTTACACTGCAGATCTGTGCTGTCCACACAGGACTTAGTCTAGATTATTAGAGAGGGCTAATTGGATTTCAACACTATAAGTAGGTCATCCATACAGCACTGGCCCCACTGATCTAGAGTCTCACATGTGTTAGCAGACATGCTCAAATTCAAATGTGTACATAGACTACAAAACAATCTCTGATGAATATGTGTTGCCATCGCAGACAATGATACATTCCAAAACGATATTTCAAAACCATCTAAGCAAAACACCTGTTGATATATAAATATACATCTCTACTGAGGCCTAGAGGTCTAAAAGCAAAGCTTAAAATGGGTTTGAGTACTACAAATCACATTCGGTTGAGCTGAAATTGCTTTTGAATTATGAAAAGGCCCTAGAACTCAAGAATCCTCACCTACACTCAATGAATACAGAAACTATAGCATAATATCCACTATAACATCTCAACGAACCCTTCAAGGGTTAGCTTCTTCTAAATCATATTCAACACAATAAATAATATAGTAATATAGTAATATAGTATAAAATGACGAGACCACTTCAGAACAAAATCTTAACCACTAATGCTAGTCAGATAGCACATCTCAGCCCTGTGAGCCATTGCATTTTACACTAGTGGAATCTTGACTGACAAAGCCAATCTTTACTGACAAACCCAATAAAACATATTCATAAGCCAGCAAGGCATGTTAGAGGTAAAGGAGAGATTTATTGTGATGTTTATGAAGTGTCGCTGTCAATGAAGCTCAGAATTACATTCATTATTATGAATCCTGCGCTAGTGTTTCCTGTGCTGTGTAAACATGATTTCTGAAATCATCATGTCATAACACTATTAGACAGGTTTAAATGGCACATAATAGAGAACAGACTGTATTCAACCAGCAAAACCTGCTAATGATGCTTTAGCACTACTGAGACTGAAAAGGTTAAATCTATTTTTCATATGTTTAAATATTTTTAATTTATTTCTGTAGAAAACAAAAATGTAGATCATATTAGTTTGGTATCGCATACTTTTTTTTTTCAAAAGTTCGGGTCGGTAAGATTTTTTTAATGTTTTTGAAAGAAGTCTCTTATATGCGCACAGAGGCATTTATTTGATCAAAAATGTATTTATTCCTATGATGGAAAAGCTTAATTTTCAGTATCATTACTCCAGCCTTTAGTGTCACCTGATCCTAATTTGCTGATTTGGTGCTCAATACATTTTTCTTTTTTATTATCAATGTTGAAAACAGCTGTGCTGCTTAATATTTCTGTGGAACCCATGATATATACATTTTTTCAGAATACTTTGATGGATAGAAAGTTCAAATGAAAAGCATTTATTTGAAATAGAAATTATATGCAACATTATACATGTCTTTACTGTCACTTTTCATGAATTTATGCATCCTTGGTCAATAAGTATTTGATTAAAAAAGATCTTACAGACCCCAAACTTTGAATGGTAGTGCATTGTAAATGACACGTTTTTGTGTGTCTAGTTCTCTACACATTAGGGTTGGGTACCGTTCACATTTTAATCGGTACCTGAAATTTGGTGCCGGTACCCATCAGTGCCTTTTTTCGGTACTTTAGGGATGTTTACCTCAATAACTGTAAAGAAACTGTAAGTCATTTATAGAAGTGTTATTGACATTATGCCAGAGTTGCCTTGGTCACTGTCTGCCATTGTCTGTGATGTTTGTATACTGTAATATTTACCAGTAAATAGTAGGCTACTAGCTACTTAATTAAAGGTGCAATATGTAAGATTTTTGCAGTAAAATATCCAAAAACCACTAGACCAGTGTTATATATTTTGTTCAGTTGAGTACTTACAATATCCCAAAAGTTTCCAACTATTTGTAAATCGTGAGAAAATTGCGATTTTTAACCAAGGAACCGGGACGTGTGAGGGAGTCGCCTGCCAATGGCGTCATATACGCGTTATCCTCGGTTTCCGCTTTTACTGCCGTAGAAACCATGGCAACAGACGTGGACAACTGCGTAACGTCTCACGGCACGCTGTTGTAGTTTCGTTCAAACATTATGGACCATGGCAAGCAGACTTTGGCACAAAATGAGAAATCAAAAGAGGATCACTATCGACGTGGCGTTTTCAAGATGACGAGAGCTTCGCAACAAACTTCGACTTGACAGAGATGCCGTTCTTGCATGTGCTTTATTAGACAGGTGAGAAAATGTACATAAAACGAATACATTTTATGTAGCTCAACACGAAATATTAGAATATCATCAGTATGATGTTCTAATGTTGATGTAGCTTACTGCTAGTCTCATACAGCCAACAAACTAACACACAGAATAACATTATAACTTTAAACACACTCAAATGCAGTTTAGATAGTGTAGACCAAATGAAACAGCATTGCGTTTCCTCACAATTTTAATTGGTCAAATAAACTGACCTGTATGAGTAGTAATTCAGCACTTGCGGGTAGTTCGGTAGAATGAAATGTCCTCATTTCTTTATATCCCCCGGGACTCACGTGTGTGACGCTGATATCTGTCTCTTATTAGTAATCGCGCCCTGCTTCATACCACAGTCATGTTAAAAAACATAAATACATTCACTTGTATGACGACAAGTTCCATGATTCCATGCTTGTTCACTGCGTCATCAATCTACGCCTTTGTTATTGTTTTGAAGAGGTTAGCGACCCCTAGCGGCGAAAAAATACATAGTGTAGCTTTAATTGAATTCATAAAAACAACCATTTTAATAAGATATATATATATATATACAAACCCGATTCCAAAAAAGTTGGGACACTGTACAAATTGTGAATAAAAAAGGAATGCAATAATTTACAAATCTCATAAACTTATATTTTATTCACAATAGAATATAGATAACATATCAAATGTTGAAAGTGAGACATTTTGAAATGTCATGCCAAATATTGGCTCATTTTGGATTTCATGAGAGCTACACATTCCAAAAAAGTTGGGACAGGTAGCAATAAGAGGCCGGAAAAGTTCAATGTACATATAAGGAACAGCTGGAGGACCAATTTGCAACTTTTTAGGTCAATTGGCAACATGATTGGGTATAAAAAGAGCCTCTCAGAGTGGCAGTGTCTCTCAGAAGTCAAGATGGGCAGAGGATCACCAATTCCCCCAATGCTGCGGAGAAAAATAGTGGAGCAATATCAGAAAGGAGTTTCTCAGAGAAAAATTGCAAAGAGGTTGAAGTTATCATCATCTACAGTGCATAATATCATCCAAAGATTCAGAGAATCTGGAACAATCTCTGTGCGTAAGGGTCAAGGCTGGAAAACCATACTGGATGCCCGTGATCTTCGGGCCCTTAGACGGCACTGCATCACATACAGGAATGCTACTGTAATGGAAATCACAACATGGGCTCAGGAATACTTCCAGAAAACATTGTCGGTGAACAAAATCCACCGTGCCATTCGCCGTTGCCGGCTAAAACTCTATAGGTCAAAAAAGAAGCCATATCTAAACATGATCCAGAAGCGCAGGCGTTTTCTCTGGGCCAAGGCTCATTTAAAATGGACTGTGGCAAAGTGGAAAACTGTTCTGTGGTCAGACGAATCAAAATTTGAAGTTCTTTTTGGAAAACTGGGACGCCATGCCATCCGGACTAAAGAGGACAAGGACAACCCAAGTTGTTATCAGCGCTCAGTTCAGAAGCCTGCATCTCTGATGGTATGGGGTTGCATGAGTGCGTGTGGCATGGGCAGCTTACACATCTGGAAAGGCACCATCAATGCTGAAAGGTATATCCAAGTTCTAGAACAACATATGCTCCCATCCAGACGTCGTCTCTTTCAGGGAAGACCTTGCATTTTCCAACATGACAATGCCAGACCACATACTGCATCAATTACAACATCATGGCTGCGTAGAAGAAGGATCCGGGTACTGAAATGGCCAGCCTGCAGTCCAGATCTTTCACCCATAGAAAACATTTGGCGCATCATAAAGAGGAAGATGCGACAAAGAAGACCTAAGACAGTTGAGCAACTAGAAGCCTGTATTAGACAAGAATGGGACAACATTCCTATTCCTAAACTTGAGCAACTTGTCTCCTCAGTCCCCAGACGTTTGCAGACTGTTATAAAAAGAAGAGGGGATGCCACACAGTGGTAAACATGGCCTTGTCCCAACTTTTTTGAGATGTGTTGATGCCATGAAATTTAAAATCAACTTATTTTTCCCTTAAAATGATACATTTTCTCAGTTTAAACATTTGATATGTCATCTATGTTGTATTCTGAATAAAATATTGAAATTTGAAACTTCCACATCATTGCATTCTGTTTTTATTTACAATTTGTACAGTGTCACAACTTTTTTGGAATCGGGTTTGTATATATATATATATAAATAAATTTTTTTTTTTTTTTTCTCATTTCTATGAAAAGATTTCCCACAAATTCTGTGTTGTGTATTTTCTGGTAATCAAATGAAGACATAAAACATTAATTTAATTTATCTTTTAATTTAATTAAACTTTTTTGTCAAACAAAGTGCTGCACAACTGAGCTTTATACTGTTAAAATTAAAACAGAAGAAAAATTGTGATTATTACTTAAAAAAATACAGTTTTGATAATTTATTATTATTACATTAGTGTTAGTATTATTATTACATTCAGACGTATCTAAATTCTACTGTACAACAGTAATTTATTTGTCAATTTAAACCGAACTTTTATTTTGACGGGTTGCCGTGAAGACCTTTGAGTTTCTGTGTGTTTATGATATGACGGTAGTTTTTCTCAAATAATGCTCATGAAGTGACTCTTAGAGCGGCTCTGGAGATGAAATTCATGCATTCATGTCCTCATATGAGATGGAAACACGAGACCGCCACGTGCGATTCAGTGTGTGTGTGTGAGGTAAATTAAACCGTGCGTCTGCGCCATTCATTCACACAGAGACACGCAGGACATGCAGGATTCGTATTTAAATAGTCTTTTTGCAGTTTAATATTCAGAGACTCTAGTCTATATCACCAGATGTATTCTCAGGTACTGAAATTTGGCACCGATTGATTTAATGTGAATCGGTATTCGGTAGTACCGACGTAATTCAGTCGGTGCCCTTAAAAGTACCGAGTTCGGTACCCAACCCTACTACACATACTATTTGTTGTGCATTGTTACCTACACCACAAATACACACATTCACTTGCCAGTTAGTATGCACAAACACTTTATAATCTATTTTGATTGTTGTACATACTGTACTGTCTTTTAGTGTACACTATAAGATACTTACACTATGCATTGCTTTAGAGCACACTTGATTTCCACACTATAAATATGCACCACTCTTTGTACAATCCAAAAACAGCTTTGTTTTATAATATTCAAAAATTAAATTACAAAACATGCATAGCGAAATCAACAGCAAGTGACATGCAGCTCTGTATGCATAAACACGCTGATTGGCTAGGATCATTATAATGTTAATGTTAGGTTATGTTACTCAGAGACGCATTGAGGAACAAATGGCTGTATGCGCAAGTTCCTTTGGGTTTTTTTTTTGATTACTGCATTATTAGTGCATGATGAAAATGCAGGGGGGAGGCATGCGAGGTCTCTCTCCTGGAGTCCTTGCTGATTAAAAGAGCACAGAGAGATTCACCTCAGCATTGCGGCGTAGACGGAGAGTTTTGTCTCGCAAACCCTGAGGGCTTCTATGATGTGGAAATTCAAGATTGATTCTAAGTCGTGTGAACTCCCACTCTTCTGTTTCCAGGGGACTTGAAAGTGTGAAGCTCCAATTTGTTGAGAAATGTTTAAATACAGCATGGAGTTCTACTCTTAGGTGCGTATGTGTGTTAGAAAGTCATGCGTGGCGTCAAAAAATAGTGCTTCATAACAGTCTTTGGAACATTCTTGATTCAGCAGGCTTTGTGATTTTTGGATCTGCAGCAACAAAAAAGAAAAACTCCCTTACCCGTCTCGCTTGTCAAAAGACAGCAGTGGCTTGAAAGTTAAAGAAGGTCACAGCAGCCTGTCATAACTCTCGTTTAAAGTGCTGGATGGGTGAACAGAGCAGAATTGCAGCTACTGTGAGGGGTAAAGAGACTGACTGACGGGACACAGAAGATCAGTCCTTCTCAGGGCTGATGTACAATCTTGCCATCAACACAAAATCGATAGTCTATCATTCTACATGTTCAGTGACTCAGAATTAATTATAGCAACTCAGAAGCTCACGCCAAGAAACTACAAAGTCAGGTGCTTCTTAACAGATCTGTTTTCTATGCTTTTTTTCTTTATTTTTGGCCGTGTGCCACTCCATATTGAGAGAGGAGTAGGGAGAAGGCAGGAAACGATAAGGAGAGAGAGGGGGAACGGGAACAGATAACATTACAAAGAGGATTTAAACTTGCGCTGCCCCTTTAAGCACTAAAGCTCAGTGTGCTAACTACTAGGCCATGGCTCCAACATGAGCTGTTTTCAATACAAAATGTATATGATGTAACCATTTTTGGGTGCACAAAAAAAGCTGATGCAGATTAAAAAAATGATCAGCTGAAGACATCACATCTGCATCATAACTAGATAGCTGACAAGACATTTCCTCTGCAGTCTGACATGACAAAAATGATCAGAAAGTAGTTATGTGACTTTAAACTACACACTTTCACTAATACATTCATATTAATACTAACCTAAATTATTGAATTACTAAATTATTTTAAAATTATTTATGAAACAAACAAGTAAACAAATATTAATACTTTGTTAATCTACATGTATTATTATGATTTATTATGAACCAACTTCATATTAAACCCTACAGATTAAGAATGGGATGTCATTAAAGTTCATGTGCATGTAAAGGCAGGCATCCCAAAACTTTTGCCAATACTGTATGTATATTTTTTCACTATACAAACAAGATTAATCTAAACAATGTTTGAGTTACAATTATTAACAAAGGACTGGATGTGTGCATACTGCATACTGTATATTTGATTAAATATATAATATTAAGTTTACAATTAAGGCAAGAAATTAAGGTTAGGATCATACTCCTCTAAATCTATAAAGGTTCAAATCCATTATGAAGGTGCACCAGGCAGCATTCAATGAAGTCAAAATGATTGTGCCATCACTCATACTTCTCTCTGGACAAGACTAGATTTCTTAGAGGATCCCCAGAGCAGGTAATTTCTCAGTAATTTTTACAGAATAGGGATTTTGAGTGACCTAAGAAATAAAAATTTTTTTTTGGTGCAAAGCAAAATGCAAGTCAGAGTGACATAATATGCATTAAATACCCTCTTCATCTCTTATAAGACAGATTGTGAACATCTTGCAGCTTTAATGACAGGCCCTCCCGAGAGAAATAAACAAGAGACGGAAATTCTTCTTGAAAATTGCTTCACTTTGCACAACAGACCCAGTCCCGTCAACGGACTAAAAATACCCGGCCTCAGGAGTCTTTTTATTCAAGCAAATGAAGGGAAGCAAATGATAATGGTCTATATCTATACATAACATTGATTATACATATAATAGATGAGTACAAGGGAGTGAATGATTGAAGAAACCTGAACACAAAAAAACTTTCTCTTTAATGGCTAATGAACTCTGAGCTGTCCTGAGCTGTAAAAAAAAATCAAAGAGGGAATTTACTCCCCTTCTCCTCCCTCCTTCCCAGTTTTTATATACAATGTAGTGTGCGATCAAATGCTCGGTGAGAGAAATCCCTTTAGCCCTTGTTACTGGGGACCATACATTTCCTTTCCTTTGCATGTTTACGTGATCATACTGCATGTGTTTAGATGTGTTCTGTGTATGTTTATGCACATGCACTCTTGATTTTGTTAACCTTGCTCTGCGGAAGCGGAGTTTAGACCTTTAAGCACCTAATTCAGTGAAACTGGTCTCCCACCTCTAAAGTCCTTGGCTGCGGTCCAGATGTTCAGAGCAACGCCACACCACAGGCACTCAGCGCCACACATCTGCGCTAGCCAGTCCTGAACCACATGCCACGCTGACGCAATCCGCCAGGAAAAAAAGTGACATGCTGAAAAGCGGAGTCCTACATCTCTCTCCCACTAGCACGAGCTCCGGGGATGCAGGTATCAACCGCTTAGTTCTGGGCCCAGGTGATAAAATAACCTGCAAACAGCATTCAGGAATTTCTAATAGGTGTGCGTGGGCAACATATCAAGTCTTAGGAGTGTGTTTTGTTGCTGAGATGCATTTTAAGAATGAAGTGAAGTGCTGGCAACCTATGCTGCGTAATGCTGTCTGATTTTGGTCAAGGATTTTAATTATTACGGTAAAGTTCATGTTTTGAAATGCTCCTCAAAGGAGCTGGTGCATGTTTTATTCTTTCTGTTAAATTAAATAAACTATGAAACGGATGAAATAAACGTCCAGAATTCAATATTGACTTTTATTACTTGAAGGAATTGAAGGAAGCTTATATGTCAGGGGTTTTGTCCCAATGGACCCCCAAATATGATGACACCCTTACTAAAAATATACACAGATATATATTTTGAATGTATACATTTAAACTACTGTTCTTAAATATAAGATATAAATATTAAAGGTACATTATGTAACTTTATTTATTCAAAATTAACCATTTAAATTGTCAATACATCATCAATCCTTCTTCCAAAACATGTTTTTGTTTTACCCTGATTCACTATGGTAAGCCTATTATAAGCGTTTATATTTTAGACCTGGCGGGATGGTTTTCGGGAGAAATTGCATACATTTCTGTGTTCACAGGTGCTGCAAAACCATATTTATCCACACAGTCACACAGAGCTGAAGCACAACCAAAACAATGTTCTTCTGCAAAATGCATGCAGTTTTTTTTTAAAAAAGTTACATAGGGCCCTATCGTACACACGGCGCAATGCGACGCAAGTGTTTTTTGCTAGTTTCAGCCCGACGCAGTTATCATTTTCACGTCCAGCGCCACATTGTTTAAATAGCAAATGCACTCGCGTCCATCTGTTCACCCATGGGTGTGCTGGTCTGAAAACCAGGTGTGTTCAGGAGCATTGTTGGCACGCTGCTATTTTGAGGAACTGAAAACATCGACCAACGAAAACCTGGTCTAAAGTCAGTAGCGCAGTATTTTTTGTGTTATTTAAAGGGCACGTTAGTAATATGCACCTATAGGCAGGTGCACAACACGCGTACACTCTGATTATTACAAACACAGGGACACGCAGCAGCACAAAAACATGCCAAATATTA
This sequence comes from Coreius guichenoti, assembly GCA_039654105.1. Classification (NCBI taxonomy): domain Eukaryota; kingdom Metazoa; phylum Chordata; class Actinopteri; order Cypriniformes; family Gobionidae; genus Coreius; species Coreius guichenoti. Next base: position 3,686,678 of record CM077190.1, read on the forward strand.
AAAATAAAAGGATTCCTCTCTGGAGAAGCATTCAGTCTTTCTGCTCGCAAATTCCGCCATGTAAATAGTGAATCCGCCATGGTGCGAGTGCAACTGGCTTTTAAAGGGAATGGGAGATCAGACTCTGATTTTGATTTGCCGACCGTTTTTTCTGTCGTGAAACTAGCAAAAGTGGATTCGGACACAGCCTAAGTGCACCTGCGCCGTGCGCTTCAGACCATGTGCTCAGATCGTGAATGCAAAATAATTTATTAAAATTATTATTCCTAAAGAGAATCATAAAACTAGTGATAATAAAATTTAATTCATCTTTTAAAAAAACAATAATAACGTCAAATTCAGTAAATTTTTACTTTGTGTTTTATTTTTACATGTAAACTTAAGTTGACAGCATATCTTTTTTTTATTATACCCACTATTTAAGTACTATTAATACTAGTGCAAAACAATTTAAATAATCTTACTGAAATGTCAAATTCAGTAAATGTTAATTTTTTATTTTATTTTTCCTTCTTTGCAATATTTTTTCTCTGAACTTTTCCAAAGACCCTCTAGCACCCCCTAATATCGTGCAGTAGCAATGACCTTAGGGAGATACAACAGGATACATTTTTTTTATACTTCTGAGTAGCGGTTGGTAATAGAGGTTTGTCAGTAACCAAGCATCATGGAAAACACTCAATATAATGCCAATATACACAAGTTATTAACAGCAAACGAGACAACAAATTGCAGAAGTGATCACTTGATGAATGCCCTCACACTTGTGGGGTCAATAAACTAGCTAAGAACAATGCAAAATGCAATTAGCAATTCTAGTTCCATAAAATGAGACAAACAACTATGAATTTATGGCCTACAGATTTAAGCAGATTAAAAAAAGGTTTGTACTCAAAAGCACAAATTGTAGCATTTCTGTTCAGCGGCATCATCTAGTGTTTTCTGGACTGAGAACTGATGCATGCTTTTCAACATCTACTACTCTATTTGCTGAAAAACAAAAAAGCTTCACAAAAACAAAAAAGTAGGACGAGCTCAATCCCAAACAAATGCGAATGGACTGTCTCAATTCTCTGTCAGAGTTGTAATTTTGAGATTGCATAATTTGCCACATTTTGACCACAGGCGGCCCATCTCTGGGAAGTAATGGCTGTCGAAAACATGCAATTTTTCAAAAATCACAATGCTACTTTTGTGGTCAGGAAATGAATCATCTGGGCCACATTTATTGAGAGAAAGCCAGAGAAAAAGACGAAGGAGATGTTTGAGAGAATTTTTGTGGGTTTAGGTTCCAAAAAAACCGAGGCCAAGTGTGATTACATCCACAGTGTTTTTCACCTTGTTTTGTTTCTCCTTCTCTCTCTCTCTCTGTCCTCCTCTCTAAGGTTAATGAGTCTGGTGAAAGGAAATGGTCTGAGAGACACCATGTTGGACCATTTGGTGTGTAGCCAGGCCAAAGAGCTGCCACAATGTCATTATGCCCTGATGGCGGCTCAAAGCAGAATAAGTGACAAACAGCTGTCGCTAATGCACTCGCTAACAGATGCGTCTAGTCTTTCATCCCCTTACCGGGGGTGGACGCAAGCTCCTTTAAGCCAAAAAATAAATCAAACTACAGTAGAGGTCCATTTTGGCATTGTAAATGAATTCTGAAATATCAAAACACTGATTAATCCCGGGTCTCTGAATCGTCTGGACGGTCATTCATTATGACAGCACCCCGTGCTCCTGTCTGGCCCTGTGATGGTGGCTCAAATGATTAGGCTTTAATGAGAGACAAGAGAATGTTGATGTAAGGTAAAGGAAAGTGGAATTAGACAGATAATGTTGAGCAGCTCGCTGTGAAATCAAATTAGCGCCCTCTCAATCTTATCAGCAAGAAGCTTATTTTTTTTCCAAAGCCGCAGTCCATTCAAACCTCTCCCGTTTATTCTCTTCCCCGTCTCTGCTGCAGATAATCGCAATATATCTGATCGTTCAATATGGTTCAGTTAATACAGGAGAACTTTCTGCAAGATATCAGGGCTGAGATTTGTGGGGAAAAGTAGTGGCAGGAAGTGAAGTTATGCTGATGAACAAAGCCCAAAAGATTTTTTATGACGGATAATATATTACACTTATGTCGATAAAAAACAGTATTACAGCCTTTATTCAGAATCTGAAAAGTTGCTAATATCATTGTGAAGTACAACATTATCTCTGCATTGGAAAAGTGATCCAGTAAAAGTGTTTAGTGAAACGTGAACTGAAAGAATAACATTAAAATATAAGTTGCTGTGCATATTTTTAGGCAAGTTACATTGATACAGTGTTGACAAGTAACTGAGTCATCGAGTCATTCATTCAAATGATTCATTCAAACACGCTGCTTCATTCAGGAACGAATCCAGTAACTGTCTTTATGAATGATAGATATCACGATGCTTCATGATGCACTGCAACCTCAATTTTCAATATTACTGCACATGGCTACATTTTTATCAATGAATACAAGCAGTCAGGTATATGAATTCCTTTATATTTTTATCTGCTCCAAGAAAGTACACTTCCTGAATGTAGCAAAAACCAAACACAACTTAAGTCTGAACACAGCAGACGACAGGAGCATTTAGAACTAACAAACACTAGTAAATACTAAAAGCGCATGAAACTGTAGTGTACATAAGTTACAAGTGTAGTGTATTTAAGTTACAATAACGTACACACTCGCACGCACGCAGCCTCGCATACACACGCACACACACACACACACACGCACGCAGCCTCGCATACACACACACGCACGCAGCCTCGCACACACACACTCGCACGCAGCCTCGCACACACACTGTATAACAATATAACTAGTAGCGTAATGAATTACAGTTGTTAGGGAGTAATAAATAAAGTAATAATATTACTTTTGAAAGGAGTAACGAGTAATACATTTTTTTTTTTGAGTAACGAGCCGAACACTGCTAACAGAGTTATACTGCACTTCAAAAATGATTCCTGGGCATTTACACTCATCCAATCAGTGATCGAGTATAAATACCCCCAAACAACAGCAAAATGGGGCTATAAATGTTTATCATATCCCAGTTCAAATTGCATTCACAATATTTGTCAAAATAATCAGAATATGATTGTTTGAGCAAATAATGCAGCCCTAATACACACACTTCCACACAGAGAGAGAATATTGCATTGATATGCAGGTTAAACTTGGTGGACTCTTCGGAAATTGCAGGGATTTGCTTTTATCCACCAGCATTTGGGAGGCTGGTGATAACAACAGCAGATATACCAGGTGTCAACAACAACAGACAGACAAGTGCCTGGGAGATTTTAATCACAGAAGACTAAGTCAGGAGCACTCCTCCTGTAAACACGAGAGCAATGTTCTCCAGAAACCGCCGTGAGATGGTGGTACGGATGTTTTCATGCTGTTTAGGCACATACTAAAATGCTGAGGTAAATCTCTGAGATGTTTTTTTGCTCTATGTTGAGAGTGAAAATGCTGGGAGAAAGGAAATTGGCTGCTCTGAGCTTCAACAAGTAGCACAAGGCCAGCGTACCAGCTCTCTGTGGTATTAACAAGCTATACAAGCAGCACGCCAATAAATCACAAGCCTTTCAGCCACCACAAGTGAAAAAGTGAGTGCTGTCCCCATCCAATACACTCTAAAATGACAGACCAAGGTGATTACATTAAAACACCAAGGGCCGGGATTAATTAACCCTTGCACACGTACATTTAAATGATTCTATATGAGCCCCCGGCACAAGTTTTTAAGGCGACCATTATTTTTAATGTATCACCTTATTATTCCCATGCCGTCGTGTCAAGCTTGTCACATGACACATTACAGCCACAAAAGCAGTTTTCATTCATTTTTCCTTTTTATTCAAAATATTCACCAATATAGTGAAAGATCTGATATTCCTATTCTCAAATAGGAGCAAGTAAACGTATTTTGTCAGTTAAAGGGATAGTTCACCCAAAAATGAAAATTTGATGTTTATCTGCTTACCCCCAGGGCATTCAAGATATAGGTGACTTTGTTTCTTCAGTAGAACACAAATGAAGATTTTTAACTCCAACCGTTGCAGTCTGTTAGTCGTATAACGCATGTGAATGATAACAAAATCTATGAGTAAAAAAAACATGCACAAACAAATCCATATTAAACCCTGCGGCTCGTGACGACACACTGATGTCTTAAGACACGAAACGATCGGTTTGTGTGAGAAACCGAACAGTATTTATATCATTTTTTTACCTCTAATACACCACTATGTCCAACAGCCTTCAGCGCGCGATCACTTCCGGTGAGTGAGGTCAATGTACACGATCTGGTGTAGAGATATGCGCGAAAGTTCACTTCTGGCGCTTGTGTAAACTACGCCAGATCGTGTACATTGACCTCACTTACCTCACTTATAAATACTGTTCGGTTTCTCGCACAAACCGATCGCTTCGTGTCTTAAGACATCAATGTGTCGTCACGAGCCGCAGGGTTTAATATGGATTTGTCTGTGCATGTTTTTTTTTACTCTCATAGATTTTGTTATCATTCACATGCGTTATACGACTAACAGACTGCAACGGTTGGAGTTAAAAATCTTCATTTGTGTTCTACTGAAGAAACAAAGTCACCTATATCTTGGATGCCCTGGGGGTAAGCAGACAAACATCAAATTTTCATTTTTGGGTGAACTATCCCTTTAAACACCTTTATAATGATCATGTAAGGACTTCCAGGACACAAATAAAGAATAAGTCAGGAACTGACTATTTCAACACATGACAACTTGACAGCTCAACAATAAATCATGACGGAACATGAGCTCAGGTATGTGAGCTTGAACACATTTTATATTATTTTACATTTGATTATTTATTTCTAAAGAACTCTTTTTTGAGAGTGTATTTGGCGTGCCTTAAAAGGGATAGTTCACCCAAACATGAAAATTCTGTCATCATTAGCCCCTTTCACACATACAGTCTTGACTGGTAAATAACCGGTAAATGATCATGTGTGAACAGGACCTTTTCAAAAATACCAGTAAATCAGTTCCAGCAATTTACCAGTAAGGGAAGTTGTAACATTACCAGTAAATTACTGTGCTCTAGTTACATTTATAATTACACTGTTGACACTTACACCTAACCCTACCCTTAAACTTACCCATACCACCACACCTGTCCCTAACTTTACCTTTAAACTTACCCACACCACCACACCTGTCCCTAACTTTACCCTTAAACTTACCCACACCACCACACCTGTCCCTAACTTTACCCTTAAACTTACCCACACCACCACACCTGTCCCTAACTTTACCCTTAAACTTACCCACACCACCACACCTGTCCCTAACTTTACCCTTAAACTTACCCACACCACCACACCTGTCCCTAACTTTACCCTTAAACTTACCCACACCACCACACCTGTCCCTAACTTTACCTTTAAACTTACCCACACCACCACACCTGTCCCTAACTTTACCATTAAACTTACCCACACCACCACACCTGTCCCTAACTTTACCTTTAAACTTACCCACACCACCACACCTGTCTCTAACTTTACCCTTAAACTTACCCACACCACCACACCTGTCTCTAACTTTACCCTTAAACTTACCCACACCACCACACCTGTCCCTAACTTTACCCTTAAACTTACCCACACCACCACACCTGTCCCTAACTTTACCCTTAAACTTACCCACACCACCACACCTGTCCCTAACTTTACCCTTAAACTTACCCACACCACCACACCTGTCCCTAACTTTACACTTAAACTTACCCACACCACCACACCTGTCCCTAACTTTACCCTTAAACTTACCCACACCACCACACCTGTCCCTAACTTTACCTTTAAACTTACCCACACCACCACACCTGTCTCTAACTTTACCCTTAAACTTACCCACACCACCACACCTGTCTCTAACTTTACCCTTAAACTTACCCACACCACCACACCTGTCCCTAACTTTACCCTTAAACTTACCCACACCACCACACCTGTCTCTAACTTTACCCTTAAACTTACCCACACCACCACACCTGTCCCTAACTTTACCCTTAAACTTACCCACACCACCACACCTGTCCCTAACTTTACCCTTAAACTTACCCACACCACCACACCTGTCCCTAACTTTACCCTTAAACTTACCCACACCACCACACCTGTCCCTAACTTTACCCTTAAACTTACCCACACCACCACACCTGTCCCTAACTTTACCCTTAAACTTACCCACACCACCACACCTGTCCCTAACTTTACCCTTAAACTTACCCACACCACCACACCTGTCCCTAACTTTACCCTTAAACTTACCCACACCACCACACCTGTCCCTAACTTTACCCTTAAACTTGCCCACACCACCACACCTGTCCCTAACTTTACCCTTAAACTTACCCACACCACCACACCTGTCTCTAACTTTACCCTTAAACTTACCCACACCACCACACCTGTCCCTAACTTTACCCTTAAACTTACCCACACCACCACACCTGTCCCTAACTTTACCCTTAAACTTACCCACACCACCACACCTGTCCCTAACTTTACCCTTAAACTTACCCACACCACCACACCTGTCTCTAACTTTACCATTAAACTTACCCACACCACCACACCTGTCCCTAACTTTACACTTAAACTTACCCACACCACCACACCTGTCCCTAACTTTACCCTTAAACTTACCCACACCACCACACCTGTCCCTAACTTTACCCTTAAACTTACCCACACCACCACACCTGTCCCTAACTTTACCCTTAAACTTACCCACACCACCACACCTGTCCCTAACTTTACCCTTAAACCTACCCACACCACCACACCTGTCCCTAACTTTACCCTTAAACTTACCCACACCACCACACCTGTCCCTAACTTTACCCTTAAACTTACCCACACCACCACACCTGTCCCTAACTTTACCCTTAAACTTACCCACACCACCACACCTGTCCCTAACTTTACCCTTAAACTTACCCACACCACCACACCTGTCCCTAACTTTACCCTTAAACTTACCCACACCACCACACCTGTCTCTAACTTTACCCTTAAACTTACCCACACCACCACACCTGTCTCTAACTTTACCCTTAAACTTACCCACACCACCACACCTGTCCCTAACTTTACCCTTAAACTTACCCACACCACCACACCTGTCCCTAACTTTACCCTTAAACTTACCCACACCACCACACCTGTCCCTAACTTTACCCTTAAACTTACCCACACCACCACACCTGTCTCTAACTTTACCCTTAAACTTACCCACACCACCACACCTGTCCCTAACTTTACACTTAAACTTACCCACACCACCACACCTGTCCCTAACTTTACCCTTAAACTTACCCACACCACCACACCTGTCCCTAACTTTACACTTAAACTTACCCACACCACCACACCTGTTCCTAACTTTACACTTAAACTTACCCACACCACCACACCTGTCCCTAACTTTACCCTTAAACTTACCCACACCACCACACCTGTCCCTAACTTTACCCTTAAACTTACCCACACCACCACACCTGTCCCTAACTTTACCCTTAAACTTACCCACACCACCACACCTGTCCCTAACTTTACCCGTATCCCACCGCAATAGCAGCGAAAGTGTTTTGCAATACAATATGAACACAATAAGTACATTGTACTTATTTTTTGATACAAGTACATAGTAACTAAGGCCACCTAATATAAAGTGGGACCGATGACTGACATCACAGAATTTACCGGCATTTTGCTGCTGATGTGTGAATGGTCTCTTACCGGTAAAAAGCCAGAACACCGTTGCTTGTGTGAACAGCATATTTGTTTATTTGCCAGTAAAGTCATTCTGGTAATTTCCCGGCAATTTCCCGGGATTGCTGTGTGAAAGGGGCTATTGACTCACCCTCAAGTTGTTCCAAACCTGTATACATTTATTTGTTCTGAACACAAAGGAAGATATTTTGAGGAAAATTTGCAACCAGGACGCTTTGGGGCATAAAAAAAATAACTGAATTTTTATTTAAAAAATACTATGGAAGTCAATGGTGCCCTAAAACAGTTTCCCACTTTCTTCAAAATATCTTCCTATGTGTTTAAAAGAACAAAGAAATGTATACAGGTTTGGAACAACTTGAGGGTTAGTAAATGATTCCATTTTTAGGTGAACTATCCCTTTAACCAGTAATCACTTTTTTGACACTTCTGCATGGGATAGGATGAATTTAAAATTTTTAAATTATGACTACATTATTATGTAATTATTTGCCCCATTTTTATCTAAATATTTTTAAAATGTCATAAACTGTATATGACAGGATTATTTATTATGTATGATTAATATAGCCTAGCTAAATGATAAATAATAATTAGACCATAATCTATTAATTAATCTGTCTAATGTCTAAAAATATAATAACTATCTGTCTGCCAAGCTCTGATAATGTATGGAATATTATATTAATATATTATCCAAATTTAAAACAAAATACAAAACAAACAATAGGCCTAGACCTTTAGAAGCACGGACGTGTCTGTCACCGCATGCTGCTTTAAGTCAGACAGTCTGAGCAACTGAAATGCTTCTCTGCAAAAGTGTGCTCGTCTTAGGTTCATCATTAGTTACTGGACAGACCCATTGATACCTTTTTTCCTATTCAGCCCTGTAACTGGAGAGCCTCTTGCATTCAAAGGGCGGACATGAGCTCGACATGTTTTTTAAAAAACGCGCAGGTTTACAGCGCACGTTCTCGAGACTCCGTCGCTGTGGAAACAAAGCCACTAAGGCCTAGTCCACACGCACACGGGTATTTTTATAAACTGAGTTTTTCCTCCTCCGTTTAAAAAAAAAAAATCGCGTTGCATTAAAATGCAAAAACACGCTATGAAGCACTGTCAAGAGCATGCCAAACCAACAGGTGGCAATATAACCCTAACCGTAAATCCATGTTGGCCAATCAGAAGCCTGAAAAAAGGTTATTGCCGGTTCCGGTTCTGACGTAACAAGCCAAAATCTTCTTTTCACAGTTTCACTGTCTACACGACACCACTGCAACCGGAGTTTCTTAAAATCTTCACCCTGGCAGGAGTTTTCAAAAAAGGTTTCAGTGACCAGATACTGTGTTCGCGTGTGGACAAATGGCCAAACCGCATAGAAAAAGCTGCGGTTTTGAAAATACCCGTGTTCGTGTGGACAGGGCCTAAAATGCAATCACGCGCAAATGAGTCTCTACTACTTATTGTGAAATTGATTTCTTTATATTTGCTATTAGTATTCTCCACACTGCAAAATATGGGACAAATCGCGTCCCGTATTGATTTGATACTGGACGCATCATTTTACCTGTAAATACGGGCCGATTCTGTATTTCACGGGACGGATGGCAACCCTAGAGACAATGGGTTATTTCAATGAGCTAATTTCTGAGATCAGTGTATCATGCTCATTATGTTGAAAACACTTATACGACAAGCGCTGGGTGAGTCCATCTCTGGCTCAGCCCCAGCCAAAGCGCAGGATCAGATTTGAATATAGCATTTGAATATTTGTGATCGTACATGTCAAAGTGTTAAGTCTAATTCTTTAATATAAACCACTAATCTTACTTATTAATCTGGGTTCTTGATGTTGGCTAGACGTATCTACAGTAGTTAGTTTTAAAATGTTGGCAACTGTGACCAGAGAGATAGAGCTAGGAAGCAGCATGTGGAAATTCATTAAGTTAGACATGTTTGGCTTGTGTTTGGATTGTTGTTTAATACCCTAAGTAGTTGTTCTCATATGATACAGTTCATTTATTTTTTTTTGCAACAAACAAAACAGGCATTTGTCAGGAAAAGATATTGTCTTCCTAGTCCCTTTCCTAACAGATTTTCAAACATGGCAATCACAAATCTCAAGGGAAAACTGGCTTTACTAACTGCAACTCTAAAGTCTAAAGTCTAAAATCTAAAGACTCACACCGCTAGTGAACTTAATGGCTGCGTAAGTTGTGTTCCTCATTAACTTGTCTTCTTTTAATTGCTTAAACCGTATTGACCTGTCATCTCTGAACTGTAGTGTTTTCTTGTGACCACTTTTTCTTGTGACCACTTTTTCTTGTTTGTGCATTTGTTAATGAGCGTCTGTTTGTATTAATAATTCCTTGTGCTATCTTTTTTGTATTTCTGTAGCTCGTCAATTTCACCTTTTAAACCATAACTATTCTCCTCTTCGTCTTCCATCAAATAAATTGCCATATTCCATAATCCTCTCCAGACAGTGCGGCACTTCAGCACCCACTCACTGCCCTCAAACTCCCTCAATTTTTGTCACATATTTCCATAAGAGGGCTTTAATTTAATTTTTTTGCAATTGAGGACTTGCGCAATGAATCTTATTTTCAATGTAATAACCTTGCTATGTTTTTGGCCTAAGATTAATTTGGAACTGCCAGAGTTCGTTTTCTACTAATGTTCACCTGAGGGGAAGATATGACTGAAAACATCACCTTGGGCCGCAGGGTACGGTGACACCAATAACTGTAAACTGTGTAGCTGTCACAATGACTGGCAATGTATCAGTGAAACTGCAGTGAAACCCTTCATACAAGGTTTATATATAATGCATATATATATATATATATATATATATATATATATATATATATATATATATATATATGCATTAGGGGTGGGCGATATGACCATTATGAGTAATTTTATTTCACAGTATACTATATATATATATATATATATATATATATATATATATATATATATATATATATATATATATATATATATATATATATACACACACACACACATATATATATATACACTCACCTAAAGGATTATTAGGAACACCATACTAATACTGTGTTTGACCCCCTTTCGCCTTCAGAACTGCCTTAATTCTACGTGGCATTGATTCAACAAGGTGCTGAAAGCATTCTTTAGAAATGTTGGCCCATATTGATAGGATAGCATCTTGCAGTTGATGGAGATTTGTGGGATGCACATCCAGGGCACGAAGCTCCCGTTCCACCACATCCCAAAGATGCTCTATTGGGTTGAGATCTGGTGACTGTGGGGGCCATTTTAGTACAGTGAACTCATTGTCATGTTCAAGAAACCAATTTGAAATGATTGGAGCTTTGTGACATGGTGCATTATCCTGCTGGAAGTAGCCATCAGAGGATGGGTACATGGTGGTCATAAAGGGATGGACATGGTCAGAAACAATGCTCAGGTAGGCCGTGGCATTTAAACGATGCCCAATTGGCACTAAGGGGCCTAAAGTGTGCCAAGAAAACATCCCCCACACCATTACACCACCACCACCAGCCTGCACAGTGGTAACAAGGCATGATGGATCCATGTTCTCATTCTGTTTACGCCAAATTCTGACTCTACTATCTTAATGTCTCAACAGAAATCGAGACTCATCAGACCAGGCAACATTTTTCCAGTCTTCAACTGTTTTGGTGAGCTCGTGCAAATTGTAGCTTCTTTTTCCTATTTGTAGTGGAGATGAGTGGTACCCGGTGGGGTCTTCTGCTGTTGTAGCCCATCCGCCTCAAGGTTGTGCGTGTTGTGGCTTCACAAATGCTTTGCTGCATACCTCGGTTGTAACGAGTGGTTATTTCAGTCAAAGTTGCTCTTCTATCAGCTTGAATCAGTCGGCCCATTCTCCTCTGACCTCTAGCATCAACAAGGCATTTTCGCCCACAGGACTGCCGCATACTGGATGTTTTTCCCTTTTCACACCATTCTTTGTAAACTCTAGAAATGGTTGTGCGTGAAAATCCCAGTAACTGAGCAGATTGTGAAATACTCAGACCGGCCCGTCTGGCACCAACAACCATGCCACGCTCAAAATTGCTTAAATCACCTTTCTTTCCCATTCTGACATTCAGTTTGGAGTTCAGGAGATTGTCTTGACCAGGACCACACCCCTAAATGCATTGAAGCAACTGCCATGTGATTGGTTGATTAGATAATTGCATTAATGAGAAATTGAACAGGTGTTCCTAATAATCCTTTAGGTGAGTGTATATACACACACACATATTTTTTTTTAAATGATATTGAAAATGGTGATAAGAATTAGGAAATTTCAGTGGTCTCAAAAATGTTGACATCATAATCTTATTTAAAGCAAAAATAACTATATATATATGAATATATATATATATATATATATGTGTGTGTATATATATATATATATATATATATATATACACACACACACATATATATATATACACACACACATACACTCACCTAAAGGATTATTAGGAACACCTGTTAAATTTCTCATTAATGCAATTATCTAATCAACCAATCACATGGCAGTTGCTTCAATGCATTTAGGGGTGTGGTCCTGGTCAAGACAATCTCCTGAACTCCAAACTGAATGTCAGAATGGGAAAGAAAGGTGATTTAAGCAATTTTGAGCGTCGCATGGTTGTTGGTGCCAGACGGGCCGGTCTGAGTATTTCACAATCTGCTCAGTTACTGGGATTTTCACGCACAACCATTTCTAGAGTTTACAAAGAATGGTGTGAAAAGGGAAAAACATCCAGTATGCGGCAGTCCTGTGGGCGAAAATGCCTTGTTGATGCTAGAGGTCAGAGGAGAATGGGCCGACTGATTCAAGCTGATAGAAGAGCAACTTTGACTGAAATAACCACTCGTTACAACCGAGGTATGCAGCAAAGCATTTGTGAAGCCACAACACGCACAACCTTGAGGCGGATGGGCTACAACAGCAGAAGACCCCACCGGGTACCACTCATCTCCACTACAAATAGAAAAAAGAGGCTACAATTTGCACGAGCTCACCAAAATTGGACAGTTGAAGACTGGAAAAATGTTGCCTGGTCTGATGAGTCTCGATTTCTGTTGAGACATTCAGATGGTAGAGTCAGAATTTGGCGTAAACAGAATGAGAACATGGATCCATCATGCCTTGTTACCACTGTGCAGGCTGGTGGTGGTGGTGTAATGGTGTGGGGGATGTTTTCTTGGCACACTTTAGGCCCCTTAGTGCCAATTGGGCATCGTTTAAATGCCACGGCCTACCTGAGCATTGTTTCTGACCATGTCCATCCCTTTATGACCACCATGTACCCATCCTCTGATGGCTACTTCCAGCAGGATAATGCACCATGTCACAAAGCTCGAATCATTTCAAATTGGTTTCTTGAACATGACAATGAGTTCACTGTGCTAAAATGGCCCCCACAGTCACCAGATCTCAACCCAATAGAGCATCTTTGGGATGTGGTGGAACGGGAGCTTCGTGCCCTGGATGTGCATCCCACAAATCTCCATCAACTGCAAGATGCTATCCTATCAATATGGGCCAACATTTCTAAAGAATGCTTTCAGCACCTTGTTGAATCAATGCCACGTAGAATTAAGGCAGTTCTGAAGGCGAAAGGGGGTCAAACACAGTATTAGTATGGTGTTCCTAATAATCCTTTAGGTGAGTGTATATATATATACACACACATATATATATATATTCATATATATATAGTTATTTTTGCTTTAAATAAGATTATGATGTCAACATTTTTGAGACCACTGAAATTTCCTAATTCTTATCACCATTTTCAATATCATTTAAAAAAAAAAACTTACTTATACTAGCCTAAAAAAAAACTCTCAAGCTTACTGAAGACAAGTAAACTGCGATAAAGAAAGAGCAAAGAAAACAAACTATAATATGACACAAATGAAATAGACCTGAAAGACTTCAAGCACTAGAAATACTACATAAAATGTATAAAGTAATCAAATGTATGAAAAAAACTATGCATAGTCTTTACTGTGTAAATTAAATACACATTTATTCTTATTAAAGTTACAAAAATGATTCAGTCAAGAGCAGTGAGAGATTTTCCCTCTTTGTTCGTTGTTTGATTAGCAGTAATAACGACAAAAGGTAAATTTGGACGCTGTCACTTTAAGACCGACTGCACGGATCCAATATACTCGTGCATTTTCTCTCAACTGTTAACGTTCATTTAAGACAATTACTGTTTACTTGCAAATGCATGGTCACTTTGACATAGATATGTGTATTTAACCGTTCAAGCCCAGTTAGGCTGCAAAAAGCACTCAGTTCAGTTCTCACACGCTCTATGAGCAGCGGCTTCATGTCGCACGTCTCTCAGACAGTGCTGAGAAACAGTCTCCCAGAGAGTGCGAGCATATCGCAAAATGAGCTGTCTTTCGCTACTAATTGCGCTTCAACGGTTTCAAATCACCTGTTTTTAAACCGCAATACTTAACGCATGCAAACAATAAGCTTTCGTGACCGTGCCACACAGCAATGTCAAAAAAAAAGGTTTGGTAATGCATGTCTTCACTGTGTGGAACAGAGATTATTGTTTGTCCATGCCTCAAATGCATCTCTCCAATTTCATACACTGGTGACTACATGGCTAAATGTTTAATACAGTTTAAAAACAGCCAGACATTTTGTATATAAATATTGTCAATCAGTGATCTCATTACTTTTTTTTGCCTGCACAGAGGGTTAAGCTTTATTAAAGTGGGTGTAATCCTGTGACCAAACATTAGTGACCAAAATAACTAGCCTGGCTAATTTTGTGTGTAACTTTGCCACACAAGTACCCAAACTCATACAGTACACATTTGTTTTTCTGTCATTGTGGGGACTTTCCATTGACTTCTATTGTTTTTATTCTGAACTAATGATAATAGGGGGAGACCGGGGATGGTGACACTTTGTTTGAGCATCAGTAACTCAGTGGTTGTTTGTGCTAGATCTCTCATACTTTGATACATGGTAGCCACATTTGTCTACTAGGAATTAAACTCACTTGGATGTGTACTACACAATCACAGATTATGTGAGTTAATGTCAAATACAAAGAGTTCCATTGTTACAACCTACCTCACTACTGGGGTGAGAACACTAGCTGGGGATAGATGTAACAATGAGAGGTGATTTGCTAAAATAATAATAAATGATCCACACAATCTAAATTTACGCAAAAACTTTATTAAAAACAAAGAATAATCACTTTTGAAAAGTATACAATTTAAAGTGACAAAAAAAAACTCTACATTGTATTTCTTTTAGGACTTTAAATTTAGCACAAAAACAATTGCTATGTGTGTTAGTGTGTTATGTATTCCTGTCACATTCAGCTATGTTGCCATTCACCTATTTTTGTGTGAATTTTGCGATATCACAAAGAAAAAACCCTGGATGGAAACACTAAGATGCGCATAAATTCCAAAAATGTGCACAATTGAGGCGGAAAAAAGAAGACGTATACTACGATGTAAACACATTTACCACATAAATCTCTAGATGTGCAACAAAAACCTCATGTGACTTTGCCTTAACAGAGGATGTGATTGATAGGGAATCATTATAAGGGGTTGGTTGTAACATTTTTAATGAACTCTTACAACTATCCTCACCCCAAACAGCCATAGCTAACTGTTTTAGCATGTGGGTTTGAAGTTAGCATGAATGCAAAGCACCTCATTTAACTAGAGAAACATACTTTAGGTTATGCAAGTCAAATAATTCTATAATACAATGATTGCTAGGCAAAAAAATAATCAGTAATCAGTTTTTTGGTCATAAAATCTACAAATGTTGCTCACAGTCACATGCACTTCTCCCGTGAGCTCAGTGTATGATAGGGGTGGGCGGATCGATCCTGAAATATCGATACTTTCGATACTGATGTTGTATCGAAAGGATTGATCCTCGCCTTAAAAATATCGATCCTAAGGTGTGTTTTTTAACCAGTAATTTTATTTATTTAGCACGAAATTCAGTGTGAAAAATAAGGTTCTAAGTGGACAATTAAACTGTTTTAGCGAATAATTGCATAGGGTGGAACTATTTCTCCTGCTCATCTGAACATACAAGACGGGACCAATCAATCACAGAGAGCGTTCGCTGCTGACGCTTCGCTCACAGTGCTTGTTCAAATAGGGCTGCGTTTCCTAAAAGCATCATAAGCATATGATCATAAGCCAGGCTGAAGATGAGTTTAGGACAGGGAGCCCTGAACAATGCTATAATGGCAGAGAAACAATAAACAAATAGAAAGTGTACACAACGTTCAAAATGTTGACGTCAGTAAGATTTTTTAAGGAAAAATATGAAGCAGCACAACTGTTTTCAACATTGATACAGTAATAATCAGAAATGCTTCCTGAGCATCAAATCATCATATTAGAATGATTTCTGAAGGATCATGTGACACTGAAGACTGGAGTAATGATGCTGAAAATTCAGCTTTGATCACAGGAATAAATTACATTTTTAAATATATTACAATAGAAAACAGTTATTTTAAATTGTAATAATATTTCACAATATTACTGTTTTTACTGTATTTTTTGATCAAATAAACGCAGCCTTGGTGAGCAGAAGAGACTTCTTTCAAAAACATTAGAAATCTTACCGACCCCAAACTTTTGAACATTAATGTACATAATTAGGCTAGTTTGTGCAATTAAATTTATTTAAATGGACTGTTAAAAGTTCAAATGGATTGCGTTATGTTTTGTAATTGTTGTTAATAAATCTGTCAGGAAAAAAAAAAGTACAACAGCCTGTCACTGGCAGCCCTTTACAAAAATGAACAATGGTTTTACTACAGTAATGTATATGTAAATAAATTAATAAATGTAATTACAGGCATGTCGAGAGCACAAATCACAAAATCTTTTAGTGGTCATGAAAATGTATTCAGATTTAGCATATTAATGATTCATTCACCTCATAAATCATGACACACTGCTTTCCCCTAAAGCAAAGCACATATAAGTTCAAGTACATGCTTTTTAAAAGTAAAAAGTATCAGTATTGGTATCGCCGATACTGGCCCTGTATTTACTTGGTATCGGATCAATATTAAATTTTGCAGTATCGCCCACCCCTAGTGTGTGATATTGATGACATCACCATAGCTCTTTTCTGACTTGTTGAACTGACAGTGTTACAACTGACCCCACTCCCCCGGTCTCCCCCTAACTCTAAACCAAACCCTCACAGAAACAGTTCTGAATTTTTACATTTTCATTAAGACATTGTTTAATATGCTCATTAAGTTGTTTTCCCCACTGGAAGTGTTAGCTAGTTCCCACAATGTAGCTGAATTTAGGTTTTACTATCCCTGTGGGGACATTTGTTCCCTCCAATATCGGCAAAACCTGACACACACACACACACACACTTTCTCAGCTATGTATATTTTTTCCAATTGAGGACATGCCCAAAGGGAGGTTTTGTCACATTTACCTCACTTTGGGGGACAATTTCATCCACAAACTATGGCTAAGTATGTACACACACAACACAATTAGTTGGTTACACACAAACTGCTTAAAATAATTATTTATATAATAAACAATGCCTTTAGAAAGTTTAATAGACTAACATAAAGTACTTGGGAACTACCGGGCCTCAAAGAAGGCAATGCACTACGTTTGAAAACAGTATAAAGTGGCTAATATCCAGTTTTCTTATACCTTTGACATGTCAAACTTTGGTGCGTATTTGGTGGATATATTTTCTAATATTGCACATTATTCTTATTCTGAAACTTTTTTCCGCGCCACAAATGTAATTTGTAATTTACCTGAGATTTCCAGGTTTGAACTTAATTTTCTTCATCTGTAATTAAATTTAAAATGGCTGAAACAGTGCAATGAACTGCAGGTATTGAATTTAATTTAAGATTTAGTTCAGCACTCAAACTTAAGTTTTCAAGTAGTGGGTAGAAATAGTCTAGAGTTTGTGCACCAACACTTAACATTTTAACTAATTTTGAAGCTAACTAAGCCACATGAGTTATTTCTTTCTTATATATATATATATATATAAGTAAATAAATAGATTTTTTTTTACAAATCAGGTGACAAACGTCATGGACAGACATGCAAAACACTTGACAGTGCAGCTGCTCTTTTCACGCAGGAACATGACAGCATGATAAATGCATAACCATCACCGCCTACCTGAGGAAGAGCGTCTCTCCTTGTCTGATGGTGATATTGTCCATCTGTTTGTTATCGGATTGGGATTCTCCTTGACTGCGGACAGGCAGACCTGCGGGGAGAAGGAACAGCACTCTGAGACTCATCACCACACACCTCCTCCAGGACGCCGCGCAGCCTCCACACACAACCATCTTCATCTGCGGAGTTTTCGGAGTGTAAATCCGTTCACAGCAGTCCAAAAGAGAAACGCGTTAGTTAGCCATTACAGTTCATCTGTTAATCCAGATTTCCTCCCCAGATAGACAACAAAATCCCTCGCGTACTTAGTACAGAGCGCTTATCGATGACCGCGCCGTGCCGTCGCCATGGAAATGGGGGTGAAATAAAATAACGTATGAATGAAATGTACACTTTAGTGGTGACCTCAATCGTTCTGGTTTCTTAAATCCTATTTCCTTTAATATCCGCTCTGAAAATCCATCTTTTTCCCTCAGCTGACACGCTGTCTCAAACTTTAAGAAGTGAAAACTGGAGAGCTGAGAGCGAGTGAACGTGCCAAAATGTCACTCCAGCTGTGCCTGAATAGATATGGAGGGTGTTTGTGGTTTGTCAATGCAGTACAGTATGAGTATACAGTCTTCACCCAAAAAAAAAAAAAACAACAAAAAACCAAACAAAAAACTTCCTCCAGTGGGACCGTTGCTCGGTTTTCTTCCAGAGCCTCCTGGATAACAGCGAATGGGAGCTGTGAATCACTCACAAGTTGGATAAAGCGCGCTGTTGTCATAGCATCAGCGGCGGACGCGTCCTCACTGGGCAGGGGCCATACAGTACAGCGCAAAAAAGAGCGTTATTGATTATCATTGATTACAGCCACTGCCATTCAAGCACACGCGTTCAAGGAGCACTGGGGAGAGAGAAAATTGAGCTTTCTTGTACAAATCACAAACCAAATAACCCATAGGCCTATTTTGAGAACTGAAGGGAACGATGTCTAGACAGGGAAAATGACAGGAAAAAAATTAGGTACAAAATCAAGGGCGTCACGACACACGCACACATACTGTATATGTTAGGGATAACCCACAGCTAGCTGTGCAATAAATGATTTTAATGCACGACGTGGAGGCAAAGAACCGCCAGACGCGAAGCGGAGAACTTGATGCGGCACTGGCAGGTGTTTGAGCCGCTTCACAGACGGTAGAAAATAAAACGGATTCTGCGTTAACTGTGTTAAATATTTTAAATATTAGTATATTTATATTAAACTGAGAAGATTTTTGACAGCCAGAATATATTCAGACATGTCAATGTGTGATTTCTACCACAACATTTTAACTTAAAAACCCTTCACAATTTTTACAATAATCGTGCAACTTCATTTTCTAAAATATAAATAATTTTTGGAAGTTGGCTTAAACCATTTGAATGGACATAATGCTTTATACACAAAACTAAGGGCCAGATTTACTAACAGCTTGCACCAGTGCAAACCCTCTTTTGGCATTAAAAACTGTCAGGATTTACTAAAGACACGCAGTGAAACATTAGCGCTGTAGACCTATTTATGGGAGGAGAGTATTTAAATGAATCATGCGAGGTGGTTTACGCTTGTCAATTTACTGGTGTTTGCGACATTATTTAACGTCCAAAAAAAGCATACAGGGGCCATACAGTACAGCAAAAAAGAGCGCGCAAAATCAGAGGCTATTGTATGAAGTAATGCAATGCATGAGCGACATTCATTGATTGCAGCCACTGCCATTCAAGTACACGCGTTCAAGGAGCACTGGGGAGAGAGAAAACTGAGCCACCTTAAACCAGACGCTAATTTGCGCTGCTCTTGGTAGATCGTGTTGGTCATTATGGAAATGATCCGACTGCGTCTGTGTTCTTTAATTTGCACGTCATCAGTAGATCATGAACAGAACTTTCCACTCCCATTGGCGCTTGTTTGGAAGGCAGCTATGGGATCAGATTCCCGCCTAATGTATTGCGGTAACGCATCAAAAAATAATAAGCATGAATCAAAATTTTAAAAACACATGTGAAAATATAACGCACAAAACTGAAAAATCAATGCAAAGTTAACCAGAATCACAAACAACGCGGTCACGGAATAAAAATAATAAGCGTGAATCAAACATTTAAACAAGTTTAAAATTATATTGCTCAAAACTGAAACATGAATTCAAAATTATCTGAATCACACACAAAATCATGTTTTCTGCTCTTATTTTCATTTTTTGTATGCCTGTGCTCTTTTCTCCTTTGCTCGTTTCTACATTTTGCGCTTGCGTTTTCAAATGTTGCCGTTAGAGTTTCATGTAAATCAGGGCGGGTCTTAGCATCACCATTGGTCCACTTGTTCTAGATTGACAGCTCATCCTCTAGCCAATCAATCGTAGAGGGAAGTTAACGTCACTCCAATGCGACTCATGCCGCTCAGTTCAGCCAGCCGCTGTAGAGCTACGAGTATAACGCGTTCTCTATCACTGTATCTGCAAGGAAATACATTATTTTATTATTATGAATATAATATTAGGAACCTATTCTTTTGTATGATAGACGTTTTAGGGGGGTTTCCTCACAATTAAAGCAATCAAATGAACGTGATCACGACTGGGTGCTTACTGACGCTTGGCTGCGAGCGAAACGCGTTCACTATAGGCCCACTGTCTCTGCAAGGAAATATATTAGTTTACAATCATGAATATATTATTAAATATATTAATTTACACAATCGACATTTTAGAGAGGTTAATCAGAAATAACTTGGTCAAATGGTCATGATCCAACTAGTTGGTTATTGCCACTCATTCCAAAGAAATAATTTTTCGCAGCCAGTGGTGGAATGCAACCACATTTGAATAAGAAACAATATCGAGTCTATAAAACATGTCAAAACTCCACGAAGCACAACAAGCATATCGGTGAGAACACTCGTTTAAACAACACCGGGACATTTGACTGCACATCACACTTTTTACATTATTGATCCTTCTTGCAATCGTAATGCAATGGACTAGGGCCTACATTAAACCTTTAAATAAAAGGGTTATTGAGCTGTTTACACTGTCATATACAATAAAAGAGCCTGCACAGCGACAGGAAATAAAAATGAACGCAAAAAACCTGCCTACCTCACCAGACATTGTGAGCGAAGCGGAGCGGAGCTCCACTCATGAACCGCTTACCGGTAAAACCACGTGCTCAAAACTGTAGCCTATATAGGCTACCTGTAGCCATTAAAACACTTATTTAATTTCATGTTTAAATATTATAATGTTTTTTTTAATTTTATTTAATCTACGTTGATTATTAAGAGTGAACAGGACACATCGTAAGATGTGCAATGTGTCAGAAGACATGGGGGACAGAAATGATTTTGACCACTTCATTAAGTTTTGTTTTGCTGAAAGTGAATTTCATTTTGTATAAATTGTATCTTAATTTTAATCAATGTTTTATCAACCAATTGCCTGGATTTAATAAATAATAAGCAAATATAGCAGGCAATGATATGGAGGCGCCAGCGCCGCGTGAGGTCGGAGCCAGCTGCAAATGGGTGGGTCAGCAGCAAGTGGGTGGGGCTTTAGCCGCAAGTGGGCTGTACAAACTTTCAGAGGATTTTGATTGGTTTATTTAGTATCACCTGTGTTGTAGTAGCTATTGGTTCATGCTCCACAGTTGGTGGCGGTAATGTGTAAGTTTTTTTGCGATCCATCGGAAAACAAAGAAGAAAACCACTTTCACGTGTTCATCAGCGTTGAGTTGAAGGGGTAAGGTTGTTGTACAGTTTTTAGTTTTGTAAAAAAGCATTATAAGTTTAAAAAGTACATTTCATAATGGCGTTTGTACACAGTTTTTAGTCTTGATGTAGTTAAAAAGAATAAGGGTAAATTGTATCCAAATTAATTTCTATAGTTTTTTTTAGTAGCACACACAAAAAAACGAGCTGTTGTAGCTGGTATTGTTTTTTTTATTCTAATCCACTTTCAGAAGAAGAATGCTCTGCACTTCAAAAAACAGAACTTGCATATGAAAGTAAGAACTTTGATATGAAACTAAATACATATACTATGCTGGCTTTCAAATTATGTAACTATAATATTGGTCAGCTAATTTTAAATTACTTCATTTTAGCAGACCAAACCCCAGTTGTGCCCTCTGTTTTTAGCAAGGTATGCATAATCAATTTTAATGATGATTTAAAATGCGTATCATGGAACAATTTGAATCCACTTATATTTTTCTTTAAGGATGAGCTGTTAAGAGATGATGACCCTCCATCATGCTTCATCTTCAAGGTAGTTGAATAATGTTATATAATGTGCTTTTTAACGGCCTGTGCTAACTGTTGCTATCTTTTCAGTTATCAGGAGCGTTGCTAAAGAACATATTGCTTGAAGTTGTTCTTGAAGAAGGAGATGCTGCCTACATGCCCCTGTCATTGGTTTGCTCTAGGTTTAGGGACATAGTTGGGGATGAAAACTTCAAGAATCAGGCACACTTCTTACGGCTAGAAAGTAAATATTGACATTAAAAAATAAAACACATAACAAGAACAACATTGATAATGTTAAATGTTATGTTAAATATTTTGATTTATTTTTTTCCCCTCAGGTGTTGCATGTTGGAAAAATAAATCTTCACACTACAAACAACTCTTCTGGAAAATGTACTCCTGGTACGTTTTGTGTAAACTGGTGAATAAACTAGTTGTTAGTCTAGTTGTGGCATTTAAAAGGAATTCTAAAAATAGTAATTAAGTCTAATTTACTTATGTCATCCCTTGGAGTTTAAAAGTTCTGGACACCATTAACTTGTATGGCATGGACCTACAGAGCTGAGAAATTATTCTTAATGTTTGCAAATGTTCAATGTCAACTATAAACCCTAGTGCTTATTGTGCTGCTTGTGTATCCACCAGGTTATGCTGGGAAGGGAAAGCGAGGCGAGCTCCAGGGCATTTATTCGGAAACATTCCACCCTGGATTTTGCAGTGTTCACTGCATGCAGATCCATTCTAATGAGCTGCAATAGTGTACATACAAATAATAAAAAAGACTAAAAATAATAAAATAAAATGAAACACTTTTGCAATCAATTCTGAGTGACTTAATAATTAGTGATAAAAAATAATTTATCCACCCTGAAATTTCAATTTAATGTTTAACATGTTCAGAAGAACATTATGTCTGCTATTTTAAAAATTATGCAGTAAAGATGGATGGTAACTATTTTTTTTTTTTTTTTTCATGTATTTATACATTCACTTCACTGAGTGCAATTGCATCTCATTTTAATGTAAATTTTCTTGATACTGTAGAATTGTAGAATATGTAGCTAATATTCAGAAATATGCTTGAGTAAGGCCTACATTACAGCCTAATGAATTTAAAACACCATCACTTTAAGTATGGTAAAAGGTGTAAAGACGTGACTTCGTCGACAGTGAGTGGTATTGGACACACACAATAATAAAGCTGTAAGAAATTAAACCATGATGAGGAACGTAATATTTAATCGTTTATTTTCATTACTGTCGCTACTTCCTGCCATAATCATTCGCCGTGGTCCTCGGCAATGACCGCTTGGGGATTTCCGCACACATTTGTGAAATCCCTCCTACTTGCGGCATAAGCTCCTCCCACTTGCGGCGTAAGCTCCTCCCACCTGCAGGTCTCCGGGCTGCAGCGATACATACTTGGCTTAAATGAACAACTATTAGAAAACTTAAAATGGGGGCAGCCCTAGATACTTATTTCAGATAGGCCTATATTCGAACCAGCATGTCACAAAGGGCATTCTGGGTTGAGCGCGCGGCGCTGAGCGGAATGAGCTTTAGAAATGAACGGAATCTTCAGAAAGGCGCTCTCCACTCTGGAGGAAATATTACCGCTCTTTCTACGCAAACTGGGCCACAGATGGTAAGCACAATTACATTAACCCAAAACTAACTTAATTAAAATCCCACAGCCCATACTGTTTTTTGTTTTTTTTAATTATTAGAATATAGACATTAAGAGAATAAATTGTTATGCAAGTACTTTTACTTTTAATACTTAAAGTACATTTAAAATCAGGTACTTTTTTTTTTTTTTTACTTAAGTAGGGTTGTCATTGTGGTACTTCTACTTTTACTAAAGCAAATATGTCTCTGGTTATTTGTAGCCTACTTTTACTTAAGTACTGATATTCAGTACTTCCTCCACCACTGGTGATAGAGCACGCGTTACACTCGTAGCTCAACAGCGGCTGGCTGGACTGAGCGGCCAGCCAAGCGTCAGTAAACGCCCAGTCGTGATCACGTTCATTTGATTGCTTTAATTGTGAGAAACCCCCCTAAAACGTCTATCATACAAAAGAATAGGTTCCTAATATTATATTCATAATAATAAAATAATGTATTTCCTTGCAGATACAGTGATAGAGAACGCGTTATACTCGTAGCTCTACAGCGGCTGGCTGAACTGAGCGGCATGAGTCGCATTGGAGTGACGTTAACTTCCCTCTACGATTGATTGGCTAGAAGATGAGCTGTCAATCTAGAACAAGTGGACCAATGGTGATGCTAAGACCCGCCCTGATTTACATGAAACTCTAACGGCAACATTTGGAAACGCAAGCACAAAATGTAGAAACAAGAGCAAAGGAGAAAAGAGCACAGGCATACAAAAAATGAAAATAACAGCAGAAAACATGATTTTGTGTGCGATTCAGATAATTTTGAATTCATGTTTCAGTTTTGAGCAATATAATTTTAAACTTTAATGTTTGAATGTTTGATTCACGCTTATTATTTTTATTTCCGTGACCGCGTTGTTTGTGATTCTGGTTAACTTCGCATTGATTTTTCAGTTTTGTGCGTTATATTTTCACATGTGTTTTTAAAATTTTGATTCACGCTTATTATTTTTTGATGCATGACCGCAATACATTAGGCGGGAATCTGATCCCATAGGCAGCGGCTATTTGCACTAAGTGTAAAAAGCAACTAGATTCTATTTACACTAAATAACATTTTCTTAGCGATAGATGATATTTACACTAAGTGCAAATAGTGATATATTCTATTTACACCATGTAAAAGTAGCAGTTCTTTGCAATGTGTAAATAGTAGCCTAATTAGATGCTATTTATAATTAATTTTGACAGATACATACTATTTGCACCTCAGTATTGTTGTACATTAACAGGATGCGATAATAACAGAGTGTAAATGATTATATTTATTAAAAATAGTAAATGGATGCCGCCTTAATGGGAAAATAAAAGCCCTCCCTACACTTACCCCTACTCAATAAATACTTTTATTATTATTATTAAACATTTCGTTAGGCACTTTATTTCCAATTTTAGAACATTTTCTTAATTTTTATTTAAAGTAAATGCCTTTCTGATGTGATATGTGATGGGAAAAGGGAGAAGAGCGAGCTCTGCAAAAGGCGGATTCGAACCCGGGTCGATCGCGTCAAAACCTATTCCTGAGCCTTACGCTCTACTGACTAACACCACTGCAGATGTTGAAACACATGCGTCTTTTTTTAATCTTGTTTGGGTCAACCAGGCATTGTTAGGCGGAGCTAGTGTAAATAGCACTTGCCAACAAGGCACGCTATTTGCACTTTGTGTAAATAGACACTCCGTTTTTGGAATTGCGCTCTCATACTAATTTGCCATGTTTAGTAAATCTGGCCCATAATGTCCTGTATGTATTTCATAAACGTTTTCAGACACCAGCCGCTACCACCTTCTACCATCAGCCTTGCTACCATAAGTAATCAATTCACACAAAGATGCTTATTTGATAACAAGCCTTACCTCCTGAAGGACAAAAACTCCCAGAGCATTTTTAAGAGGAGCACTTCAAGAAACACAACATGTTACCTTCTCAGACAGACGGACCCTCTCTGCCAAATGAGGCAATGTGTCCTCACAGATTACTCTCAGATCACTCACAGTCAACAGGAGACAGTGGCCTAAAGAACTGCATGCAGAGTAGATCTTTCTGAGCAGAAATTAGGGCATTCATACAGATGACTCTTCTTTCACAAAATATATTTAGTGATGAGTGAAGCAGTGTGTTATAACAGACCATACAAGAAAGCCCTCATACACAGGGCATTTGTGGATGACTCATTTTTCTGCAGTGCTAAGTCATGAAGCAAAAGCATGAACTGTCATATATCGCCTTTCACCAGATTATGCTCTACATATGCAACTTACCTATAAAGATTGATTTTGTTTATTATTTATTGATGATCTTACTTGCTGATAGGCTGGCTGAAAGAATTAGCAGATAGACAGACAGACAGAGAGACAGACTGACCCTCCATATCTGAATTTAAGCATTATTAGTATGTATCTTACAGACTCCTTGGCTGGTTCTACACTCCGCTCTCCAGATGGTCTCCTTCCTTTAAGATTTAAGTTTGCCCACCAGGGGCCTGTGATAATGAGGTCTCATTGCAGAACTTCAGAAAGATCATCAGTATGTAACTTTATCTGTTACGTGTGTGTGAGATGTTAACATGTATCGGCCGGGCACAAAGTGTCATAATATTAATTTGGTAAAACATCACCATGTATACTTTCAGAACTAGTTAAGCAAATCTTAAAATACTTATGAATTGTCATGAGACTGCTTTAAAATGACATTATTAGATATTCCAGATTTTAGTGTTCTCATATACTTTTGAACTCCACTATATCAGTAAGCGAAACCAACTCATTTTAGGAGTATAATTATCATGTAAGTATAAATGTTGCACCTGCATCTGCTGTTGGCCAATAGAAATTATTTCAAATAGAAAAACTATAGATCTATTTTTACATCAGACACACACTGAGCAAAATGAAATGTCTGAACTTTAAATGTGACAGCTGCTGTTTCTACTAAAGCTAGCAACTATTTGTGGCTGCTGATGTGAAGTGAAATATTTGTGCTTGGCATTTTGCTTTTATTTTCAAAAGTGATTGTTATAGGTACAGCCCTCATGTTGATTTTGATATTTGGATCATGATGGATTTAAATGAGTTTGCTGTCTTTGTTACACCTTTCAAGATTTTGCTTTTTGTTTTTCTTATATGTTTCAATAGGAATTCTCTGGAAGATATGATCACACAATATGATGATTTGGTGCTCCAGAAATATTTATTATTATTATAAATGTTGAAAACAGTTGTGCTACTTAAAGCCACAATATGTAATTTTTGCCACTAGAGGTCGCTTATTCAAAACAAAAGTGTAGCTTGATGATGCCTTGATTTGGCGGAGCTTTTATTCTGCCGCAGACGAGCGCTTCTGCTTCTTCCGCTCATGTGTATGTGGGGTAACGCAGCGCTGTTTTATCATATTACACACATTTGAGTGTGTTATGTTATAATGCTACTCTGTGTATTCGCTCGGCGGCTACTATGAGACACTTGTTTACACTGCAGTGAGCTAGATCGATATTAGGCATGGTAAAACATGGTACTCACGGTAAATCAAGAAAACCAGATTTAAACAATAAGACTGTGTTGAGCTGTAGAACAATGATTAGTTTTCTGTCCATGAATGATCCAAACAGTTACTCACCTGTCTAATAAAACACATCATATATTAAAGCGTCTTTGGTGTTTCCATGGTTTCTACAAAATAAAACCAAAAATCGTAACGCGGGTATGATGTCATTGATAGGCGACTCACGGATCCGGTCCGTGTCCTGGTTAAAATTGCTTATTTCTCCGGATTTAAACATTCTTGGAAACATTTGGGATAACGTAAGTACACAAGTCAACAAAATATATAACATTGTTCTAGTGGTTTTTGGATATTTTAATCCAAAAATCTTACATATTTAATATTTTGTGGAAACTGTGATACTTTTTTTTTTTTTTTTCAGGATTCTTTGATAAATAGAAAGTTCAAAAGAACAGTATTTATTCAAAGACTTTTTTTGTTAACATTAGAAATGTCTTTCTGTCTGTCAATTCAATACGTCCTTGCTGAGTAAAAGGTTTAATTTCCCCCCAAAAAAACAACAATATAGTGAATATACCATTATATATTTCATATTCTTTATTAAATATGATACTCTTTTTGGTTATGCAGAATGTGTGTCATTCCAAGTGTGCCACTATAATTACCTGAAGTCATTTCAGAATGTATGTGAGATTGAATTAACATATAATTATAGAATTACTTTCGGTTTCTAATGTATGACTCTTGAGTTATATACACTCAAAAAAAGATTTTTTTGATGCTTCATGTTAAATTGACTTGAAACGGTTCTTCTTTGGCTTAACTCAATGTTTTCATTTTGAAATAACATGTTTCAATATCGATCAAAAATAAGCTTGAGTCTAACTTTGGACAACACTCAACAAACACTACCGGTAAGATGTTTTAAATGTTTTTGAAAGTCTTTTATTTTCACCAAGGCTGCATTTATTTGATAAAAAAATACAGTAAAAACAGTAATATTGTGAAATATTATTACAATTTAAAAGAACTCTTTTCTATTCGAATATCTTTTAAAATGTAATTTATTCCTGTGATCAAAGCTGAATTTTCAGCATCATTACTCCAGTCTTCAGTGTCACATGATCCTTCAGAAATCATTCTAATATGATGATTTGCTCAAGAATTTTTTCTTACTGTTAAAAACAGTTGTGCTGCTTAAAGGGGTCATATGATGCGATTTCTTGTTTTCCTTTCTCTTTAGTGTGTTATGTAGCTGTTTGTGCATGTATAAGATCTGCAGAGTTACAAAGCTCAAAGTCTCAAACCCAAAGAGATATTCTTTATAAAAGTTAAGGCTCAGCCACACCTTCCCAAAACGCTTCGTTCAAACACACCCCCACATCTCTACGTCAGTATGTGGGGGCAGAGTTTCATAACACCGCCCAAACATATACGCAAAGAAAGAAGGCGTAACTTTTATTCGCTGTAGTATTGTTGCCGCCGGCGCCGCCATGTCGTGGAGACGCTGTGTTTTCTGTTGCGAAAGCCAAACTGCTCTGTTTGGCCTTCCAAAAGAGGACACAATTAGAAAACAGTGGCTAAGCTTTAGTTACAACTCTGTTCCAGAACAGCACAACCCAAATATTCAACTGTGTGCTGCTACTGTTTCTAGCACCTGGGAGAGCACAGACCGTTTCTACGCCTTTGTCGTTTCTACGATAATAAATGCAAACTTACCAATCTGATACTTTCTGGTCCAGTCGCGCTGGCAACATTGATCGTTCAGCTTGGTCATCTGCATCATCCAAGGACCGTATTATCATCTGTCAATATTGCGTTGCTTTGGGAGCTGATGTTCCAAATATGGTAAGGGGCGTGACATTTCCGTCACACACTTAAGGTATTTGGGCCAATCACAATGCACTGGTTTGCTGGCCAATCAAAGCAAACCACGCTTTTCAGAATGATGAGCTTTGTAAAAATCAACGTGTTTCAGAAAGGAGGGGCATAGAGGTAAAATAATGTACTGTATGTGTAAAATAATGACTTTTTTTTTTTTTTACCCAAAACCACGGAAACACATTGCATTAAACCAAATACACAAAATAATGTTCTTTTTAGAACCATCATATGACCCCTTTAATATTTTTGTAGAAACCATGATACATTTTATATATATATATATATATATATATATATATATATATATATATATATATTTATTTATTTATTTATTTATTTATTTATTTATTTAATTTTTTTTTTTTGTTTGTTTGTTTTTGTTTTTTTTTAAATACCGCCCAAAGGTTTTCTCAACAGGGAAATTGCCACTGCAAGTTAGGGTGTCTGTATAAACTGAAGCTGTGAAACCTTACTCACTAAGACATCATAAGCTCTACTAAACTCTGCCCTGCTGGCAATGTTGACTTTAGTGCATTGGCACGGCACTTCAATAACATTTGTGGGACGACAACTCAATTCCCAGTTTGTGGGCTCCCAGCTGATTTGGTGCAATGCTGCTGGCTATGTAATATCGTGTCACCATGAAAGCTCAGTTATATATCATAGAGGGCCTTTTGTGATTTTCAGTGTTTTGCTTTAGCCTGCTAAACGCAACCCACTTCAGCATTCAAAACAGCAAGCCATGATTGCCTGGGTTAAGAGTACTGCTGAAAAACAATAATCAAGTTGAAATGCTGCTTTGAGAGAGATAATATGTATCCTCACGTATCTGTGAAAACAGTGTTTATGGCTTAAGTGAGAGATCCAAGTGGCTTGCGACTGGAATGTAATGGTACACCTGCATGTGTGTGTTTGCACGTGTACACATTCAGGCTAGTGCACTAAATCAGTATCTGTCTTCATCTAACACATAGCAACACATTGGGATGAGTGATCGGTCAGATCTCTATACACCGGAACTGAAGAATCTGAGCTGAGAGAGAGAGGGGGGGAAAAAAGCGGTAGCCGAGAGCAATTCGACTCTTTGGGGTGGAAGTGACCATTATTTTCCAATCCAGAGATTGATGTTGCTTGAACTCCTCTTTGTCTTACACTAGTAATGTTTTTCTGTCTCTGCCTGGCTGTTTAACAGCGTTTTCTTCTAAGTTGAGTGTCATTGCAAAGCTCCAGGACTAGAGGTTTCATTTTTTTTTTTTTTTATTGTTTTTGCGGTTTATTTCTATATAGTTGGAATGCCAATTGAATTGAAAAAACAAAACAAAAATGAACACATGACATAAAAAGATTGAGATTTAAATAAATAATACATTACAGATAATTTACAGATAATATATACATAATATTAAATGTTTTTGAAAGAAGTAGTCAAAAATAAATGCAGTGAAAACAGTAATATTGTGAAATACTGCTTAATATTTTAAGGAAACCATGATAAAAAAAAATTCAGGATTCTTTGAATTACTTTATTCAAATACAATTTTTTTTGTAACATTATGAATGTCTGTCTCTTTCGGTCAGTTTAATGTATATACAGTGTGTGTGTGTGTGTGGATATAGATATATATATATATATATATATATATATATATATATATATATATGCGATGCACTGTGTATTCTGACACCTTTCTATCAGAACCAGCATTAACTTCTTGAGCAATTTGAGCTACAGTAGCTCGTCTGTTTGATCGGACCACACGGGCCAGCCTTCGCTCCCCATGTGCATCAATGAGCCTTGGCCGCCCATGACCCTGTCGCCGGTTCACCACTGTTCCTTCCTTGGACCACTTTTGATAGATACTGACCACTGCAGACCGGGAACACCCCACAAGAGCTGCAGTTTTGGAGATGCTCTGACCCAGTCGTCTAGCCATCACAATTTGGCCCTTGTCAAACTCGCTCAAATCCTTACGCTTGCCCATTTTTCCTGCTTCTAACACATCAACTTTAAGGACAAAATGTTCACTTGTTGCCTAATATATTGCATATAAATTATATATATATATTTTTTTTGGGTTATGTAGAATGTGTGTCATTCCAATCTGCCACTGTAATTTAATTTTAGAAGTCATTTCATAACATATGTAGGATTGAAATAACTCAAATACAGAAATTACAGTTCCTTTCATTAAGATCAGGTCCCCTGATAAAATACTGTATCGTCAGTATTGGTCCTCATTCAACCAATTAAATCTAGATGTGTGATAAAATTAGGTTACTGTAACTAAACTCCACCCATTCTCTTTTTACCCTGTATGTTACAGAGCTGACATCTCTTATATGTCTGATTTTACGCATTCCCTGCACAAGATCCGACTACTGGCTTGCACAAATGCAAGCATTAGATTTGACACAGATGCACTTTGCCTGACAAACTGTTTACAGTGTGCAGTAATTATAAGAACATATGCATAAATAATGCCCTGGGCATTTACCAATTTTTTTTTTTATAAAGGACACAAAACCTTGACCGTGTCATACTGCTCTGGGGTTTTAATTCACAGCAGTCGACTGTTATAGTATAAAACCAGATTTTTTATGATTTTAAAGATTTTATGATGGTGCAGTAACAACATACAGCTATAACAACTCAGCCATTAAGGGGTATTTTCAAAGACAAGTAAGTGTATAGTATGGATTGGAGAGCAAGACATAAGTGTTTACCTCAAAGAATGTGCTAGCATATTTATTTTTAACAGCCTGAAAAAAAGACAGGACTGCAGTACAGGTAAGCAGGGACTGATATAATTAGTGTAATATGAGTATTCAAAGAAACCACTATAGCATCTCTCTGAGTCTATCGTTTAAGAACAGAGGTTGGGTTCATTAAAACAAATCCACCTGAAATGTTTTGAAATGAGTCAAATCCTGTTGTGAATCACTGATAAGGGAATTGTGTGTATCACAAGATCTTTAATAAAGTCTAAGAGGCAGAGGGGAAGTTTACTAGCGGCTATTATGAAAAATAAAATCAGATTAAAGGGAATTATAGGCGCAGAGAAGCATTTGTATTATAATTTATACTAACACTTTGAAGAGGCGCAGAGTCGCGGACTTGCAGAAAATGTCAAATAAAACAAATAAAGTAAAATAATAAATGAAATGAAATGAAATGAAATGAAATAAAATAAAATAAAAAGGGGAAGTTTACTAGTGGCTATTACAAAAAATAAACTATGGGAATTATAAATGTAGAGAAGTATTTGTTTTTGATAATCGATTAGTTGGCCAATTATTTTTCCGATTAATCAGATAAAAAGCCAATTTTTTATTTTATTGACAAAACACACTATTCCACATCCTGTCCAGTGCTGTCCTTCAAACAAACGTGTCAGCTGAGTGCTATGAAAACATACATAGTGAATATATCTACCATTACATAAATTAACCATGGTTTTACATCGAATAAAACAAACAAAAATAATAATAATAATAATAAATAAATAACAGAATATTGTAGTTATTCAATGGTAACTACAAATTAACCATTGTTTTGCTTCAAATCCATAGTTTAACTATATGGTATTTGTGTGGTTATACAAACGGTAATCAATACGGCAAAAACATGGTTTTACTATAATAAAACCATGGTTAATTTTCGTAAGGGTATGTTTGTGCTATACATCATGTACAAAAAAGTTAGTAAGCAAAAGGAGTTTAAATCCCTACATTTAATTGATATTAAAGAAAAACAAAA
Source organism: Coreius guichenoti (assembly GCA_039654105.1). Classification (NCBI taxonomy): domain Eukaryota; kingdom Metazoa; phylum Chordata; class Actinopteri; order Cypriniformes; family Gobionidae; genus Coreius; species Coreius guichenoti. The sequence continues at coordinate 3,719,820 of CM077190.1, forward strand.
AAACACAAACTCAGTGTTACCAGATAAGAGGAATGTTCTGCAGGAACACACACACATTCGCTCTGGACACAGTAGCCTACCTGTTACTGTCATTTCTTTATCCTGTAGAAACATCTTCCATTTATATTCAATTACACGCTGTTATCCCTTTACAGTTACTACTCTCATAAAATACTTGAATTACATGTTGACTTTTAAAACTAAATTTAGCGTCCAACAGCAGATATTTCAGCTAAATGAATGTTTTTGCGCTGAATATTAATGGTCTCCCTCTCGACTGTGTTCTGTCTGTTTGACGCGCCGGCGCTCGTTCAGTGAAGTTTAACACAGACTGTCAGGACGTGCTTTCATGCAAAATAGAAATACTCGCGTGAATTAGTAACATTTACAGATGAGGATATAATTACTGTTTCCACTCCACTATTTCTAGATGCACATTTTGTCCATAGTAATGCGTTATTCAGTGCTGTAATTTGGCGCGACTGGTGGAAGCTTTGAGTACGGAGGGCAGACCCGACTAATGGATAATGAGAATCGTTATCGATGATTTTCATTATCATTATTATCGATTTTATCGACTAGTTGTTGCAGCCCTAATTTGTATGATGATTTACCTACACTTTGAAGAGACTCGCAGAAAAAAAAGTAATAGAAAGTAAAAGTGCATCTTTTATCCCTTTCCATGGAGGAATTCCAAAATAGAAAATAAAATAAAACTAAAAGTTTTTTTTTTTTTTTTAAATCCATGGGATTTATCCTTGTGATTAATTTGTTAAAAATAATTTTAAAAGTATTTATAAATACTTTTACTTAAAAATGGACATTGCACATCAAAGGGCAATATCAGATCTGCATAAATGTTTGCCTTGCTTGATGACAGAGGATGTGCTGCTATTGTACACCTGTGAAACCTTCAAAAGTAATTCATGTTTTATACATCAAACCGGCTTTTGGCCGCTATCATCTGTGGTGGTCTTATGAAACAGAGCATTCCATTTGCATAACATTCCAAAAGGTGTATTGCAAACCGGTTGGCGGGGATAGATTCCAAAATACCTCAAAGCGTCGGTTCTGCTTGAAACAGAGGCTGTGAAAGAGTATTTGTTCTGAAAGTCGTCTCTCAAGTATTGACGTTTAAGAGAGATAGCGCTCATTACACACAGCACAGACATTTTGCAGCAATTACTCTTATCTTGTGTCAACACCTCTCACAAAACAGAAACCCCTTGAAGAATTCTGCGAATCAAGACACTTCTCATTTTCCGTTGACTGGTTCAAATTCAGAGACTAAATTACCGCGAATAACTCTACACCGCGGAGCCATCTGGCTTTCCGCTGAGCCATATTTAATTTACGAGCACAGATTAGCCAATCGCTCTTCATACATGTTTAACTGACAGGTTAAAATTGGTTACCTGGTTACAGTGGAGTCTTGTCATTTAAAGTCTGCAGAGGTGAGAGCGTTTTGAGGAGTCTCTACTGCATTTGACTAAATGTTATGTCACTCAATATGTGTGAGATATTATGCAAACAGAAACGGAAATGCATATAAAAATGAATGTTACAGGAGTTCTCTCAAAAATAAAAATCTAAATGTCATTACTTACTCACCCTCACTCACCCTTTTCCCATCTGCTGTTATTTTTTACTATGAAGAATTACTATGCAACTCTTGTCTATACAACAGCATATTAAGCATCAAAAAGAACAAAATAACTTAAAAAAAACGGGACCCACTTTATATTAGGTGGCCTTAACTACTATGTACTAACATTTAAATTAATCATTTGATACAATGCACTTATTGTGTACATACATGTTTTTACATTGTACTTACATTTTAAAAATTACCTGCATGTAATTACATCTGTAATTAATTTCTGTAGTTACATTTATAATTACACTGTTGACACTTCCCTTACACCTAACCCTACCCTTAAACTTACCCATACCACCACACCTGTCCCTAACTTTACCCTTAAACTTACTCACACCACGACACCTGTCCCTAACTTTACCCTTAAACTTACCCACACCACCACACCCGTTCCTAACTTTACCCTTAAACTTACCCACACCACCACACCTGTCCCTAACTTTACCCTTAAACTTACCCACACCACCACACCTGTCCCTAACTTTACCCTTAAACTTACCCACACCACCACACCTGTCCCTAACTTTACCCTTAAACTTACCCATACCACCACACCTGTCCCTAACTTTACCCTTAAACTTACCCACACCACCACACCTGTCCCTAACTTTACCCTTAAACTTACCCACACCACCACACCTGTCCCTAACCCTACTCTTAAACTTACCCACACCACCACACCTGTCCCTAACTTTACCCTTAAACTTACCCACACCACCACACCTGTCCCTAACTTTACCCTTAAACTTACCCATACCACCACACCTGTCCCTAACTTTACCCTTAAACTTACCCACACCACCACACCTGTCCCTAACTTTACCCTTAAACTTACCCACACCACCACACCTGTCCCTAACTTTACCCGTATCCCACCTCAATAGCAGCGAAAGTGTTTTGCAATACAATATGAACACAATAAGTACATTGTACTTATTTTTTGATGTAAGTACATAGTAGTTAAGGCCACCTAATATAAAGTGGGACCAAAAAACGTATTAAAATGTTACATATGACTCCATATGTTGTCTAGCCTATATGTGCTAAACATTCATTTTGCACCCCTCGTTATCAGTGTTGGGGAAAGTTACTTTTAAGACTACACCAAAAAATACCACAAGCGAAAGGAATAAACTTCAGGCTGAAGGAAATGCAAATTCATGCCTGTACAGCAAGGCCATAACCATGTCTTAGACATTGGGGGGGACCAAAGTTTGTTTTGGTCTTATTGGTTTATTTAAAGGAATTAAATTATTAAAGGATTAAAAGGGATTTAAGGAAATAAAGAAAAAGAAAAAAAAGAGCGGTAAAAGTTCCAGTTCTATTGTAGTTATGAAGTAAACTATTTTCAAATTGTTTACATATGCACACATTCACTCTTATTTTCGTCTGCCTAATATGTAAAAATGCAAAACGTTTATTGTCATGTCAAAATCAGTTATGATTTACATAAATAATGTCAAAATAGTGAAATTTCATAAAAAATATCAAGTAGTTTGCATCAATTGATATTACTGTCGGTCGCTGAACGTTTTTATCATAAAACAGTTTTCAAATAATAAATGTTTAGCTACTTACATCTTACAACGCACTCTTTTATATCTTCAATTCTGACTTTATATCACGCAATTCTGACTTTATATCTCGCAATTCTGACTTTATATCTCGCAATTCTGACTTCATATCTCGCAATTCTGACTTCATATCTCGCAATTCTGACTATATCTCGCAATTCTGACTTTATATCTCGCAATTCTGACTTTATATCTCGCAATTCTGACTATAACTCGCAATTCTGACTTCATATCTCGCAATTCTGACTATAACTCGCAATTCTGACTTCATATCTCGCAATTCTGACTTCATATCTCGCAATTCTGACTATAACTCGCAATTCTGTCTTTATATCTCGCAATTCTGACTTCATATCTCGCAATTCTGTCTTTATATCTCGCAATTCTGACTTCATATCTCGCAATTCTGTCTTTATATCTCGCAATTCTGACTTCATATCTCGCAATTCTGACTTCATATCTCGCAATTCTGACTATAACTCGCAATTCTGTCTTTATATCTCGCAATTCTGACTTCATATCTCGCAATTCTGTCTTTATATCTCGCAATTCTGACTTCATATCTCGCAATTCTGACTTCATATCTCGCAATTCTGACTTTATATTTCACAATTCTGAGAAAAAAAGTCAGAATTGTGAGATGTAAACTCACAATTGTGAGAAGTCACAATTATCTTTTAAAATGTTTTATTCTGTGGTGGAAACAAGCTTTCATAAAGAGCATTTATTTGGAATAGAAGTTTTTATAACAATTAAAAAAAAAGTGTTTAGTCTCAATTTTGACCAATTGTATGAATTATGGCGTAATAAGTATTAATTGTGTGTGTGCATGTGTATATGTGTATATATTTATATATAAAATTCAATTAAAAAGTTATGGTACACATTATGAAGCAGCACATTTGTTTGGAGTTGACCTTGTTACAGGCTTGTCTGTTAACTCATCTCAATCTGAGAACTGTTCTAAAATGACACTAAAAGTCATTTAAAGACTTAAAGGAGATCTCAAGTGCATTAAATTGCTGTGTAGACAACGTCTCTCACTAATGCAAAACATGACGTGCTTGCTTGCTCGCACTCTCTCTGTTTAATCGCCATGGTGATCCTCCTCGGTGGGGAAGAGCACACTAGACTGTAATGAGATGTTCCTATTGAATTCACAGCAGCTACTTAAATAGACTTGTCATATTAGATATGCCTCCAGACAAATTAGCAACCCAACACATTTGTGCTTTCTTCACAAATACCAACCGTAATTATGCCTTTTCTATTCAATGTGCATTTGTTTAAGTGTACGGCATTCGAAGATTTTAAAATGAACAGAATGGTTTTTCTATGTGATGAAAGTGAAACAAAATGACACTTGGTAATACACTGTAGAGTATTACCTAGAAAGACACTCAACTTTTCCTAAAGCTGCATTTGGATGTCAACTATAAATTGAAGCCCAAGGATCCAATTATGCTATTTCTAACAATCTCCTGATTCGCTCAAAATGTCAAATCGTCCGGAACTTCCCATGAAGATGGGCGTAGTTTATAACCCCCCAATAACCAAAACAAGCAAGTACAACCCCCCCTCCCCCCATTAACCTACCATGGTTAATGGAAACATAGAATCAGGATATTAATAAATTATATACATCGCGCATTCAGAGCTTTTATAAGCACTACGTTCCCGTACGAACTGAACGGACCAGTTATCTACTCTATGCATGACCACTTCTGCGTTTTGTCCCAGCCCGCCCACTAACATCCGGCAGAGTGCCGGAAGACGTTTTCGCCATTGGTTAACTATGGAGACAGCACAGAAGATATTTTTACACTCACGGTTTAAAAGAGTTTCCCCGGATTACTCTGAACGATGTTAATCACACTGTGAGGCAGTCAGCTGTCACTCCTAACAGCAAGAAGACGTTTCGAATTACATTCGACACTTTGAGGGTGAGCATTCTCGTGCTATATGCAACTAGCGATTCTAGCCCCAGTTCCCAGTTTCTCACCATTCATACCTGTCTATTTGTCATTTGTTTTCATCTATCTAGGTAACGTGTTTGTGTATATTGTATTCCTTTTGACTGATGTGCTTGTTTATGCTACATATATGATTTTTGGACTATGAATATTAACTATAATATTAATAATTTCTCAGTTTCCAACAAGAATCAGGTGATAAGCATGAGGGTAATGTTTCAGGTCAGTGAGGAAGGCAGAAGCCACACAGTTTAAGAATAGGAGGACACAAGATATTAGTTTATGTCTGAATTAAATGCTAATTTTATACAGCCATTTTTGAGGTTTCTGTACAAAGACAGGGAAAGTGAAACTATTCCGTAATAAGGTTCGTACAGCTTAAATTCTGAGCTGGCACAAACCTAGAACAATGGTAAGTTTAAGTGAATTGTCAAATCCTTTTTAAATAATACAAATAAACTTGATCAAGTAAATAAATAAAATGCATAAAAAATAAATGCATGCATACTTTGTTCAAATTTTTATTGGCTTAGTCTGAAAGATTATACACTCACCTAAAGGATTATTAGGAACACCATACTAATACTGTGTTTGACCCCCTTTCGCCTTCAGAACTGCCTTAATTCTACGTGGCATTGATTCAACAAGGTGCTGAAAGCATTCTTTAGAAATGTTGGCCCATATTGATAGGATAGCATCTTGCAGTTGATGGAGATTTGTGGGATGCACATCCAGGGCACGAAGCTCCCGTTCCACCACATCCCAAAGATGCTCTATTGGGTTGAGATCTGGTGACTGTGGGGGCCATTTTAGTACAGTGAACTCATTGTCATGTTCAAGAAACCAATTTGAAATGATTCGAGCTTTGTGACATGGTGCATTATCCTGCTGGAAGTAGCCATCAGAGTATGGGTACACGGTGGTCATAAAGGGATGGACATGGTCAGAAACAATGCTCAGGTAGGCCGTGGCATTTAAACGATGCCCAATTGGCACTAAGGGGCCTAAAGTGTGCCAAGAAAACATCCCCCACACCATTACACCACCACCACCAGCCTGCACAGTGGTAACAAGGCATGATGGATCCATGTTCTCATTCTGTTTACGCCAAATTCTGACTCTACCATCTGAATGTCTCAACAGAAATCGAGACTCATCAGACCAGGCAACATTTTTCCAGTCTTCAACTGTCCAATTTTGGTAAGCTTGTGCAAATTGTAGCCTCTTTTTCCTATTTGTAGTGGAGATGAGTGGTACCCGGTGGGGTCTTCTGCTGTTGTAGCCCATCCGCCTCAAGGTTGTGCGTGTTGTGGCTTCACAAATGCTTTGCTGCATACCTCGGTTGTAACGAGTGGTTATTTCAGTCAAAGTTGCTCTTCTATCAGCTTGAATCAGTCGGCCCATTCTCCTCTGACCTCTAGCATCAACAAGGCATTTTCGCCCACAGGACTGCCGCATACTGGATGTTTTTCCCTTTTCACACCATTCTTTGTAAACTCTAGAAATGGTTGCGCGTGAAAATCCCAGTAACTGAGCAGATTGTGAAATACTCAGACCGGCCCGTCTGGCACCAACAACCATGCCACGCTCAAAATTGCTTAAATCACCTCTCTTTCCCATTCTGACATTCAGTTTGGAGTTCAGGAGATTGTCTTGGCCAGGACCACACCCCTAAATGCATTGAAGCAACTGCCATGTGATTGGTTGATTAGATAATTGCATTAATGACAAATTGAACAGGTGTTCCTAATAATCCTTTAGGTGAGTGTAGATTCGACAGAACAGAACACAACCTCTGTTCTGTATGTAACGTGAGTAATACAGCATTTCTGTGAACAACAGTCATTATTCAGAAAACGCTGACTGCTGAATTTACCTACTATAATCAGTAAATTCATCAATATATTACTTTACATAAACTCCACAATTTTGCTCATAATTGATAAAATACCTACTGTATGAGATCAGGCTTAGATATAACAAATGGAGCGTCCTGCTACCAGTGTCAAAAATTAACATTTTTAATTTTATTATTACAGAGCAGTATTTGCCTGGAATTAAGCGGCATTTGAGAGTATTATAAGCATTATTTTTTTCTAACCATTTAAAAACATTGTATGACATCCAGTTACGTCAAATAATTCAAACTCATACTAAGGAAGATGAATATAATGTAAAATATCATATTTCAGACTAGAGATTAAAAACTAAGGAATTTACTTTGCTTAATACTTTTATTTTATTACTATTTCAGGAATATTTACATTACTGCAGTGTAAGTATGAAAGTGATTTATGTTTACATATTTACATTACTGCAGTGCAAGTATGAAAGTGATTTATGTTTACATATTTACATTACTGCATTGCAAGTATGAAAGTGATTTATGTTTACATATTTACATTACTGCAGTGCAAGTATGAAAGTGATTTATGTTTACATATTTACATTACTGCAGTGCAAGTATGAAAGTGATTTATGTTTACATATTTACATTACTGCAGTGCAAGTATGAAAGTGATTTATGTTTACATATTTACATTACTGCAGTGCAAGTATGAAAGTGATTTATGTTTACATATTTACATTACTGCAGTGCAAGTATGAAAGTGATTTATGTTTACATATTTACATTATTGCAGTGCAAGTATGAAAGTGATTTATGTTTACATATTTACATTACTGCAGTGCAAGTATGAAAGTGATTTATGTTTACATATTTACATTATTGCAGTGCAAGTATGAAAGTGATTTATGTTTACATATTTACATTATTGCAGTGCAGATAAAGTGATTTATATGTAAATGTTTGCATTACTGCAGTGCTGATAACAACGTAATTTATATTTACATTTTTACATTATCTACGTGTGTACAAATAAATGAAAATCTTCCATCCACAATTTCTCCACTAAATATTATTTTAATCAATATTGTGCTGTTATTTTGTATTGTTGTGAAGAGTGTTAATGCACTGAGGAATAGCCAAGGATATAAAACCTGCGGGGATAAATGCAGTCTGTCACTAGTGTTTACTCATCAATATTCTGACCATGCTTTTAAGGTCGCTATGCTGAATTGAAGTAGATATTCTACTAGAATAAGGTGAGTAATAGCCCCTTTCCAGTAATGAGACAGTAATGTTAGGCAAAACTACCATCTTCCACCGTTAATATGTAAACTTTCAGAAAGCAATAACTAGAATGACATTATATATGTTATATGTTTTATATTTATAAAGATACTTATCTAGAAAATACTTGCATAATTATTTTTGTTTGCAATGTACGTCAGGAAAGAGCTCTGCCGTTAGTACACTTAGCACTATACGGAAGTGGAGTCACTGTCTGAGATTCTACCGGAAATACGTAAGCAGCGTTCGTGCATAGAGTCTATTGTGCGTAAGTGACGCGCGAATCACTGTATACGTACTACCGGCACATCCGGGAACTTAACTGTCAATTTCGTCACTGCCCCTTTTTAAGGGAAAATAAACTAGACTTCCCATAGACTTCAATACAAAATAGCGGCACAAAACAACGTCCGTACACAGCCAGCAGGCGTGAATAACATAAGAAATCACTAAGATTAAACATGTCAAGTAATTATATGTCCACCCTGCCTGCCATAGAGCGTGAAAGATACATCCACAAACTTAATTTGGTCAATTTAAAAAAACATGTCCCTTCATTCTCCCAGCGTCAAATTGGTGTAACAACCCCACCCAGTGGCCAGAGGTGTCTTACCCGGACATTTACTCGTACCTCATCGAGTCACCAGGTAAGCCAGTGAATGATTTTACTTCGTTTTTGAATCATGAAGTACGGATGATGCTATCGAAAGCTAAGTCAGGCTAGTCTGGACAGAAAAGAGCACTCAGTACTCTAAATATGAAGACATAATATATACATTTAAAGATGTTTACTTTCAAAAACGAAGTAAAATCATTCACTTGTTACACCAATTTGACGCTGGGAGAATGAAGGGACATGTTTTTTTAAATTGACCAAATTAAGTTTGTGGATGTATCTTTCACGCTCTATGGCAGGCAGGGTGGACATATAATTACTTGACATGTTTAATCTTAGTGATTTCTTATGTTATTCACGCCTGCTGGCTGTGTACGGACGTTGTTTTGTGCCGCTATTTTGTATTGAAGTCTACGGGAAGTCTAGTTTATTTTCCCCTAAAAAGGGGCAGTGACGAAATTGACAGTTAAGTTCCCGGATGTGCCGGTAGTACGTATAGTCTGCGCGCGTTCACCAGCGCGCTCCAAAAGTGTGGTAAGATTTGCGTGAGCAGTTCCTATCGTGACGCTGTTGATAAAATGCGAATTCTATTGAGAATTTACCGCTTTAAAACGCTTTGGAGAAAGTCGAACATGACCTACAGCCACATGAACTAAAAAGAGAGAGAAAACATCATCCTGCACCAACATAAACTACTCATGACCACCTTTACTAGAATTCATCACATTCTGTTGTATTTATTGTGGTAAATTTTGACTAAAACTTGACTAAATTTAAAATAGATAATCTGTTAAGGGAATAGATTTTTCACTAAAGATTTATATTACAACTGTGGTGTGTTGTAGCTATAGTTTCTAAACGTGTATGTAGCTATTTTTCATTACAAATGCTATAGATATAAAAAAAGAAAGAAAAAGGTTAACATTGACCTTAGCATTGTACTGAGGAGTCACCAATGGTCTTACCTCCTTATTGTAACAAATGCTATAGTTAAACGATTACAAGAACTTTGTTACTTTTTCATAAGTCCAAGTACACGTTAGAATCAAGAGCACCTTCTTGAATTAAAAAAAGTAAAATGTGTTTAAAACCTTTGTAAACCTGGCTTTCAGATATTCCGAAAGATGACAGAAAATTACCATTTTCAATATAAGAAAATTTTAAATACAGTTAGTTTGACCTATCATAGCACTTTAATTTAGAAAATTCTGTCAAACTGGCAAATTTTTAGGTCTTAAATAAAATACAAATACATCATATCCTATGTAAACAAGTAATTGTTAACTAGGCTATTACTTTTTTGCAGTTATGTTATCAACGCATGTGTGGATGATACCACAAAAGACCATTTTGCAAAATTAAACAAACAAATAAATAAATCTCTTGAGGAAGCATGACGGTTCACACTGCAACCCCCCCAAAGGTCAAACCAAAACTACACGTGGCTTGAGTCACTGTTGCACACGACAGCCAGGATTTGAACAGAACCATTAAAAAGATAGTACACCCAAAAATGAACGATGTTCCAAACTTGTACGACTTTTTTCTGTGGAACACAAAATAATATGTTTTGAAAATAAATGAATAAATAAGTAAGTAAGTAAGTAAATAAGTAAATGAATGAATGAATGAATGAATGAATGAATGAATGAATGAATGAATGAATGAATGAATGAATGAATGAATGAATGAATGAATGAATGAATGAATGAATGAATGAATGAATGAATGAATGAATGAATGAATGAATGAATGAATGAAAAATAAAAAATAAATATAAAAATAAAAGAAATAAATATAGAAATAAAATAAAATTTTTATTTCTGCTATTATATTCTGCTATTATCTCAACATTTCTCCTTTTCATTTAGATTAAAGGGACAGTTCACCCAAAAAATTTAATTCTGTCATCATTTACTCACCCTCAACTTGTTTCTTCCTTTTGCTGAACACAAAATTTCAGTTCAAACTTCAACTAAAAAATTTAACTATATAGACAAATTAAAGACAAAACCAATAAAAAATCACAAAACACAACAAAATTACTAAAACTTTAAAACAGAAAATATAAAAAAATAAAATCTAAATGCATTGTATAGACAGAAACAGTTAAAAATGATTCTTATGTGTTTTTTTTTTTTTTTGTGTACTGTCTCTTTAAAGCAATTCTAAAGACAGCCACACGAACAAAAACTCACTTTCCTTTCTTCATAAAAGCCATGTAAATACATTAACCGGTTAGTCGAGAAACCTCTAGTGCAGCATGTAATTACCAACATTTTTATATATTTATTTATTTATTTTTGCAAATCCAGAGCAAAATAAAGATAAGGACTCCATTAGGCCCTTATAACACTCCTAGATAACACACACAACAACAAAAAAAATTAGCAGATAATGGATTTCTGGAATGGATAATGGGATTTTTTTGTGGCTGTAGCAGCAGCTGATGTGTGGTCGGTGGGTTTGGCTGCCAGGATCGACTTCGCCCCTGCCAAACCGCCAGCGTCATGTGATGCACCGCTGTCATCAAAAGCAAATGAGATTACAGGGTGGAATGGAGTTTACTCGCTCTCTGACAGATTTACCGATCCCCACAGGATCGAATACAGGTCCAGAGCTATGAAAGTCATCATCTGTGGGGTGAATTACTTGTGGCTGGAAACTACTTGTTTCGATAACCCACAATTCCCCTCTCCCTCTTTGATTTAGCAGCATAAAACCTTACTTTCTTTAACCCTTCTCCGTTGGCTTTCCATATCCGCCTCCCTCCCTTCAAGGGCGGACATCAGAAACAGAGATGTGTCACTGCAGCGCTACCAGGTTCTCTTTCATCATCCTATTTTCGCTTTATTTTTTTTCCTGTGCGGGGGTCTGTGCAGCAGACTACTTCTAACACTGCCACTCTCTCACAGACGTGGCCCAGAAAGTATATTATGGCTCCGTTTCTGTGGCTACATATAAAAAAAAAAAATCTAAATATTGCAGGTGGCTTTATCAGCTAGACACTTCTCGTATTCCCTGAGCAACAGCGCATCGAGGTCAGGCGTAAATGCACAGAGTCTGCAGCACTAAAGCTGTCATCAGTGTTTATATCACTCGGCCAATTCAGGGAGGACCAATAATAAGAGAGAGGGAAAATCTAATATCAGCCGTGGATCAAACAGCGCATGATTCATTTAGATATATTGCATATCGCCTCCCCTTCAGCCTCTGCTCGTCCCTTATGAGGACATTTCTGATTGCCAACGTACTATCTAAATTAAATGACCTTTCGTATTATAATTTTGCACATAATAAGCAGCTAATTTGAAATATTCTTATCTCTTATCTTCAGTAAAGGTTTCTATTTCCATAACCGGAATTGTGACTTTCTAGATAGTAAAGCGCCTCCTGGCCTGTTGTGTATTTATTGGACTAAGGCTATTGTTTTTTTCCCCTCAATGTGAAGGTAAAAAAGTACAGTGATTCATTTTTAATCTAATCTAACAGAGGAGCAGATTATGCTAATTAAGACATAATTATTGGGTGACCTCATCCATCAGAGTGTATAGGAAGAAATCAGTTACCAACTAGAACCATTTTTGTTGTTTGAAGACGATTCAACATTTATCTAAATTACTTATTGATCAGTGAAGCATCTAAAGAAAACATTTGGAAAAGTATAAATCATTTAAACAAGATTTTACTTTTTTTTAAAGACCCCTGTAGTGAAAATCCAGTTTTTAATGTTGTTTATATGTCTATGTGATGTTTTTAATATGGTTTAAGACAAACCATGTTCAAATTCATAAGTTCAACCAACTGTCCAACCAACCATATAACCGTCCAACCAACCAACCAGCCGTTCAACCGTCCAACCAACTGTTCAACCGTCCAACCAACCAACCAACCAACCGTTCAACCGTCCAACCAACCAACCAACCGTCCAACCAACCAACCACTCAATCCTTCCAACCAACCAACCATATAACCGTCCAACCAACCAACTAACCAACCAACCATTCAACTGTCCAACCAACCAACCAGCCGTTCAACCGTCCAACCAACCATTCAATCCTTCCAACCAACCAACCGACCAACCGACCGACCGACCATCCAACCAACCAACCAACCAACCAACCAACCATTCAACTATCCAACCTTCCAACCATCCAACCAACCAACTGTCCAACCAACCAGCCGTTCAACCGTCCAACCGTCCAACCAACCAACCATTCAACCGTCCAACCGTCCAACCAACCAACCAACCAACTAACCAACCAACCGTTCAACCATCCGTCCAACCAACCAACCATTCAACCGTCCAACCAACCAACCAACCAACCAACCAACCAACCAACCAACCAACCAACCAACCGTTCAACTATCCGTCCGTCCAACCAACCAAGCATTCAACCATTCGTCCAACCAACCGTCCAACCAACCAACCAACCAACCATTCAACCTTCCAACCAACCAACCAACCAACCAACCAACAGTTCAACCATTCGTCCAAGCAACCAAGCAACCAACCATTCAACCTTCCAACCAACCGTCCAACCAACCGTCCAAATATCCAACTATCCAACCTTCCAACCAACCAACTGTCCAACCAACCAACCGTTCAACCTTCCAACCAACCAACCAACCATTCAACCGTCCAACCAACCAACCAACCGTTCAACCGTCCAACTGTCCAACCAACCAACCGTTCAACCATCCATCCATCCGTCCAACCAATCAACCAACCAACCAACCAACCTACCAACCGTCCAACCAACTGTCGAACCGTTCAACCATGCATAAATATATCAGATTCTGCTGAAACTACAGGAAAACCTGGAGACTTTTCTAGTTTTCCACAGTTCCTTGGTGTCTTTCTCCTCATTCTGTCTAACCATCTCAGGGAGATTTTCCTGGCTAATATTACCCTTGGCTTGTTCACTGGGCACTATTCACTGTTTAAGTCTGATTTGGAACAATGGGTATTGTGAAAAGTGCTACACAAATGAATTGGAATTGAAATAATAGCTGCTATGGAGTGTCACGAGAATAGACCGGCGTCAACTGCCCGAGTCAGGGGCAGATTTAACCCCTATTCAATATTGCTGTAATACCGTCAACACTAAGCAAATACATCAACTCATACTGCAATTATATTTGTATTAAAAACGAATCATTAAATTTAAAAAAAAGAGTGCGCAAAACACACTTTAAGATAATGACCTCAGAATCCTAAATCTAAAGAATATCGGCAATCAGTGTCTCATTTATCAGCAACTACAGTCTTAGCAGATACAATTTCCTCTATTGCACATGATTAATACTGTAAATTCATGTATACAATATTCCTATGATGCAATTAGTTTTCAATTCATTGCATTTGTAAATGCAGCCACAAAACAATTGAGCAGAAATCCATTCCAACGTGCTTCTCCATCAGCCCCATAATGGCACAATTTCCTTTGCTTTATCTAATTAGTGCGATACACATAACACAATGTTTCGATATACTCTAACGTTTTGCTTACTTATTGAACTCATTGATATCTCGCCATGCTTTTACATCCAATTTGCTTATCGAGAGCTTCATTGGCTTCATTGCTGCTGTGATTTCCTGCTGTGGTATGTTTGGTGGTTCAGTTTTTCGATTATTATTCTCAGTTTAGGTATAACTAACTAAAAGTGGCTAATTTGTTCAGTGGCTCTGCTGGCATGAAGCTTTTCCAGTAATTTAGCTACTTTTTCCAGTGAGTTATGTGTCATTTAACACCACAGCTTTACAGCCAAATTAACAAACAATATTCAATATCCTCTTTCATATGCATCACTGGAAAGTCTGATTGATTTTAGTGCATCAGTTCATGCATGTAAATAAACAATTTATTGATCAAATAATCAAAACTTTTGAGTTTTTTGCGAGCAAATGCAAAAGTTTCTCGAGGGAACGCAAAGGTTTTGCGAGCGAACACAGAACTTTTGTAAGAGAACACAAAAGCATTGAAATATCATTTTATCCTCTCATATCTCATATTTCCTCCCATCTCATATCACCATGTCCATTTAGAGGCTCTGTACCAAACTGTTTGCCAGCCAACATTTTTCAAAATATCTTCTTCTTGTGTTCTGCAGAAGAAAGAAAGTCAAGGTTTGGAATGACATGAGTAAATGATGACAGCATTGTCATTGTTTGGGTGAACCAGCTTGTCATCCCAATTCATTCCTTATTGTTTTTATGCCTAATAAATACATGTCTGATTGCTACAATATGTAAGGTGTAACTCGACTATAGTTTAACTCCTTTATTATTAGTATATGGTATTATTCTAACTGAGCTGAATCACTGAAAACGCTAAAAAAGAGACACTTGAAATGAGCAATTTACAATATTCTGTTAGCTCCAAAATATTGTAGATTACATTGTGGGTTTTTACTGCAAAAGCATAACAGCACACATAAACGCACATAATGGACACAAAAACGCAGGGTCTAATTGATCTTTCTGAAAAGCCATTCCAATCACACCCTCTTCAGAGGTTATGATTAAATCTTCCCCAAATAATTTCTCATTGTCATCGCATTGTTTTCATGTTTTATGGGGAAATTCCATAGACAATGATTTTTATAGTGTACAAGCTGTATATACTATCCCCTAAACCTACCCATCACAGAAAACTTTCTGCATTTTTACATTTCCAAAAGAACATCACTTAGTATGATAGTATGATTTATAAGCTATAGGGATTACCAGGACCCCACATACACACACACACACACACACACACACACACACGTTTATTTAAAGAAATATACTTGAATGTGTTTTATATTTGTTTAGCATATTTCCATTAAAACAAGAGGCATGATAATTAAAAATAAATTCCTCCTTCGGGGACGGCAAAGTCAGAAGCCCATCTCTGCACAGAATCACTGATGCTTATATTATCTGTCCAAGGACATTGTGGAGGCACAGAGGTTAACCTTGAACTGGTGGCACATCTGGTTGCTGAACATGCTGCAAGAAACGACTTTTTATAGTCAGAAAATAAAAAAGGTCTGAAATTTGCCAGTGCAGCCAGTTAATAATTGTAGTATTTTCTTCAGGAATAAAAGAGTGCTTTTCTAGGCAGATGGATAAAGGAGACTGGTATTCACAAAGTTGACTGTTACTGTGGTTGAGTGAAACTTCTTTCATCTTGTCTCTTTTTTCCTGAGCGACACAAAATGCACACAAAGCAGAGATCTTTATCTTTGTTCTGTTTTGTTTTGGCTGAATATGGTCAGATTTAAGACAATTTGAGCAGAGAACAATTGTTCAAGGGCTTAGCATTATAAAATGGAATGGTAATAAAAGGAATAGTTCACCCAAAATGTTTGTGATAATTTTCTCTGACATTAATATCCTGGCTGATACTGATAAGTTGTTTTCATGGCAGATTACTAATAAATGACAAATTATAAATCTATACTATTTTAAATTAGGGCTGTCAAACGATTAATCGCAATTAATCGCATCCAAAATATAAACCCGATTCCAAAAAAGTTGGGACACTGTACAAATTGTGAATAAAAAAGGAATGCAATAATTTACAAATCTCATAAACTTATATTTTATTCACAATAGAATATAGATAACATATCAAATGTTGAAAGTGAGACATTTTGAAATGTCATGCCAAATATTGGCTCATTTTGGATTTCATGAGAGCTACACATTCCAAAAAAGTTGGGACAGGTAGCAATAAGAGGCCGGAAAAGTTAAATGTACATATAAGGAACAGCTGGAGGACCAATTTGCAACTTATTAGGTCAATTGGCAACATGATTGGGTATAAAAAGAGCCTCTCAGAGTGGCAGTGTCTCTCAGAAGTCAAGATGGGCAGAGGATCACCAATTCCCCCAATGCTGCGGCGAAAAATAGTGGAGCAATATCAGAAAGGAGTTTCTCAGAGAAAAATTGCAAAGAGTTTGAAGTTATCATCATCTACAGTGCATAATATCATCCAAAGATTCAGAGAATCTGGAACAATCTCTGTGCGTAAGGGTCAAGGCCGGAAAACCATACTGGATGCCCGTGATCTTCGGGCCCTTAGACGGCACTGCATCACATACAGGAATGCTACTGTAATGGAAATCACAACATGGGCTCAGGAATACTTCCAGAAAACATTGTCGGTGAACACAATCCACCGTGCCATTCGCCGTTGCCGGCTAAAACTCTATAGGTCAAAAAAGAAGCCATATCTAAACATGATCCAGAAGCGCAGGCGTTTTCTCTGGGCCAAGGCTCATTTAAAATGGACTGTGGCAAAGTGGAAAGCTGTTCTGTGGTCAGACGAATCAAAATTTGAAGTTCTTTTTGGAAAACTGGGACGCCATGTCATCCGGACTAAAGAGGACAAGGACAACCCAAGTTGTCATCAGCGCTCAGTTCAGAAGCCTGCATCTCTGATGGTATGGGGTTGCATGAGTGCGTGTGGCATGGGCAGCTTACACATCTGGAAAGGCACCATCAATGCTGAAAGGTATATCCAAGTTCTAGAACAACATATGCTCCCATCCAGACGTCGTCTCTTTCAGGGAAGACCTTGCATTTTCCAACATGACAATGCCAGACCACATACTGCATCAATTACAACATCATGGCTGTGTAGAAGAAGGATCCGGGTACTGAAATGGCCAGCCTGCAGTCCAGATCTTTCACCCATAGAAAACATTTGGCGCATCATAAAGAGGAAGATGCGACAAAGAAGACCTAAGACAGTTGAGCAACTAGAAGCCTGTATTAGACAAGAATGGGACAACATTCCTATTCCTAAACTTGAGCAACTTGTCTCCTCAGTCCCCAGACGTTTGCAGACTGTTATAAAAAGAAGAGGGGATGCCACACAGTGGTAAACATGGCCTCGTCCCAACTTTTTTGAGATGTGTTGATGCGATGAAATTTAAAATCAACTTATTTTTCCCTTAAAATGATACATTTTCTCAGTTTAAACATTTGATATGTCATCTATGTTGTATTCTGAATAAAATATTGAAATTTGAAACTTCCACATCATTGCATTCTGTTTTTATTCACAATTTGTACAGTGTCCCAACTTTTGGGTTTGTAAAAGTGTGTGTTTACATAATATATGTGTGTGTACTGTTTATAATTATGTATATTTGAATACACACACATGCATGTATATATTTAAGAAATATTTGCATGTATATACTGTATATATATTTATATTATATGGAAATATAAATATTTTATATATAAATCTAACATGTTTCTTAAATATATACATGCATGTGTGTGTGTGTGTGTGTGTGTGTGTGTATATACACATAATAATTATACACAGTACACACACATATTATGTAAACACAAACTTTTATTTTGAATGCGATTAATCGTAATTAATCGTTTGACAGCCCTAATTTAAATGCTAAATTTAGGCATCACAGCATTACAATGTACATGAAACAGCATTAAACTACATGCAGATTTGGCACTACATCAAGTAATACAATAGAGGAACATTGCAATCAGTCACATGATGACCATCAGTTTTTTGGTGAACTATCCTTTGAATTTGTAATTAAAATGAACCACTTGCTTTTGTTGTGTTGCATACTCAAGAACAAATACAAAATATATTCAATGTGCAAATTAAGAGGCAAATGAGCTCTGGAACGAATCGATAAATCTAAATCAGCAATTAGTAAAACTCATCAAGGCAGCTTTATTTACAGCCAATGTGCTGACTATTGAAATGCACCGGCCATGAAGATCTAATATGTGTAACGACAAAATTACACCTTCAATAATAGGAAAAGGGGCTCAAAATGTCATGCTCCAGCAGCACCTTTATCTGCCAGAAAATAAAGAATATTTGGGCTCGGTATTGAACCGAGGGGTTGGACTGTGCGGTCGTGCTCCAGTGCGTTTGGCTGATAAGAGCAGGTTCAGACCCACAGAACATCAGACCGCCTGTGGATTGATCGAACTGGAGACGCTGTGATGATATACAGCCTCATTAGGCTTTGAAGGTATTCGGGCTTCTGGTCGCACACACAGATACAAGCACTGTCACGAATAATGTCTCTCTGTTTCACTCACACACACACACAGTATCACACAAAGCTGTCAGACACATTGTTGATATCTGCTCCCTGTCTGTTTAAATCCACATTCTTGTTTACCTCTCTCTAGTTGTATTTAAGGTAAAATGAGAAGAAAAAAACCCCTGGCTGTCTACAGTGGCGATTATAAGAATGTTCAGTTCTTCAAGGTTGAATGTGGCTCACAGTACTCTGACAGAGTCTTAACATAAGTACTGTATAACAAATTTAGCAATTATGACAAGTCATTGCAAAACACTATCATAACTGTTTCTTTCCTGGTTTACTCTAACATATAATGCTTATTCACAGAAAATATTAAAAGTAAATATTTTCTTTGTCTTGTGCACAATTCATCAATGCATGTAATTTTAAAGGGGGAAAACATTTTTGTTTTTATAATCTTCTGCCTTTTTTCTGCGGACATAATCAAGGCCATGTGGAAAAAAAGAATATCACAATATGAAAACATTATATAATCAAATCACTTTGGATAAAATTCTGCCCAATAATATTTCTAGGGATGAATTGAAATTTATAAATTTGCCAATACTGATTTACTTCGAAAACATCTGCTGATACCAATAGTTTACTTTCTATCAAACCACTAATAATTACACATATTCAAAAGAAACTGAAATAACTGATAACATGTTTTGCACATGTATTTAACTAACCTAAAGTGTACATTTTCTCAATGTGAAATATGTTGCATTTTTGCAGTGGCTGAGCATTGTAACCAATCACAGACATAGTCTTTAGGCCAATCAGTAATGACGACCAGTTTCAAGCAGTTTGAACCACAGATGCGTGTTTTATGCATCACTTCTGTTCGTGGTGGAAATTGAGTGCTGAAGAAACATCACTAGACAATTAAAAAACAACATTAAGAACCAAAAACAGAAGCATCTGCAGTGATTTGGAGTGCTTTGTTAGACGTAGATGGTGCAACACACAATATAACACTGCAAGCGAGTGATCTGACAAATTAGAACACTTTATAATCAAAGCATAGAGAGTACAAATAAGATTTGTTGTGCAGTGTAAAGTTGTTGATTATAATGGGAGTGCAGAACTCTACACGGACAGTCAGTGAGCTCCTGCTGAGATGTTTAAGCAGTGGTGTGAACTTAGTGACTGACAGCTTCAGTGATTACAGTGCATCCGGAAAGTATTCACAGCTTCATTTTTTCCACATTATGTTATGTTACAGCCTTATTCCAAAATGGATTAAATTCATTCTTTTTTTCCTCAATTCTACAAACAATACCCCATAATGACAATGTGAAAGAAGTTCGTTTGAAACTTTTGCAAATTTATTAAAAATAAAAAACAATGAAAATCACATGTACATAAGTATTCACAGCCTTTGCTCAATACTTTGTTGAAGCACCTTTGGCACCAATTACAGCCTCAAGTCTTTTTGAGTATGATGCTACAAGCTTGGCACACCTATTTTTGGGCAGTTTCTCACATTCTTCTTTGCAGGACCTCTCAAGCTCCATCAGGTTGGATGGGGAGCGTCGGTGCACAGCCATTTTCAGATCTCTCCAGAGATGTTCAATCGGGTTCAAGTCTGGGCTCTGGCTGTGCCACTCAAGGACATTCATACAGTTGTCCCATAGCCACTCCTTTGTTATCTTGGCTGTGTGCTTAGGGTCGTTGTCCTGTTTGAAGAGGAACCTTCGCCACAGTCTGAGGTCCAGAGCGCTCTGGAGCAGGTTTTCATCAAGGATGTCTCTGTACATTGCTGCATTCATCTTTCCCTCGATCTTGACTAGTCTCCCAGTTCCTGCCGCTGAAAAACATCCCCACAGCATGATGCTGCCACCACCATGCTTCACTGTAGGGATGGTATTGGCCAGATGATGAGCGGTGGCTGGTTTCCTCCAGACATGATGCTTGCCATCCAGACCAAAGAGTTCAATCTTTGTTTTTATCAGACCAGAGAATTTTGTTTCCCGTGGTCTGAGTCCTTCAGGTGCCTTTTGGCAAACTCCAGGCGGCCTTTTACTGAGGAGTGGCTTCCGTCTGGCCACTCTGCCATACAGGCCTGATTGGTGGAGTGCTGCAGAGATGGTTGTTCTTCTGGAAGTTTCTCCTCTCTCCACAGAGAAACGCTGGAGCTCTGTCAAAGTGCTGTCGGGTTCTTGGTCACCTCCCTGACTAAGGCCCTTCTCCCCTGATCGCTCAGTTTGGCCGGGTGGCCAGCTCTAGGAAGAGTCCTGGTGGTTCCAAACTTTTTCCATTTATGGATGATGGAGGCCACTGTGCTCATTGGGACCTTCAATGCTGCAGAAATTTTTTCTGTACCCTTCCCCAGATCTGTGCCTCAATACAATCCTGTCTCGGAGGTCTACAGACAATTCCTTGGACTTCATGGCTTGGTTTGTGCTCTGACATGCACTGTTAACTGTGGGACCTTACATAGACAGGTGTGTGCCTTTCCAAATCATGTCTAATCAACTGAATTTACCACAGGTGGACTCCAATCAAGTTGTAGAAACATCTCAAGGATGATCAGTGGAAACAGGACGCACCTGAGCTCAATTTTGAGTGTCATGGCAAAGGCTGTGAATACTTATGTACATGTGATTTTTTGCGTTTTTTATTTTTTATTTCAAACAAACTTCTTTCACGTTGTCATTATGGGGTATTGTTTGTAGAATTGAGGAAAAAAATAATGAATTTAATCCATTTTGGAATAAGGCTGTAACATAAAATGTGGAAAAAGTGAAGCGCTGTGAATACTTTCTGGAAGCCGTGAATACTTTTCTGGAACTGAACAACAGTTTTTCAAGCTGCAAAGTGCAACTCTGCTGTCATTTTCACCCAAGTCAAAGCATTTCCACAGAGACATTTTCTTCACTGCACAAGCCTGTAACTGTCTGATGCTTTTATCATCCTCTCCTGACTGACATGACATACAGCAATCAGCTGTCAATAGCCAAGTTTCCATCCACTTTTTGCACTGTTTTGTTATTGACAAAGTGAATATGCGTTCAAAAAAATTTGCGAAATTTGCTGTCTCCAGCCTGTTTCCATCCAAGTGGCCTTTTACCGATAAAACGGTGTGCGTAATGACATCCTCCCTAAAAAAAACACATCGTCGCATAAGTTTTGCTGTACTGCTAAAAAATCTGCCCTCGAGTCGTTTCCAATCTCAATCGCAAATTATATTGTTTATTTCGCATCCCAAATATTTGTAAAATGCAGAGACTTATGAGACAATTGAAATTCGCCAGTTGACTGCTTACTACTTTCACGAATAATTACAAATTAGGAAATTAGGAAGTGGGACAGCTTGTTTGACAGGACTGCATGTAACTGACTTTATGTGACGAAGCCCATGGGTTTGGACACAGGGCAGCTCATTTGTCCTGTATGCAAAATTTTAATATCCATAAAAAAGATTGGTAAAGTAAAATGTTTGGTCATATAGCAACAATCTTTAACATAAGCCTTGAACATGCAGTCAAGCCAGACACGTTTTTTTTTTTTGGATTCAACCCACTTATTATTTTATTAACAAGTGTCATACTTGTGATTTTCATTTGCAGCCAGATCCTGCCCATGAAATCGTGATTTTTATGGCATTAATTTTATTTATTCAGACACAGAAGTAACATGTTGTTTATTTTACTTTTCTTTTTGTCAGTATTAGTCACTCCAACAGCCTTCCTTCGTTTGACAGAAGCCCCATTTTTATTTTTGACGAGCTGCAGAGATTTTCAAGGTGCTTGAAAATATTTTCCTCATCCATTTTGAAACTTTATTATATATTAGGCTATTTAAATTGTATACATAAAATTATTTTTTACAAGTGTCATGTTTTTTGTACTTCGTTATAAAGACTATTTAGAAACAGGTTCAGTTAGCCATTATTTTTCTGATTAACTTTTATTAGATTGTAAAAAACAGACAAAAATGACAAAAATAAGGATGAATGATGTTTGAATGGTAACATCTTATTCTTACCAATATTATTAAAATAATTTAATATACAATTTCATAATATGAATATAAAAGATTTAATGCACCTACACCTATTGAGTGCTGAACTACAGTGAAACGGTGCTTTAAAAGGAGCATGTGACCACATTTATTTGCGTTAAAGCCCTTTTTCCCAACAAAAAGTGTTTCCAAACTAGTTTTTTTTTATGACATTTGAAGTATTGAAATTGAATTTATCTGCAAAGTTAAATGGAAAAAGATTGTGTCGACATTTGTAAAAAATGATCGATAACTGGCATTTCCAGTAGCTATAGCATTTTGATGGGCTAAACCTTTTTTCGCAAAAAAATCCTTGGCTGGAAACCTGGCTAATAACTGCATCAACACAATTATATTTCCAACCAAATTCTGTTTTTTTACTCAGAATGTGTCATATTATGGAACTTACATGCTTGTGTGGGAAAACATTACTTGACCTGATAAAAAATGTTACAAATCCCATGTACAAGAGTCCCACAGAAGCCTTTGGACACTGTCTCTCTCTTAGCACTCCAAACCTACTCAAATCACAGTGTGTTATTCTCCACCTGACCCTTTCGCCCGCTTTCAGTTGGACACAGTAAAGATGTGTAGGAGGCATTTGAAGCCTTTCACTGCTCAAGTGTAAAGAGGGGCAAAAGGGCAATCTCTCAAAGGTGAGATGAACTGAAGCCAGTGAAAGCTCCCCACTTTACTAGCTCACCTCTGGACCTCCATTTGGAGTCCCCTCTCTCTCCCGTTCTGGCTAAACTGATGTTTAAAAGCGACTACAATGTAATTCTGGTTGTCGCACAAAGCCATCGCACCGAATACTGTACTGTTCACACCAAGGACGATAACTATAACAACAAAGTTTTAATTCAACACTGTCACTGGGACAGTACCCTAAGATACAAAAGTGAAAAGGTATTAGTACTTTTAAAGTACTAATATGTACCTTTAAGGTACTAATATGTACCATTTAGGGGTAAGTAAGGTACACCGATTAGGCATAACATTATGACATTATGTGAAGTGAATAACACTGATTATCTCTTCCTCAAGGCACCTGTTAGTGGGTGGGATATATTAGGCAGCAAGTGAACATTTTGTCCTCAAAGTTGATGTCTTAGAAGCAGAAAAAATGGGCAAGCGTAAGGATTTGAGCGAGTTTGACAAGGTCCAAATTGTGATGACTAGACGACTGGGTCAGAGCATCTCCAAAACTGCAGCTCTTGTGGGGTGTTCCCGGTCTGCAGTGGTCAGTATCTATCAAAAGTGGTCCAAGGAAGGAACAGTGGTGAACCGGCGACAGGGTCATGGGCGGCCAAGGCTCATTGATGCACGTGGGGAGCGAAGGCTGGCCTGAGAGGTCTGATCAAACAGACGAGCTACTGTAGCTGAAATTGCTCAAGAAGTTAATGCTAGTTAAGCAAGAAGTCTTCTTCTGTTATGCCTGATCGGTGTACAAAGATGTATCTTTTCACTTTTGTACAACAGGGTACTGCCCCAGTGACAGCGCTGTACCTTTTATCTGAGAGTAAATGATTATAGGGTAGTCCACAACATAACTATAATGATAATGATACAGGGGAATTATATAGTTGCAATCACTTTCAGAAAGATTTTTTTTTTTCCAGCGGATGAGCGATAAAAACAAATTGACAGCCAATCAGAATCCAACAGACTTTAATAATAATAATAATAATAAGAAGAAGAAGAAGAATATTAAATGGAACATTAACACAGCATTACATCCATTGGTTTATGACATCCACCATTTTAATGATTATATCTCAACAATGGTTTGGAGTAAAACATAATAATTAACAAATGCAGATCATCATAATAGAAACATCATAATTATACCATTAGAAAGCAGACTTTCCTTTTTTATCCATTGCATAAAACTCAAAATGTGTTAAAAAGCTTAAAATGATGGCGCAGGTCACACACAATGTACAAGTTGTATGGACCACTTTCAAATGGAGATGGAGGAATTTGCATTTTTGGTTGAACTATTGCTTTAAGGAAACAAAAGAAAGAAAACATTAATTTTAGTTGAAAATCCTTGATTAATGTTTCTGAAGGCAACCTCTAAAAGGTAAAACTTGTGAATGCTACAAATTATACATCGCTGGTTGCGAGATATTTTACATGTTTCGCTTAATTGGTTATTTTCATCAACATCAAGTCAGCATGTGGATGTGTAATTAGTTCTCTATAAAAAGGGTCCTTGCTACAGTGCATCAATTAACCTCCCTATCATCTCACAGAATAGATAACATTTCTCACATTCACTCCTACTGAATAGGCCATAGCGCACAATTAATCTGTGCTTGCTGCATTCGTTAGCACCGAAATCCACCATTGTTCACATCTGCCAGACACATCTGATGTCATATCAATTCTGTCAGAGATTCTGTGGATCATCCACGTGGTCGCCAGCTGCCCTGCAGTGTGTCCTTCTGTGAAGTCCGACCAGAAGGAAGAGAGGCGAGCGGTGGCTTTACATGGAGAATCCATACAGCACAGAGCTCAAGCTGCTAGGATGAGATAGAGAGACTGAGAGAGAGAGATAGAGAAAGTGAGCGAGCGATCTGATGCTGTGGAGAGAGACCCGCTTTGCATTGCATGTCCAATTGCCGCTGAGTGCTGTCAACTCTACTATTCACCGAGAGCAGCAGCCATTCTCTCCCAAACACACATTACTGTCTCAACTCGCATCAAAGAACAGAGCCCGACAGGAGGAAAATGTGTGATGACAGATGACAACTTTACAATACACTCTGCCATTAGCATGGCCTCCTCAGACCAGCCGCTACGCAGTTTTGCATTTGCATTGAAAAGCACAGTATTTGTAAGGCTGTCATGAACTGCACACTAGAAAAATGTTCTTTTTCACCCTACTCCCTGGAAAACAAACAGAACAGGTTGTGTGTACATAGTATACGTTAGTATACGTTACTTCCATGCAAAATCGAACCCATCGCAGCAACTGACCTACTGAAACAAACAGCAAAAAAACCTCAATATGGAGCTTACAAAGACATGTAAAAACATATACAGTGCCCTCCACTAATATTGGCACCCTTGGTAAATATGAGCAAAGGCGACTGTGAAAATAAATTGTTTATCCTTTTGAGCTTTCATTAAAAAAAAAATTCTAACCTTCCTTACTTTTGAAGTAAAAGAATTGAGTCTTATTATGAAATAAATGTTTTTCTCTAGGCCACAATTATTGTAACGTCCTTTTGCCAAGATAACAGAGTCTTCTTCTATAATGCCTGATGAGTTTGGAGATCAGAGACCATTCCTTTATACAGGATCTCTCCAGATCCTTCAGATTCCCAGCTCTTCTCTTCAGTTCATCACTCATTTTCTATAGGGTTCAGGTCAGGGGACTGGGATGGTCATGGCAGAAGCTTCATTTTGTGTTCAGTGACACATTTGTGTGTTGATTTTGATGTTTGTTTTGGATCGTTGTCCTGATGGAAGATCCAACCACGGCCCATTATAAGATTTCTAGCAGAGGCCGTCAGGTTTTGATGTTTTATCTGTTGGTATTTGCTAGAATCCATGATGCCATGTATCTGAACAAGATGTCCAGGACCTCCAGCAAAAAAAATAGGCCCACAACATTAAAGATCCAGCAGTATATTTAACCGTGGGCATGGGGTACTTTTTATCCATTTGCACCAAAGCCATCTGGAAACTTTTTTTTTGTATTTTTGTAGAAGTTCCAGTCGTGTCTGACAACTGAATTTGCTGGAGTTTGTTTTTGGATGAGCGAGGAGGATTTTTCTTTAAACCCTCCCGAACAACATGTGCTAATGAAGGGGCTGTTTGATAATTTTTGTTAAGCTTTCTGACCCAAGACTCAACTAATCTCTGCAATTCTCCATCTGTGATCCTTGGAGAGTCTTTGGCCACTCAAACGCTCCTCCTCGCCGTGCATTATGACGATATAGACACACATCCTCTTCCAGGCAGATTCATAACATCTTTAGTTGATTGAACTTCTTAATTATTGCCCTGATGGTGGAAATGGGGATTTTCAATGCTTTAGCTATTTTCCTACAGCCACTTTCTATTGTGTGAAGCTCAAGAATCTTTTGCTGCACATCAGAACTATATTCTGTGGTTTTACTCACTGTGATGAATGATTAAGGGAATTTGGCCGTTGTGTTTCCTCATATTTATACTCCTGTGGAACAGGAAGTCATGGCTGGACAATTTCATGTTCTTAGTCACCATGGTGTGCAAAAAAATGTAAATATGAATGGGAATATACTTCAGATATATTTTAATCATAAGAATTTCTATGTGTGCAAATAATTGTGGCCAACATGCATTGGAGAAAAGCATTTATTTCATAATGTGAGTTTCCCCCCACTTTCAATTGTTTCACTTCAATGAAAGGTTAGATTTTTGTGAAATCTTTTAATAAAAAAGATCAAAAGAATAAACAATGCAGATTTATTTTCACAGCCACCTTTGCTTATATTTACCAAGGGTGTCAATATTAGTGGAGGGCACTGTGTGTGTTCATATATCATACCACAACAAATGTTATGTAAAATATCTATATAACACTTGTTCACAAAATGTTCCACAGAGAAAACAGCATATGGTTTTGGAATGAAATGAGCATGAAAAAACAATTTTGGTAAACTATTTCTTTCAAAATTAACGTACATTTTACGTTTCAAATTAGCTTCAGGCAATGCTAAAAGGGTAATCTTTGAAATAATGACCCACTGGCTCTTCACTCTCCATCTTCATCACAAAAAAAAAGAAAAATAACTGCACACTCAGTACGCTAAAAGTGCTCTCTTTCCCACATCCTTGACCTACTTCATATTTTTCTTTTTCCTTGCTGCTTCTCTTAGTGAGCTGGGTCAGATGATGTTCAATTAAAAAAAAAGTGCAGGCCGGGGCAATTCTGAAGCAATAAATCTGCAAAACAAAGTCAATCCAAGGTGAAGACCAGAACAGCGAATTATACATCACTTCTGGATTTATGGCAAATCTAGAAATCTGCAATAAATCTATTTGTTGCCTTGAGTCAATAAGCAGCCTCGCTCACTCATTGCCAGAAGGGTTTAATCATTTCTTAAAATATTTGTCATAAAGCATTAATTTCAAGTCGGATTTTCTCCATAAGTCTCTCATTAGTAAGAGGGATTCCTCACATTCACGACGACAAAGGAAGGCGGCTGTTTGCTTTTCAGTCATACGAATAGTTGACTACCTGTCTGAATATATGATGAAGAGGCTTTGAATTGATCAAAGTCAGGCTTTCAAGCGGCATTAAAGGTAAGACAGGCCAGTAATACAGACCAAAGCCTTCGCTCAAAGCACCACATGACGGAGCAAATTGTGCACTTGAATTCAAAGGCAAATACTCTTGGAGGGAATTTCTGTATTTCCTGTGTGTATTTTTTCCTGTTAAAAGCACAGTTTAATATGCAGTCAACTCCTTGAAAGATTATTTTATTAAATAAAAGTGTAAACAATTAAATGTGCCAATTAATGGTGTGAGTTTAGGGCAGGTCCACCTACCAACTGTGTAACTCCACTAGGTGGCGCTAGTGAGGGAGACACTTCACCTTTAATAGGGATATACCGTACTCAAACAGTAGACGCTAGCTAGATTTTCAGGGAACGCCTGAACTAATGTGCAGTGTAAAAGTACGATCACATTAGTAAAATTTCGAGGGCAAAAAAGGTCCATTATATTGTCAATAGTGTAGTGATATATGAAGCTCAGAACCAAGCAACTTCCAGCTGGTCAGCACTGTGAATTCACATGCTCAACTTGAACCTGTTGTAAAATCTTCCATCAAGCAAAATTCCCATTTCAATTCCTATTGAAATGACTGGATTTATCCCGTGAAAATTCGCTCAACAACGGTAAATGTGACCACACCTTGTGTCGCTTTGGTTAAAACGCATCTCCCAAATGCATTAATGTACTCATGGAAAACTATTTAGTGCAAGAAAGTGTAGGATGTGGCCCCTTTAAAGTATCTCCCAATTACTTTTTCCAAACTATAATTAAAATTCCTTCATTTACATGTTTCTTCTGCTAGTCACGCCATGACTAACTCAAGTTCACTGTAAAGTTAACTAACGGACAGTGCTGGGTAGTACATGTAATCTGGATTACGTAATGAGATTCCAAAAATTAAATTGTAATTAGATTATACCACATTTTAAAATACTCGCAGACTACAGTTACTTTTTTATGTATACATGATTACATGTAATCATTGATTCATAATTAATTTAATCATGCATTCAGTCTTTGGAAGGCTTTTGTCTTTCAAACGCATTAGAATGTAAAAATTCACATTCAATATTATATTTTCCCCAACTTTTTTGTCAGCTGAACTTCTTTGACCAAATATATTTACTTGAAGTACTAAGTTAATAAGTTAGGTCAATAATAAAATCAATAATAGTTGGTCGCATGACATGCAGGTAAACAAAATATTTTTTTTCTTTTTTAGTAAGTTTTATCTTGATTATTTTTATTTTAAATGTAAATTACTTAAAGGTGCTGCATGTAACTTTTTTGACTGTACTAAAGCACAAAAATACCATAATATGTTTGCAGAGATTTAGGAAACATGCCTAGTGCACATACTTGTTTCTCAGAAAAACAATGCTATATAGCTGTCTGTTTTTATTTTGGCCTGTGATTCCGACCATTGCCAATTTACCAAATAGTATTTTGACACCCCGTGTTGCTGAAAACAGAGCGTATTCGCAGATTCTACCCGACCTAAAAAGCCTCGGCATCCATCTAAAAAGCGCTATGTCCAGAGGCAAATTAAAACACGGATAAATCAACTCATCAGCTTACAGTGTAAGGCTCGTCGCCTTCCATAGTCAATTGCGCTCGTTCCTGTTGTGTGTCCTCAATCTGGCAACCAGCGTGAGCAATGAGTCTGAATATATTTTCTTTCTCTTTGTATTTTATATCAATATGGTACAATATTATCCTATTCAAATCAATGTGATAAACGAGTTAGGTCAAAACTAATCTAAAAGGAATCAAAAAGTAGTCTGATTATATTACCTTTAAGTAATGAAATGGATTATATTATAACTACCCAGCACTGCTTACAGAGAACATTGCCAAGATGATGACACATCCATGTGTGTCTCATCTGTGCTTTTAAGGAAATCAAACGGGGGAAGAAAGTCAGGCAAGGACAGAAACACATTTTGACCTCATCTCAAATCAAAAAGAGATGTGTAGAGTGAGTCCATGTGCACTCTCAGACATTTGGTGAGTGATAGCTAGGCCATTCAGTGACAAGCGGTTTAATCAATGCCTTTTAAACCGCTGCCACCTCATCACTTACAAAGCAGGAGACCACACGAGTCAAGTGCACTGTGAGGATTCAAGGACTCGAATTGTCTTAAGCAGCCACGGCACTTGACCACATCCTCCACAGCCAGAAAACCCTAGAATTAACTTGCGGTGTGATGAAACGGTCTCACAAAATGGCGAGCAGTCAAGGTGATTTCAGATTTCCTCTCACCGGCTGTGACCTTGAGGGCAAGTCACCTTGTGAGAAGGTGAAGAACATATTGGCCAGGTTCTTATGGCAGTCCGCTGGGACTGAGGCCTCAATAACTGCCTGCCTTAGGGAGGAGAGGTGGCAATTAACATACTTGTCAGTTATCTTATTCATGCGAGGAACCCAATTATACACATAGTACTCCTAACTAGGGCATGGATTTAAACTGGAATGTTCCTGTAAACAGTCCTAAATAACTTGATAACATCATCTAGCATTAGCAGAAATACACGGCGTCAGTGCAGCCTTTGATCCTGAGGGAAAAAAAATAATTAATGCATCATGAGATGAAGCATGCATCAAGTATGAAATTGTTTACACTAGCATCACTACTTAAGGTTAGGGGTTTACTCGAATTCCTGACCCTATGTATTAACTCTTTCCCTGCCGTTGACGAGTTGACTCGTCATTCATGAGAAAACGTTTCCTTGCCATTGTGAGTTTTTACGGCTTTCCGTGTTTTCACTGTAATACGCTAGGGGGCGCTATTACGCATCTCCTGAACGAGTACAGTATCTCCAGATCAAAACAGGCAAAAAAGAAGCAGAAACTAGCAATCTCATACATACAGTACGTAAGCAGATGCATATGAAAAATAATGCGATCAACAATAAACAGCATATAAATCAAAACGGCCTAATGTTACTGAGTGAAATGTCGATCCAGGATGAGCTCTAGGACTGTGAAGCTTTGGGGTGTTGATGGACTCCATCTACACCATCTGTGTTTGTTCATCGTACTTTTTATGAAACTTACCTACAATTCAAGTATTGACAAAAAAGAAAGAATGCATGAAGCTAGAATAAAACAGGTTTTTTGTTTAAAAGCAGAGGTTCAGTTCGCTCTTTTGATATATTGCATGTTCAGATATTCATACAGCAAAATATTTTTAGGGGCCATGAAATTTTTGTGAAAATGACCAAAACCGCTGGCGGTGGCTGGCAATCGTTTTTAAAAAACACTGGCAGGAAAAGAGTTAAGTAGTTATGTAACTCACTCCGCATCACTGACACTTCAAATTGTGCAGAGGTGATATTAGTAAAAAACACCCAGAACACTGTGACAACATGCTAATATCACTCAGAGCACATTGGCAACTAGTGTTGTAGTACTCGAGACCGGTCTTAAGACCATTTTTTTAAAGTTCTTGGTCTCGGTCTCGGTCACATTTGTACTTGGTCTTGTTTCGGTCTCAGACTTAGAGGACTCAGGATTTTGTTTCAAGACCGGTCAAGAACACAAATGCTGGGATATAACAATTGCCGGTGCATTGTCTGATTTATTTATTAGCATCATTAATGTGATTGGATGTAAAACTTACTACTTCAGATGCAATCAATAACTTGTTTCTAATTTGACATTTATTGTTCCGGTTCAGAAATTACTGAAAATTTCACCAAAATTAATACAAATGCTCACAAAATTCAAGATATTGTTGCAAAAAAAGTACTTGTATGAGATCTGGATTTTTATGTGATATAATTAAGCAATATCACAAGCGCAAGAGAGCTGTTTTCACACATTTGAGCATGAATGCAAACATGATATTGCTTTCATACAAACATTCAATAATTTAAAAAAAATTATTATTGATGCATTTGTAATTTACCAATTCAGATGGATCTTCTGTACCACCTCTGCAGTGCAAAGATGAATTTTGTTGTTAATGATGACTTTATGAATTTAAGGAGTGCTGGTCTGGTCTTGGTCTTGACTCAGTCTCACCCTGCCTTGGTCTTGGTCTCAACACACATTGGTCTTGGTCTCGGATTAGGTGGTCTTGACTACAACACTACAAGCAACCGCATAGCCACATACTAAAAAACACTGTAGCAACTGCATAGCACTGCGCTAAAATCACACAACATCCTCTAATCATTCAGAACACCCCAACAACTGCATAGTAACAAAAAAACACTGAGAACACCTACCTTAGAACTGACCTAACAACTCCCACCCAAGCATAAGGTGGCAAGGTTTTCAAGAATTCACATTTTCTTCAGAAAATGTATGAATCTAGTTTCTAAGTAATTTGTTAAAGCCCTTTTACACATTGTCAGTCGGTAAGGTATGTGATATTCTCAAAGAGGAATCGGCAATACCCAGTAATTGTCTGCAGTAAGTACAATAACGTACATTAACACAATGTACTTTTATCCTCCCACAGATCCTTCTCTTAAATGCACATTAAACACCCTTAAGCACAAGTACAGTCTTGCATTCAGTCTATGACAGGGTTTGCATTCTGTGACTCTCTGCAGTCCAAGTCATGTGTGGGACGGCTCACCTGATTTATTCTAGCCCAGGGCTTTCTCGCTCATTACAAATTGGCCAATTTGCTGCTGCTCCCTCTTCAGTTTCAAACACCTCTTACAGCCAGCAAATACACCTAAACTTCCCTATCGCAACCAGATGTGAAATGGGTGAGAGACACAGCTTATTGGACTGTCTCTGACCTTCGTTGGCTGTCTTAAATAAAAGCAAATCGGGGCGAGGCAATATCCGCCCATGCAATCCACTTCACTGGCACTCAGGACGAACAACGGTGATGGGCAGTATATATAAGCCATTCCTTTTATGAGCTTTGAGGATAAAATTCCAATCTCTAAAGGGCTGACGGGGAAGAAGCATCCTAAGGAAAACTATAGGGACTGCACTGAGCAGTCAAAATGAAGGTAAATGCCATCATTAATCCCAAAGGGGGACATTCATACATTGCGGTGCAGATGGATATGGATCTCAGCCTGTGCCCGCATGCCTCCCGCCCCCAAGACAGCTGACAGCAGTATGACGGTGGGGGATATGTTCGACTGTGACAGCCCCATAAGCAGAAATGATGGTCGGGAGGAAGTAACACAGAGTTTTCTGACCCCCTTTGCCCTCCCCAGGGCACCCATGATAGATAAACAGCATTAGAAGAAGAGAAGCTGAAACAGACGGAGAAAGAAAGATATACTACGGTTGCTCTGGATAACATATTAATATCAGAAACTCGCTCTCTCTCTCTTTCTCAGGCGCTCTAACTGCATGTCTTCTGCTCCCACTCAAGTTACTTGAAATGGCTTGCCGGCATTAAGAGACTTAATGTAATTGACGTAAATGCATTCCAATGAATTTTGTCGAATTTCTGAGACATCTTCACTTCATATCCAGCCCGGGCTTACAAGCAAACATCATTGTATATTTACCCATGCACCACCAATATGTAATTCAACATATCGTTTTGCATACTGTGTTTTTCAAAAGCAAGGTGACAAGTAGCTGATATAATGTTGCTATACATGATTATACAGTGAAAATCTGGGTTTTAAAATTTGAGATTACAATTTCAACCTGAAAAACATGTATGGATGGATGCATGGATGGGCAATAAATACAATTTCAACTGAAGATATACCAAAACTTGAGTGATGTTTCCTTGTGAGAATGTTTTGTAACACTTTATTTTATAGTGTCATTGTTATGTTACATGTAGTTACTATAGTAACAACTGTAAATTATGCATACTTACATGCAACCAAGGGTATGCTTACACAACACTGTTTTCAACTTAAAACGGAAAACTTTTCACGCGTTTTGGCCGTTCATTTAAACGACAGCAGCGTTTTGGGGGCCTGAAAACGCAAGCTTTTGAAAACAGGTTTCAAAGTGCAAGGTTTTGAAAACGATGCCTTTAACGTCTCCATGTAAACAACAAAAAACGGGAATCTGTGAAAACGGTGACGTCATGCGGGGTGTTTCTTGACATCGCCAACTACTGGCTTGGCATGCACAATACAGCCTGTTAGTCATTTTCGCAGATTCATGTGAACGGGGATCGTTTTGACAATGTTGTCATCATTTTTTAATACATTGTTGTCGTGTAAACACACCCAAACCCTAAACCAGACCTAACTCTAATCCTAACTCTATAGTAAGCACATGCACTGTAAAAAATATTGTTGGTTTAACTTAAAAAGGTAAGTAACCTGGTTGCCTTAAAATTTTAGTTAATACAATGAAGGAGATTAGTTTAATCAACAGAAACTCAACATATGTTATCTAAGTTGATTTGACAAAAGAAAAAAATGTTGTGACAACAAATCATGAAAATATTTTTTACAGTGTGTAGTTATATTACTCATATTACTCAGTACTTAAATGTATAATTACAGTGTAACAAATACACCTTAAAATAAAGGGTTACACTTTATTTTAAGGTGTCATTGTGTAATTATATATTTAAATACTGAGTAATATTTAGTAACAACATGTACTTACTATAGGGTTAGGGTAGGATTAGGGTTTGGTTTAGGGTTAGTTGGATGTAATTATGCATAATTTACTGTTATTACTATGGTAAGTACATGTAACATATGTAACAAGGACACTGTAAAATAAAGTGTTACCAAATAAGTGTAACCGGATGTTTTATTACATTATATTTTCATGTAAATACAAGAATAACTTGGAAAAGTTCAGTATGCTATATACATATCATTTACAGCTGGTGTTAGGTAATCATGTGAAACTTTTTTCTTCACCTCTTCTTCTCAATCACTGTCCGTAACTTTAGCACTCTAGCCCTAAATTACACATCACTACCCTCGAAGTCAATACTCTGTAACCATGAAGAATGAAACCATCTAGGTGCCATTTAATTACAGGCTGCTAAAGGCTGAGCGATGTTGAGAAAATGGCCGGTAATCGCTCCTAATGTAATGACCACCTTAGACACACAGGTCTAAAAAAGAATCAACTTTTATTGAAATTTATGTGAGTCTTTACCAGGCTCTGGGGGCTGGCGTAGATGGCGTGACACGTGAGAAATAGGAAGTCTTGCGTTTGCTGCTGGCCGTGTTGCTCAAATAGCAAACAGGTCAATAAGCCATCATTACTTCTCTTCACAGCCGGGTGGCTGCAAATCGACTGCCCGCAGGTCCATTTGAGGGATTAAAGAGAGGGGGTAATGCCATTTTGGAAGACGAGACTGCACAGCTCATCTTTTCTCTGTGCTAAAACAGCACACGTGAACGGCGGATGCTGAATGGGACCACGTTCGCTCTCTTTCTCCGTAGGTGACAGCCCTTAATCCTGTCACCAGGGGCAGCGATGGAACGCTGCAGGCGAGGGATATTCATTTGGATCAGCATCCCCTAAAAATAATCTTTT
Source organism: Coreius guichenoti (assembly GCA_039654105.1). Lineage (NCBI taxonomy): Eukaryota > Metazoa > Chordata > Actinopteri > Cypriniformes > Gobionidae > Coreius > Coreius guichenoti. The sequence continues at coordinate 3,755,583 of CM077190.1, forward strand.
TCTGCATGCGGCCACAGAGAAAAGAGATACTCGTGGAGATTATGCGGGTGATACCCATGATCCTCGGTGACTCAGGATAATAATATAATGCTTGCCCTCGGGGGCTGCTGTGGCTCAGTGCTGCTCCTGTGATCATTCACTCTCAAAGATCCAACATGTTCATTATTTATCTGTCCTTCTTGGGGATTTTTTTTATCTTTCCCTGTTCAAGACAATATTTTTGTCATTTGTAAAAGACGGAAACGGGTTACACAACAGAATGCTATATGGAACAATACCTCTGTCCTCATGGATCATCAGGTTTTGAACAATGTTGTGGAGTTCATGTACGTCCAAAATTAAAATTCTGCCATCATTTACTCACCTGTATTACTATTAAAAAACAAAAGAAGAAAATATGTTTTTTTTTTTGTTTTTTTTTTGACCGTACAATGAAAGTGAATGGGGTCCAAAAAAAACAAACAAACATTGGACCTCATTGACTTTCATCATATGAAGAACAACAAAAACAAATTCAAGGCATTTTTCAAAATGTCTTCTTTTATGTTCCACAGAAGAAAGTAAGTCATACAGGTTTGGAATAAATGTTAGATGACAATTTTCATTTGTGGTTGAAATATCTCTTGAAAGCAAATGGTGGGCAAACAAAAAGATAGTCTGAAATGTATGTTAATTCAGATTTGCGCTTAAATTGTTGCTAATGATATAATGAATGAAAAAAAAAATCATAATTGTTTTCAATAATTAATTAAATGGTAACACTTTACAATAGGTTTCATTAGTTAACATGAAGTAATAATGAACTGCACTTTTACAGCATTTATTAATCTTTGTTAATATTAATTTCAACATTTTCTAATACATTATTAAAATCAAAAGATGTATTTGTTAACATTATTTAATGCACTGTGAAGTAACATGAACAAACAATGAACAGCTGTATTTTAATTAACTAACGTTAACAGAGATTACAAAGTAACAAATATATTGCTCATGGCTAGCTCATGTTAGTTAATACATCAACTAATGTTAACAAATTAAACCTTATTGTTACCAATTCAATTAATGAATTAGATAACATTAGATATATAACATTAGATATATAACATTAGATATATAACATTTTCATGTAATGTTGATACTATAACCTTGAAATTCCACTACAGGAATCACCAAAGCTCTTTAGTATGCTACGTATGCTAGACATGTTGCAGTTTGGTGCAGACATGGTTGGTTCAGGTTCGAGTCTGGCCTACAACCTCCCCACAACCTCTCTTAACTTGACATTTTCAAGGACATTTTAACACATCTACTCCAAACCCAGAGCCAGCCTTCACAGATCCTAAACTATTCACGCTTTCCTACTGCATGCATGCATGAGGGAGAAGTGCGAAGTGAAGACCAAAAAAAGAGGGTGAAACGTGCAAATATTTAATTCACGAGTGAATCCCAAAGGGCTGGGAGGGAAAATAATGTCAGTCGGTACATCTGTAATCCCACAGCGGGTCCCTGGGGCGGAGGAGGCTCCTCTGATATACTGTTATGATTTTATTATCACTCTTAGGCCTACATTAGGTGTTAGCAGGCTGCTGGGGATTAATGTAGCTCCTGTGATGAGGCCTGATCCCTGAGGTTTGATGGTTTTGTGGCGGGGCATGATGGATGGGTGGCGCCGACGGCTCCATGACACGCCGTGCACTGCTGATGTATTGTAAAATGAGACAGATACACAAAAGCTGCACGCCGCCACTGGCGGCCCTCGGTCGGCCGCCCTCCGCACTCCTGCATGGGTTATGCTGCTCCACGGGTCCATCCATCCATCTTCAGTGACTGCAGTGGTATGAAATGGCATTTATAGGGTGAGATTTCCTACATAGCTTGGTCTGCTACAGCGCGGCAGGGTGGGAAATGGCAAATTTCCAGATGAAGTGCTAAAATGAAAGAAAAATGCGCTTGTCTTGACTGACAAGTCTTTTAACTGTTTGAAATGCGGTGCTGATGCCCCATGGGCCACATGGGTGCAACTCAAGATTCAATACTAAAAGCTCAGTTAACAGACAAAAAGAGGCTATTTTTTAAACCTGCTTAACATTATTTCATGCTTGAACCAGTAGTTCTTCTGCCTGATTTCATATTTTTAGCAATGACCTTGAGGTTAATATGTGAAAGACTGGGTAATTAAAATGTGTATTGGACAGGTTTTTAATGTTGTTTGTGTGTCTATGTGGTGTTTTTTAATATACTTTCAGACAAACCATGTGCAAATCCATGTCAACACCATTGCTGAATATTTTCTCCTTAAAACTGCAGTGAACCAAAGACAGTCTCAAAAACACGGTTTGAAATCCAATCACGTCAGCGTGTGGGCGGGGCTTTAGCATATCATTAACTCTGAAGCAGGGGAGTCTCAAGAGAAGCAGGTTATCCTGGTATATTTTTCTGTTGATATGAAAAATCGGGTACTTTTAGCAATATAGCAGGTGAATTATGTATATGAGGTATATTACGATGTTATGATGAACTATATGCCTTTCTCCACTGACGTTATGAGATGTTTAAAGTGTTTTAAAAAGGCAGACTGAGATGGCGAACAGGAACATGGTTTGTGTAACATTAGTAACACATTATTAGCTGTTTGATAAGCAAAAGGCTAATCATATTAATGACCGTTATGTGTCCGACGTTGTAAAGAGCGATACCATTGTGCAGCGTTTACTACAGTAACTTGAGTAAAGTTGAATGAGTGGATCTCTGAGCTGGTGTGAGTGAGTGAAGGCGGGGCTCATTTGCATATTCATGGTTCTGCGTATACTAAATGAAGCAAGGGTGTAGAGTTAAATTCAAGCTATTTTAAGGCATGAAGAATTTTTTTTCACAGGAAAAAAACTTTTAATTATGTAATTTTTAAAAGAAGGCGTAACTTTTATTCTCGCTGTAGTACTGTTGCCGCCGGCGCCGCCATGTCGTGGAGACGCTGTGTTTTTCGTTGCGAAAGCCAAACTACTTTGTTTGGCCCTCCAAAAGAGGACACAATTAGAAAAGTGGTTAATCAATCTGGCGCTTCTGACTCACAGAGACAGCCTGTAAGTATGTTTTCATTTTTTAAGAATTTGCTACTGACTATTCAAACACGAGTTTTGAGAAGTATAGAGTAGCGCTTGTTTGTCGTTTCTATGATCACAAATGCAGACATGGTTTTATGTTTACATAGTGTTCTCCACCCGTAGCGCAGCGCGACGCATAAAAAGACAGTATAAGTCATTATAATCAGTAATTATGTCCCCAATGGATGCAACAAATGCTTCGTTTACAATGGGTTATATTGTCTTTGTCTCATCTCTAGGACACATCACTGTCAATATTGCTTTGGGAGCTGATGTTCCAAATATGGTAAGGGGCGTGACATTTCCATCACACGCTTAAGGTATCCGGGCCAATCACAATGCACTGGATCGCTGGCCAATCAGAGCACACCACGCTTTTCAGAATGATGAGCTTTGTAAAAATTGACGCGTTTCAGAAAGGCGGGGCATAGAGGAGCAACAATAATGTACTGTATGTGTAAAATAATGACTTTTTTGAACCTACGTAAACACATTGCATTAAACCAAATACACAAAATAATGTTCTTTTTAGAACTGTAATATGACCCCTTTAAATAATTGGCTAAAACAATTAGAGCTACAATAAGCTATGTTGTAGTATTAGGAGTACAGAAGTATTTACAGAAGAATACCTGGAAAATATTGAGATATGGTTAGTAGAATAACTGTGGAATAAGCAGAACCATGACTGCATCACCACCTCGGGTACTGATTAAATTTTTATTATTTCCACGTCAGTTACTCCTAAATATACATAAACATTTTCTGAATTCTAGACCTATGCTTTTTATGGGTGAATAATACATATGAAATAAAGTTACTGCTATTTTCTCGGTCGGTCGTAAGTCGTTCATCGGGTTCCTGAGGAGAATTCACCAGTACTATCAGTGCACATTCACAATCATTAAAAGGCATAATTTAACAGTGTGATGATGTTGCTTTTATTAGCCTGTGGAAGCAGATTGCAGAGAGTGTTTCATCCTGTTGCTCTCTCTCTCTCTCTCTTTCTGTTGTAGTTTTCAAAGAGAAGGAAGGATGGAAGGAGGGAGGATTAAAGAAAATACCAGGAGAGCAGTGTCACTGTAGCTATGCCTGTGGATCACATAATGTGGAATTACTGCCACAATATACAGCTTTCTCTCTCGCTCTCCCTAAGGAATTTTAGCCTGATAACCAGGCTTATGATATAACCCAATCTGAAGAAGGAAAAACTAGTAGAGAAAGTAGAGGGGAAAAACCTCTCAGAACCCCTACTTAGATGCTACTTAAGATGCTAAGTAGGAAACCAATTCAAAGGGAAAGCGATTATTTTCATTTTTTAGCTAACTATTCAATCCATAATGATATATGAGGGACAATAAATGCTAACTAAATTATCCTAACGGATTAAGTAACGTCAAAACAAGCTAAAATAAATCTTTTTTGTACTCATTTTAACTTGGCAGGTAGCATCTGGCATGTCTAGACTAGCATGACATGAAGCTAAGCTGTAATATTTGCCAGAGAAATGCAGTCAGTTATGGTAGAGAGCGTTATTTACGATAGCTGTTCAGCGTGAAATACATCAGTATATGTGCTCTCTCCGGTGAATACAGCATGAGAAAACTTCATATCACATTTACCGACACTGGTGGCTAAGGATGTGAGTGAACACACTGGGATGTTTTTCCAAGTCTGGCTTGAATATGGGATGTTTTTGCCTCGTTTAACTGGATTTACTGTTGCAGACACCCCAAATACACACATTTCGATATATCCATAGACACACATGCACATATGCATAGGCTTTAAAATCTTGAACGTCAACTGAGGTGAGTCTAGTCAGCTTGGTGTACACTTCGTATTGTAAGGATGGCTTGGATCATTGGTCTCAGCCTTATTTATATATTTCTCAAAGACCATTTTAAGAAATATACCACCTTATTACTTTCCCAAAAGCAATATACAGGCATGATCAAATTTTCAGTTAACACTGTAGTCATTCTATGACAAGAGCACCATGTCCATAACATCTGATGTGCACTAAACACTAAAATCTGCTATTAAGTGTTTTGCAAGCTTAAATATAAAAAAACATCATATATTAGTTATAAACTTATGTTTAAAAAAAATCATGTGATGGTGTATTTTTTAAAAAATATTTTATATGCAATGAATACTGTACATGCATTTAAAAAAAAACAATTCGAATTTATTTAAAAAAAAAAAAAAAAAATCACAATATTTTCAATATTAATATAATATTTTTATTTCTCCATTAAAAATAATAGTAAACTGTTATTTTGAATGACATGATGAAGAGGACATGACACCATTATGGAAACTTTTGAAGATTTGAAAAGTTGATACATTTTACTTTTTCTTAAAAATTCTTACCAACCCCAGTAGTGTATACTGATTTTTATTATATTTTTTATAGAAGTCTCTCAAATTTACCAAGGCTGCATTTATTTGATAAAATAATGCAAAAATAGCAATACTGTGAAATATTATTACAATTTAAAATTGTTTTCTATTTTAATATACTATTAAAAAGCAATTTATTCTTGTGATGGCAAATCTGAATTTACTCCCGTCTTCAGTGTCACATGATCCTTCAGAAATTATTCTAATATTCTGATTCGGTGCTGAAGAAACATTTATATTCTTATATAAAAAATAAAAGTTGTGCTGCTTAATTCTGTGGAAACCATAATGCATTTTTTTTTAGAATTCTTTGATGAACAAAGTTCAAAAGTTCAAACTCACTTTTTTTTTATTATATTATGCATGTCGCACCAATTAGAAATGACTTGACATTGCTGTAACAGAAAATATTTGTGTTTCTTCCACCTCAGACTGAAAAGTTTTACTTATCAAATTCACACAGATTCTCTCTGAGGGTCACAAATAGACAACATGATGAACAGCTGTAAAACTCACACGCAGAGTTGTGTTTGCCCTTGAACGGGCTCATGTTCATGACAGCTGATTAGGTTCAGATCACTTCCTTTCATACACACCTCACTCATCAAGTGTCTTTCAGAGCTGCATGTTGCCAATCACCAGCTGACACGTTCTCATCTCACGCATAACAAACCTGAAATTGGCTTTAACACAAAGTGATCTCTCAGCCAGAAATCACGAAGAGAAGTGAGAATATATGTACACTGTAGAACAGCGGTAACACATTAACTGAAAAAGAAGCAGAAAGCAACTCTATTTGTGTGCATTACGCAATTGGGTCAGTGATGTATAAGATTTATAGATTGTATAGTTTATAGAACCGTATGTTCCAGTGTTCTGTTGAAATCTGGTGCACCTACAGTATGTTTCTCCTTAAGGTATTGTTCCCCGTAGCGCCGCTATGATATATATGTTACTTTCTGATATTTTTCTGATACTGGTTAAGATCCCTCCCCATACAGGATAGAATCAACAACTTGTTACTTTTAAAATGCATCATTGCATGATGCACACAATTACTACGACATTCTTATTTAATCTTGACAAATTGTGCATCACTAGAAATATTTAAAAAGGACCTATTATGGTTTTTTTTTTTTTTTTTTTTTTTTTTTACATTTTCAACTTTCTTTAGTGTGTAATGGTGCTGTTTGAGCATGAAAAAGGTCTGTAAAGTTACTGAGCCCAAATTCCACTCCATATGGAGTGGAACGCCTCGATTGTAGACGCCTCAGGAATGTACACATCACAATATTCCTAATTTAAATAATTTCCACCCAAGCCATACGCAAAAGCCTGGTTGTGTTAGTAGTGTGTTGAAGGGGCGAGACAGTTCCGAAACATGCTCAAAGAGGTTGACCAATCACAACACACTGGTCTAGCTGACCAATCAGAGCACATTGCGCTTTTCAGAAGGAGGGGCTAGGAGGAGGAGGAGACCGGAACTAAACAGTGTTACTGACAGACTAGGAAGAGAGGTGCTGCAACAATGTCAAATATGTGAAAAATAATGTTTTTTGAATATTCAAGCATGAAAACCTATTCTATAGACCCCAAAAACAAAAGCTAAACTTTGTAAAAGGACATAATATGGCCTATTTAAGACTCTAGCTTTAAAATTTCACTGTCTATAATAAAAAAAAAAAAAAAAAAAGGTTTCTTAGGGTGTGTTCACACTTGTAGTTCAGTTCTTTTTCTTTTGGTCTGGAAAAAGACCAAAAGAATACATTTAGTCCTGGTTCATTTAGCGTTTACACAGTCATTTTTAACCCCAAACCTAAAGATACAAAACAAAAGGCCTAAAGGGAAAAGGTCACAGCCTTTTTGGGACAGCTTTTATGATGAATATTTTGTGACAGATGTTACCAAACATCCAAAACAATACTGTGTGCTAAATGCGGTCTTTGTATGTGCATACAGTGGGGAGAACAAGTATTTGATACACTGCTGATTTTGCAGGTTTGCCCACTTACAAAGCATGTAGAAGTCTGTAATTTTTCAACTGTGAGTGACGGAATCTAAAACAAAAATCCAGAAAATCACATTGTATGATTTTTAAGTAATTAATTTGCATTTTATTGCATGACATAAGTATTTGATACATCAGAAAAGCAGAACTTAATATCAGAAACCTTTGTTTGCAATTACAGAGATCATACGTTTCCACCTCCATGCTTCACGGTTGGGATGGTGTTCTTGGGGTTGTACTCATCCTTCTTCCTCCAAACACAGCGAGTGGAGTTTAGACCAAAAAGCTCTATTTTTGTCTCATCAGACCACATGACCTTCTCCCATTCCTCCTCTGGATCATCCAGATGGTCATTGGCAAACTTCAGACGGGCCTGGACATGCGCTGGCTTGAGCAGGGGGACCTTGCGTGCGCTGCAGGATTTTAATCCATGACAGCGTAGTGTGTTACTAATGGTTTTCTTTGAAACTGTGGTCCCAGCTCTCTTCAGGTCATTGACCAGGTTCTGCCATGTAGTTCTTAGCTGATCCCTCACCTTCCTCATGATCGTTGATGCCCCACGAGGTGAGATCTTGCATGGTGCCCCAGACCGAGGGAGATTGACCGTCATCTTGAACTTCTTCCATTTTCTAATAATTGCGGCAACAGTTGTTGCCTTCTCACCAAGCTGCTTGCCTATTGTCCTGTAGCCCATCCCAGCCTTGTGCAGGTCTACAATTTTATCCCTGATGTCCTTACACAGCTCTCTGGTCTTGGCCATTGTGGAGAGGTTGGAGTCTGTTTGATTGAGTGTGTGGACAGGTGTCATTTATACAGGTAACGAGTTCAAACAGGTGCAGTTAATACAGGTAATGAGTGGAGAACAGGAGGGCTTCTTAAAGAAAAACTAACAGGTCTGTGAGAGCCGGAATTCTTACTGATTGGTAGGTGATCACATACTTATGTCATGCAATAAAATGCAAATTAATTATTTAAAAATCATACAATGTGATTTTCTGGATTTTTGTTTTAGATTCCGTCACTCACAGTTGAAGAGTACCTATGATAAAAATTACAGACCTCTACATGTTTTGTAAGTAGGAAAACCTGCAAAATCGGCAGTGTATCAAATACTTGTTCTCCCCACTATACATACACCGATCAGGCATGAAGACAGTTGAAGTGAATAACACTGATTATCTCTTCCTCACGGCACCTGTTAGTGGGTGGGATATATTAGGCAGCAAGTGAACATTTTGTCCTCAAAGTTGATGTGTTAGAAGGATTTGAGTGAGTTTGACAAGGGCCAAATTGTGATGGCTAGACGACTGGGTCAGAGCATCTCCAAAACTGCAGCTCTTGTGGGGTGTTCCTGGTCTGCAGTGGTCAGTATCTATCAAAAGTGGTCCAAGGAAGGAACAGTGGTGAACCAGTCACAGGATCATGGGTGGCCAAGGCTCACTGATGCACGTGGGGAGCGAAGGCTGGCCCGTGTGGTCCGATCAAACAGACGAGCTAATGTAGCTCAAATTGCTCAAGAAGTTAATGCTGGTTCTGATAGAAATGTGTCAGAATACACAGTGCATCGGGGCTGTTTTGGCAGCAAAAGGGGGACCAACACAATATTAGGAATTATAAGGTATTTTTTATATAACTTATAAAATGAGTAAAGGAGTCAAAACAGTGCCAGGAACTCCTCTATTACACACACACAAACAAAGATCTGCTGCAAGAAGATGGTGGTTCTGACGCCTGAACTGAACTGTAATGGGCAACGCAGCTCCTATGATAAAAAGGGTACATTTTTGGTTCATTTAGATGTCTTTCAACCGTGTTTTGTTCATATTTCAATAAAACTCTTTTCAGGGGGTCTCGCTCTGCTTGTTTGGTGTACACTAAGGATCGCATGGCAGCGTTCACACTTATTCAAATGAACCACACTAACAAAGCAATCGCACCAGAGTTTGTTTTAATTGAACCAAACATGCAAAGTGTGAACACACCGTCAGGAGCGCAAAATTAACAAGCAAAATCAATCGAATCGATGATTTTTAAGACACTATAATAACATCTTTCACTATGGGGTGGGAGAACGGATTCCGACAGATGGATTTTATGTATTCATTTATTTTGTTATTATTTATTTATGTATATTTGTGATCCAAAGCTGTGAGAGGCCTCGGAAGCCTGGGAAAGGGCCTTGATTATATATAATCAACTAAATAATTTCACAAGACAAACATGCCTAGCAATTTCTCAGTCCCCATATTAGGGACCTTTCCCCCCCCCCCATCTATTTCACAATTTGGAAGAATTGAAAAGGTTTTATACAAAATAATATAAGTCTCCTTTTCTATATAGGGATAGTTGAGTGTCACATTTGCACCAGTAAATTGCTTTATAAATGCATCTAAAAATAAATCAGACTTGCTTCTCTATAGTCCATGTTTAGCTTTTTCGATGAATAAATATGACCTGTAAAAGACTTAAATAAGACTAAATAAACATATAAAACCGTATAAATATATTTCATTTATATTTATAATAACTACAATGGCACTGATTCTGCTACAGCTTCAATCCTAATTGAAATAACAAATGTGTTAGACAGACAGACATTACTGACGCTATTATGAAACCAACATTATTGTCCTCAGATGCATTACTGGCTAGATCTCAAGGTAAAGAAAAGTGATAGCTTGATAATATCAAAAGAACAAAGGTCAACGAAGAGTAAAAAGACATATACACACCCACTTTACACAAAGTTCAGGCGCTTAACATATGGCCATTTTTTTTCATCTGAATTATCTAACTGTTTTGGCAGAACACAGAGATGTAAATATGTAGTGCATTGCGAGTTAGGTACACTGTGTTCGAGGGCTCCGAGAATCAGAGTGTTGAGTTCAAACTTTGCTGTTCTTAAATCCCCAAAACAGTCTGAAGCCACCCCAGAGGGATCAATTAAAACCCATGATGCATAATCTGTCACACACACACTCACTCTAATGTGAGATATTCATGAAGAAAGAGAGGGAGAAAGAGAGGGAAAGAGAGAAAGAAAGAAACAGAGTGGGATGCAAAAGAAGACGAGCCGAACCTCCTCTGTCACTGCTCTCAATGGGACCCTGGTAAAGTGGCACCTCAACAGAATGCAAAGTAGGAGAAAACAACAAACTCTATCCTCATAATGACATCTCCGTATTTACATTTCATAGAGGGCTTTTCATTCCCATTAACGCACGAGAGGGTATGTTACAGTGTGTAAATATAGACCCCTGCGTACTGGGAGCATTATAGAGATTTCTTTTCAGTGATTCTGGCCATTATGCTACTAGTAAATATTTGCATGGGTCTCTCAGTTGAGCAATGCAAGAAGGCAGCACTTTTCTTGAGTATTTCTTGTGGGTGCTGAAGATTTTGTAGATAATAATGTCTCTTTGAACTCATTCCTTGGTTTGGTACAGGTTGAATTTTATTGTAGTATTCTCAAACTGCATCTGTTATAATCACTTTCACATTATAACCAATCACACACATGATTCTGTTGAGCTTATGAATGCAATGTCTAATAATCAGAGGCGTTCAGATTAGCCGGAGTTTTGTTCAGAGGGCTCTCACTCACTGAAATCTGCACTCTCATCATAAACAACAAAGCAGAGATGTACGTGCGATGTACGTAGGAGATTCATTCATCATACAGTGATTGACTATTTTTGTTCTATTTCAGCAGTGAAAATAGTTTCAAACAAAGATCACAGCAGAACCATAGCACATCTGATGTGACTGGCATAAAGTTGGCTTGACGTTGGACGTTCGATATTCGCAAATTTATGGACCGTCTCTGAAGTTACATATGGCATTGGTATACAAGTCACCTTTCAGTCAGTACGCTACGAGTTATGTCAGTAACTGACGGAATGGGGGGGTTTCGCTTAGAAGCCAATCGCCTTCGAGTTCTACAAAATGAGCTAATGGCATGACAATGCCATGGGTCTGCGGAATTTGCATAGCGCAACTCCGCCCCACCTCGTGGGTATATAAGGAGCTGCGCGTGCACTCTTGCATTATGATTCTGCTTCGGAGCCGAGTGTTCACTTGCGTTCCTGAGCTTTTCTACTCTTCAAGACGAGCATCTCTCCAGAGTGTCGGTGCTACGGCGCGTTCCAGAGAGTTCCGCATTCCTGTCTGATCTGTGCAGTGATCCAGCACAGCGTGTGTGTTCTCCCTGGGTGCTTCAGCATTTCTGCAGAGTAAAACTCCTGGAAGTTCCCGTTAACTTACGGTTTGTGGTTTTACTCCCTGACCGAGGGGACCCTCGGCACGGATGCACTAGCGCACAGCTGGCTACGGGGCCTACGCAAGTATGCGTTTCCCCCAGTGAGCCTTCTCGCACAGGTCCTGTGCAAGTTTAGGGAGGACGAGGAGCAGGTCCTTTTGGTCGCCCCATATTGGCCCGGCCGGACCTGGTTCTCCGAACTCGTACTCCTCGCGACAGCCCCTCCCTGGCTTATCCCTCTGAGGAAGGACCTCCTTTCTCAGAGACGGGGCACCCTCTGGCACCCGTGTCCCGACCTGTGGAACCTGCACGTGTGGGTCCTGGACGGGACACGGAAGGTTTGAGTACCCTACCACCACAGGTGGTGGCTACCATCACTTCCGCTAGGGCCTTGTCCACGAGACAGGCCTACGCGTTGAAGTGGAACCTCTTTGTCACCTGGTGCTATTCTCACCTAGAAGACCCCAGGAAATGCCCGATCGGGTCCATGCTCTCCTTCCTCCAAGAAGGGTTGGATTGAAGGCTGTCTCCTTCCACCCTTAAGGTTTACGTGGCCACGATATCTGCGCACCACAACCTTGTGGACTCAAAAACGGTAGGACAGCACGACCTGGTCAGCAGGTTCCTTAGAGAAGCGAGGAGATAAACCCATCTCGCCCTCTACAGATGCCCTCTTGGGACCTCGCAGTGGTTCTATCTGCCCTGCAGAGAGCTCCCTTTGAGCCACTGCAGTCCATTGAGCTTAAGTTCCTTTCTATGAAGGCGGTGCTCTTGATTGCTTTGGCTTCCATCAAGAGGGTAGGGGGGTACATTTGAAGAGAATGACTTACAGTCATGAAACCAACTGTAAAGTGTTCATCTAGGTGTCAGGTATGATGCACACCTTTTAGATTTTTGATATTTAATCAAATAAACTGTCAAATGTATTTCACTAGGCTACTGTATGGGCTCACACACAAAATATGCTAGATTTAAATATGTCATAGCTGATAGAACACTGATGAGAATATTGATTGAGAATAAATTATATTTACACCAAATAATCTTTTTTTTCCCTCAGACAAGCAACTGTTAGTGTTTCTCTGTCTAGATTAAGGAGCTTTACGCACAACCTTATCAGAGCTAAATAGGCCTATTTGATGACCTGTCATGTTATACATTTCATGTAGACTTGATTTGGGTGTATATAGTGGTCTTTTACATATAGCCAACAACAAATTTCCCAACAACAAAATTTTGGCCAGTGAAACTGCTGAGTGGCTAGTAACTTTGAAAACCACTAGCCACAGTCGCTGGTGAGCAAAAAAGTTAATGTCAAGCCCTGGTAGTGATGTGTTCAAACACACTACTTCTACTGTTCCACTTTTACTGCACATCTTTTCCATTGTATTCCTATATAACACATACTAAACTACAACAGACAAAGTTTTGATTCACTGATAAAAAATGATTCTGTGGTGAAGTAAATACTACAGAAAAAACATATGTAATTTCTAGCCTACATTAAGAAGTAAGTTCAGGCGAGAATAAAAAAAAGTAAATTCTATATTAGTACTCAATTTAAGCTTGTAGAAATTAAAGCGTAAATATCAACGTTATAAAATTAAGTAAAACTACTCAACTTTTGTGATACTGGTGTTCCCATCGTGCACCGGGGCTTGAATAAGTTTGATTTTTCGCTGCTGTATTTACACTGTTTTATCATTGCTTTTGTTGTTAGGTTTAGAATCTTGCCATTTTGTGACATTTGGAGTTAGGGTGACTAGATTTCTCATGGTGGAATACGGAACAGACCCCACCAACAACACCCCCCTCGCCAACCCCCAGCTGGAAAAATTGTGAATATACAAACCCGATTCCAAAAAAGTTGGGACACTGTACAAATTGTGAATAAAAAAGGAATGCAATAATTTACAAATCTCATAAACTTATATTTTATTCACAATAGAATATAGATAACATATCAAATGTTGAAAGTGAGACATTTTGAAATGTCATGCCAAATATTGGCTCATTTTGGATTTCATGACAGCTACACATTCCAAAAAAGTTGGGACAGGTAGCAATAAGAGGCCGGAAAAGTTAAATGTACATGTAAGGAACAGCTGGAGGACCAATTTGCAACTTATTAGGTCAATTGGCAACATGATTGGGTATAAAAAGAGCCTCTCAGAGTGGCAGTGTCTCTCAGAAGTCAAGATGGGCAGAGGATCACCAATTCCCCCAATGCTGCGGTGAAAAATAGTGGAGCAATATCAGAAAGGAGTTTCTCAGAGAAAAACTGCAAAGAGTTTGAAGTTATCATCATCTACAGTGCAAAGATTCATCCAAAGATTCAGAGAATCTGGAACAATCTCTGTGCGTAAGGGTCAAGGCCGGAAAACCATACTGGATGCCCGTGATCTTCGGGCCCTTAGACGGCACTGCATCACATACAGGAATGCTACTGTAATGGAAATCACAACATGGGCTCAGGAATACTTCCAGAAAACATTGTCGGTGAACACAATCCACCGTGCCATTCGCCGTTGCCGGCTAAAACTCTATAGGTCAAAAAAGAAGCCATATCTAAACATGACCCAGAAGCGCAGGCGTTTTCTTTGGGCCAAGGCTCATTTAAAATGGACTGTGGCAAAGTGGAAAACTGTTCTGTGGTCAGACGAATCAAAATTTGAAGTTCTTTTTGGAAAACTGGGACGCCATGTCATCTGGACTAAAGAGGACAAGGACAACCCAAGTTGTTATCAGCGCTCAGTTCACCATCTCAGTTCACCATCTCTGATGGTGTGGGGTTGCATGAGTGCGTGTGGCATGGGCAGCTTACACATCTGGAAAGGCACCATCAATGCTGAAAGGTATATCCAAGTTCTAGAACAACATATGCTCCCATCCAGACGTCGTCTCTTTCAGGGAAGACGTTGCATTTTCCAACATGACAATGCCAGACCACATACTGCATCAATTACAACATCATGGCTACGTAGAAGAAGGATCCGGGTACTGAAATGGCCAGCCTGCAGTCCAGATCTTTCACCCATAGAAAACATTTGGCGCATCATAAAGAGGAAGATGCGACAAAAAAGACCTAAGACAGTTGAGCAACTAGAAGCCTGTATTAGACAAGAATGGGACAACATTCCTATTCCTAAACTTGAGCAAAATTTCCTACTTCCCACTTCTGAAGTCGTGATTATGAGCTCATCGCATTCAAATTTTGACTTGAGAGGGCGTTCATGTCCAATTATTTAACTAGGAAACTAGTATTTACGATAATTCCGATAGCACGTGAAGGCCGCATATTAATACACTGACACATCTGCAGTTTTCACCGAGCTGTTTACATTCTCTTAAGCCATACCGACTGTATTTACATCAGATACTCCACAAGATGGGCATTTTGATAAGTGTGTGTATTTGATCATCATTCAGGCGCAAAAAGAACTGAATTCGCAGAGAGTGCTTCTGGTGTGTGTCATTCAACTTACACTGAAAAAAAAAGTGTGTTGGATTTACATGTTTTAATTGTGTACATCGGTCCCACATGAATCAATTAAGTTAAACAAACATAATTTGTTCATGTAACTTCAAACATCATGGAATGAATACATTTTAAGTGACCCAATTAAGTAGTCTCAAAGTGAATTTTATATGGCTCCCTGACGTGATTCAGGCATTCAATTTCATATATTCATCCATCCACTTCAATTTCATATACTTTAACGTTACACAACTGAATTATAATACTGCACTAGCTAATTGACAATAGCACACATTAGCATCTTAAATGCTAAGCATTAAAAGCTCCTTCAGCAAAGCAGTTATGACATTAGCTGTATCAATCCACAGCCTAAGCAAATGCTCCACTCTTCTCCACAATGGTAACCCACTGTAATTTAAATTGTTCTAATAATTCCAACATAACTGAATATTAAACACTATTAAACAATCAAGTCTCCCCCTTTCTCATTTTGCTCAAAAACTACGTAAAAAAAACACTTTTACCTATAAAATAACCACATTTACTCTCTCTTGATTCAGCCATATGCAAAGCATGCTGGGAACTAACAAGCCCCGCCCAGTTTCATTTAATGCAACACAAATCATTCATGTAATCTCAACACAAATGGATTAAGTAAACTTCAATTTGACTTATATTTAAGTGGAATGAACACAGTCAAATTAAGTTAGGACAAAATGTACAGCAATTGTGTTGCTTTAGCTCATTTTAATTAAGCAATTTGAACAAGCAGTAAAAATCTTTTTTTTCCAGTGTACTGCACATAATAACTTGATAAACTTTTTTTGAAGATCCTTGCTAAATGTACACACGCATTTCTTTGACATCTTCGTGAGTTAATCTCCTCCACGCTCTCTGATATCCCGCCTTCACTAACTGCAAGTTAATCGATAACGAATTGTGATTGGATAGTCATTTTGTTGTATGACGAGCTTGGCTACTTTTGATAGGTTATTCTCGCCTGACAGAAGACTACTACTCGCTCTATGATCACCCAGCCATAAAGAAATTTAGATGATATATGGTACAAAACATGTTTTTTTCATAATAAGTCGGGGCACTAAAAATAGAGCTGAAATACAGGACTGTCCCGGGAAAAACGGGACATCTGGTCATCCTATTTGGAGTTCATTTTCTACTCAAAATGACACATTCACACTCAAATACGTCATTGTGTATTGTGTACCAAGTATTGAGGTCTCTGTGTTCAGATGGCTTGTTACTTCTATTATGTAGATATGCTGTCTACACAATATCTATTGAGTTATTTACTTATTTATTTGTTTGAGTAAAAAGTATTGCAAATAAAACTTTAAGTAGAAATTACTCAACCTTTTACTGGCCAAGTTAAAATTACTTATTTTACTTAACTTAGTTAAGTAGTACTTTAAAAAAAAAATGCATGCAAAAATTTGCAAAAGAAAAATTAAGTAAATTTTACTTCTTGTTTTTTTCCAGTGTTGCTGTACTCACATCTCATGTCTTTTGCAGAGTCTCGGGCATGACATGGCGTTCTAAAAACGCATCACAAGTTAAAAGAATTTCAACTTAAAAAAAAAAATAATGCATCTCAGGACCATGCTTTTTTTTTTTTTTCATTCAACTACTTGCTTGCATTTTTCAATGCAAAAACGTGTTCTGTTTAAGTGGCTCACTATTCATTCAGGAACGAAAGAAGTGAGCAAGTCATTAAATCCTGCACTCTTTGGAGAAGTGCAATGGACAAATAGACAAAGCCTTTTTGAATTCAACCGCAAGAGTGACGTCTTTGACCACGCTTAACTTTTCAAACCTGCATCTCTAGACCTTGCTTTTTTTCCATTCCACTGACCTGCATCTCACATTTTTTAAAGGCAAACATGCATTCTGTCCGAATGGCTCCTAACTGGCTATATTATGCATATAAAGTAAGTTACTCAATATTAACTTCTTGTTTATTGAATGGTTGTATAAAACCACTTTTGGTTTTGACTGCACTTGCAATCATGCTGAATTTCAATACAGAAATGAAAAACACTCATCATTGAAGACTAACTATATGTGTGAATTGTAGTTTTTTATTAAATAAATTATTGGATCAAAATTATTGATCACCACCCTAATCGACACTCAACCTTGTCACTTTTGTTTAAAAAAAAAAAAAAGTGTTAAAAAAAAATAGAAGCTACACATTTTGGCTTTACATTTTTTACGATAAATAACAGCATAGCAGAGACACTGTCACACTTTCTTCAATTTTGACAAAAATGTCGAAGCCAGTGCAAACACACGATTTTGCTGGTGAAGTGCATTAGAAATCTAACAAATCCACACACGAACAAAGAAAGGAAACTTTAAGATGTCCATTTGTGTCATATCAAAACAGCATGTTCTAACAACATGATGCAATAGGCTGAAACTCTTTTGCATGTGTCACAAGTACAACAGGCCCAAGCCATCAACGGTGAGACCAAAGCAACTTTCCCGTTTCACGGCTCGTCAAACTTTCACAAATAATTCACGAATTTCGCTGAAACTACTCTGAGTCTAATTCTGCACTCTCATGGGGGTATTTTCACAGCTTTGCTGGATTACAGCTAGCCCCAGACCATTAAGAGCTCATCTTTTATAGGTTCCTCACAGTCTGCACGAAGACGCCTTTTACACTGTCACAGCTCTGAGAAGAAACTATGACTCTATTACACTAATTACTGTGGTATGATGGCTGAGGAGTAGGCCGCGTGTCAACCAAACCCGACTGCAAGAGTTGGATAAAGGTCACATATATGAATGCTCAGACATGGTTATTTTTATGCAGCATATAAGAAGCCAAATCTAGCCAGAGAAAGTCTCTTTTGTAGTAATTTACATTTACATTTATGCAATTAGCAGATGCTTTTATACAAAGCGACTTACAGGAACAAAAGCAATTCGCCACACAGCCAACAATAAACGTAATAAACACCCTGCTGAAAAATCCAGCATAAACCAGCATGAATTCCATGTCCAGGCTGGTTTACACTGGGTTAGTGTCAGTAGGGCAATTCCAGGTGTATTAGACAGATTAAGAAGCGAGCTAGAGAAGAGGAGAAATGCAGACAAGAAAAAGAAGATTTCTCAGTGTGTGTGTGTGTGTGTGTGTGTGTGTGTGTGTGTGTGTGTGTGTGTGTGTGTGTGTGGGTGGTTCTGGTAAACCCTACTGTTCCTTGTGGGGACAAAATAAGGTTGGTCCCCATAAGGAAATTTACATATAAATCATGCAGAATGATGTTTTTTTGAAAATGTAAAAATGCAGAAAGTTTTAGGGGTAGGGGTAGGGGTAGGGTTAGGGGATAGAACTAGGAAAAAGCATTTGTTTTTTAATATGCAAAGAAAACAGCACCTGGTTTCACTTTCATCTTGATTTCACTAAAGTCAAAATAAAGAAGAAACACGTGAAGAATGACCAAAACAAAAACATTACAGATAATAACTGTTGAGGAAACAAAGAAACATCTTAGCAGGAGGAAGTCAATAAATTGTTTAATGTTCTCATAATAGGGGTTTTGTTGCATTTTGTCCATATCTATTAGAGAAAGTGGACAAAATGAACTTTTAGCTCAGGAAAACAGAGCTAAAATGTTGATAACTCATCTTCAGTGTCGGGGAGTAACTAGTTACATGTAATGGCGTTACATAATTTAATTATAAAATAAATGTAACTAATCCGTTACAGTTACTGAGAAAAAATGTATAATTACATTACAGTTACTATGAAAATGTTAAGGGTTACAAAGGGGGTTACATATGAATATTTTCTGTAAAAAGCTAGGATATGTTGAATAATATTAATTTGTTGCTTTGCCTGTTTTTGATGTGCACGATGCTTCCTGCCATTTAAAGGCCGTTTAGTAAAGCGATGCTATTCTTATGCTTTTGATTGGTTCTCGTTTGAATTGTTTTTTTCTCGTTTTTTGAATTTGCATGAAAATGATTAACAGTTGAAAACATTTGTTAGAAATTTAGAAAAGCAATCAAAAAGTAATCAAATATAATCAGTTACATTACTTTAATAAAGTAATTGAAATAGTTACACTACTTATTATGTTTTAAATAGGGTAACTTAACTTGTAATCTGTAACCTATTACACTTCCAAAGTAACCTTCCCAACGCTGCTCATCTCGTACTCATGGCGTGTCCAATCTTGTTCAAGATTATATTTAAAGGACCCCCAAGATATTTCTTGTACTTCTGCTGTAATGACAAATCTGCTAGTTTTGAAACTTTTTACATTCCATAATTCCATAGACGTTTGTTTCTGTTAATTGTGTGACTTTTTTTTTTTTTTTTATTGTTTACCCACAAAAAGCAATTTCTACCAGATAAAATATTTTTACACCTTTAGCTAATTTTAAAGCTTGTTTTTCGTCTTATTTCAAATTAAGTACGTTTGCTGAGGCCCCCTAGTGGGTCATGGGAAAAGGAAATGCGTCAACACATCAACAAAAAAAGTTATTTAACAAACAAAGAACTTCATTCTTTGCACACCAACTCAGGCTGGTCTCATAAAACTGAGGCTTTACATGATTTACTCCCATGTACAACTGCGTTGGTGGAGAATTCTTGTTTACCTCATTCCAGCTGCCATTTCACCTCAATATTCAAGACTTGTCCACCCTTCCCAAACAATCACCCTATGGATCAGTCATACCACCTTATCCACATGGAACTAAAATATTCTGCATGGCAAAGAAAGGGGCACAAGATGACCATATAGAGCTCAAACATCTGTGCTGGGGAGAAACTGCCAGCTCTAGCTGTGAGAACCAGAGGATCTGGCCGTGTCCACAAAATAAAATCTGACCAGATCAACACACACACGCTCACTCACATGCACACGTCTGCATCCAAAAGGACTCCGGTGTCAGCTTATATCTCGGCATCACAGTCATCTTCCAGCGTTCTCCGGAGCAGCACCTGTGCTCTGCCGTGGCCCTAATGAACCCTCGCTGCTGCATCCTGCAAGATCGCATTATCCCATATCGAGGCACGGCAGACAACAGGAGCCAATGTGCGAAAGCCGGAGAGCTGAGTGCTGACAGAGTGCAGAGTATTCTGTGTTATATTCCACCAAGACGTTTAATTAAACATTAGCCAGCTGTTGCAGCCAGCGCAGAAGGCCTGATAAATGACATGAGAAACACACTCGACTACAGGCTGTGAAACACTGAGGCTCATTCTGTATTAAAGAGAGCTCGAGTCTGATTTTGCCAATGGGTTTGTATTTGGATCGGGAAAGCAAAACTGACCTTACAGTCCCCATCATGTGATGCTTTAAAATTAGCTGGGTTTTTTTTTTTTTTTAAATACTACAAATAGCATAGCAATTGTTTTCACTTCACCATTCTACAAAAAAAGAATAATTTTATTAAAAAGACTTTAAATTGTGTAAATATACTGTATATATACACACTACCGTTCAAAAGTTTGGAGTAAAAAAACAAACAATTTAAAGAAATGAATCCTTTCATTCAACAAGGATGCAATATATTGATCAAAGGTTACAGTAAAGACATTTATTATGTTACAAAAGATTCAAAAGCTGTTCTATTCATCAAAGAATCCTGAAAAAAAAAATTGTTTAAAACAATGGTTTCTGCAAAAATATTAAGCCGCACAACTGGTATCAACATTGATAATAATAAGAAATGTTTCATGAGCACCAAATCAGCATATTAGAATGATTTCTGAAGGATCATGTGACACTGAAGACTGGAGTAATGGTGCTGAAAATATATTTAAATAATATTACAATGGAAACTTAAGCTTTATAGAATATTACTGTTTTTACTGCATTTTTTATTTAAAAAATGCAGCCTTGCCCTTGGTGAGCATAAGAGATTTCTTTCAAAAACACATATCATAAAATAAAGTTTATTAAAGGGTACATAACACACAGTTTCTGCCAATCTCATGTTAATCTTGAGTACCTATAGAGTAGCATTGCATCCTTCATATCTCCGAAGAGTCTTTAGTTTTATCATATTTATAAAAGACAGATACGCTGTACCCGTTCTTTCCAAAAATAGCCGAACTTGTGAATGCGTGCAGTGGGCGGAGCTAAAGAATCTTGAGCACACACACACTCCCTGGATAACTTTCGATTCACTATACGTTCGTGTTATTCACATTATATGCACTTACGTGTCGATTGCCAACAAAACACACACATTTGATGCAGTTTCACTCACCGCCTGCGGTTTCCACTCATGACCGGGAACAAACATACACACTTGCAGAACTCCGTTGCTGCTCCGGAAAAACACACTGCATCCACTGTTTCCTTAACGTTGGGTTATTTGGGAAGCTGAACAAGGTTATCTTGCCCTCACAACCAGAAACACACTTCTTTAGTGACATTGTTGATGTTGTGGTCTAAAAACAAAATGACAGCGCTGCCGACGGCTCCCGTAACCCGAACGAAGCTCGTTGATGGACGTGCTCTTGCTCTGGTTGATATGTGTGTATATGTGTGTGTGTGTGTGCGCACGCGCATATCCGGGAAAAGTGCCCATACAAGGAATTCCGGCCTTTATGACGTCATACAGGGCCACACTCGAAAAAAAATTCCGAAACTTGATCGAATCCTGAAGGAGTGTATTTGGCCCAGAAATACTCCATCATACGTCCAACTCATTTTTTTAAATTATGGCCATGTTTAGCATGAGAATCAACTCTCTAACAGTGTAAATAAGTCAAAATGCATGAAATAGCATTAGACCCCCCCTTTAAGTATACTTCTTATATATAACTTTTAATTACTACTTTTACCATTTAACTATGCAGCGTAACTGACTTTCTCTGATAGCCTTCAGCTTAGCTTACTTTCAGAGTCCTTGATAGTTTAGCTAGCAACATGTTTGAGTAGCTTGCCCAACACTGTCATTTTATGTTGTCAGAAATAATTGTTTTGCTAAAAAAAACGAGAGTGAATGTGCATTCAGAGAGCTCCATTCACCATTAACACTAACACAAGTTAGCAGGTTACCCACAAACACCAGTACAGGAAATAAACAGAATCTGCCCACAAATCACAAAATGAAATTATGCCTGTAATTTACAACTGCTCTTACAGTCGCGCTGGAGCGCCGCAATAATAAAACATCCATTCAGATTGTAATGATGAGTTTCATTATGGAACTTTCGGCAGAACGCATCTCCCAGATCCCCCCTCCTGCTCTATTAGAATGGATTTAATTTCAAGGATGTTGTCAGTGGGATGGAAATGACATAGTGATCCTCTATTATCTGTTCTCTCTTCTTCATAATGCACGCTGCTTTCTGCGCCATCGATTGTGGCCAGCAGATGTTGTCATTAAATCAATTTTAGCGGGAAGAGAAATGGTTTGTGTATGAATAGCCCTTGCCCAAGCCATCAATGGCGCACTGACAGTGAAATAAGCATGCAGTGTCGCTCCTGCATGTTACTGTACCGCGTGGGAGGAATCTTTGCATATCTGACACCTACTGCGGCACATTCAGCTAATATGCTACATATCACTTCAGCCAGTTGACTTTACGGTCTGATCTGGTTCTCTAAATCTTTTTAAAAGCACCCGTATTAAGATGAATATGAAGCCGGGGGGCTTTGATTTCTGCTTGACAACAGGTTTGGGGGCTTTAATGACTGACAGCATGGCACATTCCCTGCTGTATCCCTCCCTTTGCACTGTGGATACGGCACGCTGATCAAATACTCCACACAGAGGCCACGCGGAACATCTTTCATGAATTCTGCCACAGCACACATGCTTTCTGCTTGTTCAGATCCTGCCTAACTCAAGCTCTCTTGACATTAATTGCTTTTTAAGCCCTTCTCATCTGAGGGGGGAGTTATTCTATTTTCTGATCAATAACAAACTATTGTTCGTGACCACTGGTTATGTTTGAGGATGGTTTTTGGGGTGAGGGACAACGTCAACAACACCGTCAGTGCTGATTAACCACGAACAAACTGCTCCGAAGTTCGGCAACACCTTTTCTGGTGCTAATCCATCATAAAAAAAAAACACCATTTGAGCGTAATCCCTGGATGATGCTGGGAAATAAAATGTAAACGGGTTGAGGGGTAAGTCACTTCTCCTGTTGTGAGTCTCTACTGCCACCAAGTGCGCGAAGACACACAGAACACTGATATTGAGGAAACAGGGGTCATTGAAAATTAAATTTGACTGGTTTCCAACTGAAAATATAGAGGTATTTCCAACAACGTCCTTTACTACACATTCACGTATTCCAGCAGCAAATTGGTGATGCATAAAAGTTCAGAATGAACATAGGAACAGGACAAAGAAAGTATAATGAGAGTTCCCAATGCATTGTTTCCAGGCTGAACTTTGGTGATAGTTCAGCCATGGTCCAATTCATCCCCTGAAAACCTCACTTTTAATTAGCATGTCCCTGTGGACCCATTATCGGTCCTGCGGTGAGACGATAACGAGCTCTTATTAAGCTACTCGCTGAAGAATCATACACACTCACCTATGAGCTCCTACTGATTACACTGACTCGCACGTATTCAATCTGCCAGTCCTTCAGTGAACCCTCCAACAGCCTCGCCGGCGCCCAAAGCACAAAACGTAGTATGGCTCAATTAATAGCAAAAGTGGTCTATTGGTTGTACAGTGTCCATTCTATTAACTTATTCAATTACTTTTGAATCTAAAAGCCAAGCGTCTTCAAATAGAAATAGACAGAATTTTTTCACAGGCGATTCTGTGAGATCCAGGGCAGGACACAAGGGCAAAAGCCAATTATTATTATTATACTGGCCTGTTTGCTTACAAAAATGGCACCAAAATGAATTGTAGTTTAGCAGAGGAAGAAACAAAATGCCTGTGCTGCAATAAATTGTGTCTGTAAGTGAGGCGAAATGGATTTGCTGCAAAGGATGTGGAAGATGGGTGCACACTATAATCACAATGTAAAAAATCACTAGCTCTAAGTTTTTTAATAAAAGTGCAGAAAAATGTACACAGTATACGCACACACATAATATATATATATATATACACTCACCTAAAGGATTATTAGGAACACCTGTTCAATTTCTCATTAATGCAATTATCTAATCAACCAATCACATGGCAGTTGCTTCAATGCATTTAGGGGTGTGGTCCTGGTCAAGACAATCTCCTGAACTCCAAACTGAATGTCAGAATGGGAAAGAAAGGTGATTTAAGCAATTTTGAGCGTGGCATGGTTGTTGGTGCCAGACGGGCCGGTCTGAGTATTTCACAATCTGCTCAGTTACTGGGATTTTCACGCACAACCATTTCTAGAGTTTACAAAGAATGGTGTGAAAAGGGAAAAACATCCAGTATGCGGCAGTCCTGTGGACGAAAATGCCTTGTTGATGCTAGAGGTCAGAGGAGAATGGGCCGACTGATTCAAGCTGATAGAAGAGCAACTTTGACTGAAATAACCACTCGTTACAACCGAGGTATGCAGCAAAGCATTTGTGAAGCCACAACACGCACAACCTTGAGGCGGATGGGCTACAACAGCAGAAGACCCCACCGGGTACCACTCATCTCCACTACAAATAGGAAAAAGAGGCTACAATTTGCACGAGCTCACCAAAATTGGACAGTTGAAGACTGGAAAAATGTTGCCTGGTCTGATGAGTCTCGATTTCTGTTGAGACATTCAGATGGTAGAGTCAGCATTTGGCGTAAACAGAATGAGAACATGGATCCATCATGCCTTGTTACCACTGTGCAGGCTGGTGGTGGTGGTGTAATGGTGTGGGGGATGTTTTCTTGGCACACTTTAGGCCCCTTAGTGCCAATTGGGCATCGTTTAAATGCCACGGCCTACCTGAGCATTGTTTCTGACCATGTCCATCCCTTTATGACCACCATGTACCCATCCTCTGATGGCTACTTCCAGCAGGATAATGCACCATGTCACAAAGCTCGAATCATTTCAAATTGGTTTCTTGAACATGACAATGAGTTCACTGTACTAAAATGGCCCCCACAGTCACCAGATCTCAACCCAATAGAGCATCTTTGGGATGTGGTGGAACGGGAGCTTCGTGCCCTGGATGTGCATCCCACAAATCTCCATCAACTGCAAGATGCTATCCTATCAATATGGGCCAACGTTTCTAAAGAATGCTTTCAGCACCTTGTTGAATCAATGCCACGTAGAATTAAGGCAGTTCTGAAGGCGAAAGGGGGTCAAACACAGTATTAGTATGGTGTTCCTAATAATCCTTTAGGTGAGTGTATATATATATAGACATATATACATATACACACACACACACACACACACACACACATATACATACATATATATATATATATATATATATATATATATATATATATATATTAGTGCTGTCAATTGATTAAAAATAGATTACATTACATAGACACATTTCTTCTGTGATTAATCGCAGTTAAAAACACCTAAGTTTTTATACGTTTTTCATATATTTTATAATGTAATAATTTCACAGTTAATCTCCAAATTAATGTAGAAACAACATACAGACAGCATATTTAAAATATTTGTTTAATGGCATCTTTTTTTATTTAAGCAGGCCAGTATCACTGATACTAATACAGCTACTAATACATGTCTCTATGAAAATTATTTTGCAGCAGTGAGTAATTTTCTCTGTTACCTTTGTTCTTTGATTAACATTAATGACAGACTTAATTAGTGGCTGCTGTTACTTTAAGATCTGCTGCACATGACGCGGATCTCACACACGTCTCATTTTCTTACAACTCTTTAAGTTCATTTAGGACGTTATTTAAATTATTTAAGACTGCTCTTATGAGAATACTCCACAAAACTGACGTTTTGGCATAATTGTGTGTGTTATTGTTCGTTCAAGCGCGAAAGAGAACTCGATACTGGCGCGCGTCTTTCTGAGCGTTGTGTGTGTGTCATAGTCAGGACATTCACAGACAGCGCGTTCTCTTTTGTCTTGTCGCGCTTGAATGTATTAAAAGCATTTGCATGAATAAGAGCGTGATCATAAAATGTAACGCTAGTCAAAGGATGATAGAAAAAACAGATGCTGTGTTAATTACTTTAAATATTTTTAACACACTAAACTGGAAAAAATAAATTTCATGTGTATATAAAATTATATATCTAAAATTGGCAAATGATTTATTAATATATACATACATATGATTGTTGTACACGTGTATGTAAAACGTGTGTGTGTCATATATATTTTACAATCTTATTAAAGAATTGCAAACAATTATATTACAAAAAATACAAAGAATGTAAATGATGTATACATTGTACACATGTTTATATATATATATATATATATTACACACACAAAACTTTTCATATTTATACACTTAATAGAAATAGCAAAAAGTTATTTATTCAATAATATTATAACATTTTCAACAATCATAGGACCGGAAAAAAAAACACACACACACACACACACACACACACACAAACACACAAACACACAAACACACACACACACACACACACACACACACACACACACACACACACACACACACACACACGTTGGGTTTTCATGTTTTATGGGGAAATTTCATAGACAATTATTTTTATACTGTACAAACTGTATATTCTATCCCCTAACGCTACCCCTAAACCTACCCATCACACAAAACTTCCTGCTGTTTTAGATTTTCAAAAAAACAAAAATGTCCCCACAAGGACAAGGATTTTGGATATTGCCGTCTTTGTCACCATTACACAGGGTTTACCAGGAACAACACACACACATTTTACTTAACAGGGGCCTTTAGCCCTGGTGTCCCCTTCATATAAAAATGAGCACACTGACGGGAAATCAGCCACAGAATGAATTTCTGCTTCTTAAAATCTGACAACTTGTCTTGCCCCTGACTATAACACTGAACCTTACAATAATAAATTGCTAGTTGAATAGACATCATGTTTCATGAAGCAATGAACGAAAGCAATGTTTTGACACCAGGCATATCTGTCAACTAGTGTTGATAAATGCTCCTAGTTTCAATCCAATAAAACACCACAGACAAAGTGTCATGTATTCTGCCTGTTCATACAGACAAATACTGAGAATACATTCGGTCTGTCGCTCTGACTTTCTGTATGTCTCTCTCTCTTGCTGTGTACTCACCCTACTGTGCCATAATTTGTACAGGACATTTTGGGGAAATTGTTGCAGTAACTGTAAAAGTTGTGGCCTTCAGCTTTGAATGGATAAGGCTGAAATAACCAGCATGATAGACAGCACTGAGACCACTATTATCATCATGGAAAAATGATAGAAAAGTGTACACATGCAACGAGCTGTGCTGCTAAAATGCATATCCCCTGGTCTCAGAATTAAACATCTACAGACTGATGTTATTGTTCCAAATTTTATTCAACAAGTGTGGCATTTCTACCTCGGTAGAGACCTGAGAGGTATTTGCTGAACAAATGTGGGGCTATAACATCAGTGTGTGGATAATTACTCTTTTTATTATCACTTTGAAATCCAACTGTGTTAGTTTTGCATAAAGAGATTAATGAAATCTACCATAGAGCGCTTGTTCAGTCACTTACAACACACTTGTTTTTTTCTTATCATCACTTTTCCTCAGCGGTCTATCTATCCTGTGCCCCGTGCACATGGCAGGTGTCAGAGCTGATGTTACTGGCTGGTGATCAATGGTCATCATTAGTTTCCTGTGTTCTCTGCTCATGTCTCCGCTTGTTTCCTCTCTGTGGGATTTGTCAGATGCTGCCATCACAAGCTTTCTTAACTTATCATCCATCATGTGTAGATCAATAACCAATCAATTATAAATAAGCCATCTTCCATACTGGACATGTCACAATATTCCTTATTTAAACAATTCCCGCCCAATGCATATACAAAAAAAGGGGGCAAGGCCTAGTTGAGTTGCATTA
Source organism: Coreius guichenoti (assembly GCA_039654105.1). Classification (NCBI taxonomy): domain Eukaryota; kingdom Metazoa; phylum Chordata; class Actinopteri; order Cypriniformes; family Gobionidae; genus Coreius; species Coreius guichenoti. Next base: position 3,783,798 of record CM077190.1, read on the forward strand.
GTAGTAGTGTTGAAACTCACAGTTAGAGTATGGGGTGTGACATTTCTGAAACACGCTCAAAGCAGTTGACCAACTGACCAATCAGAGCAAACTGCGCTTTTCAGAAGGAGGGGTTTCAAAGAGACAGGAACTAAACAGAGCGTTACTGACAGACTAGGAAGAGAGGTGCTGCAACAATGTCAAATATGTGAAAAATAATGTTTTTTGAATATTCAAGCATGAAAACTTATTTTAGAGGCCGCAAAAACAAAAGCAAGACTTTGGAAAAGGGCATATTAGGTTCTCTTTAATTAATTTGACTAATTTAATGAGTTCAATTGACAGCAAAGAAAGTAAATAAACAGGAAAAATTAAATAATGGCTGTTTATAAAATGGTTAGTTCCAGTCCTTGATTCTTATTCACGATAAAACACGGCTATGACCGCTTCACCCAACGGTTCTGTATATCACTGCACAACACCCTTAGCAACCACTCTTAGCAAAGTAAACATATGTGACCCGTGCTGGCAAAATGAGTCGCAATGAGCAAACTTTCAAAAATGAGTTATTGTATTATTTTCATTCTCTATTAAAACACCTTCAAAATGATGTATGATGACAAAAAATGCCTGAGCTACACCTGTTTGAAGTCGATGGAGTCAGCAAAGACAATTTTGAGAAAAATCTAGTTAAAGTTTTCTGAAGGTTCCAAAACAAAATCACCAGCAACCGTACCTTAAAATCCCTGGTAATAACACCAAAAACCTAATATCTATAGGAAAAATATATATTCAACTTTCCAACTTTTCCATGATACCACAATTGTTTGATTAACATTAATGAAACAGACAGTCTATATATTAAGATCTGCTGTACCGCACAGATCTAATATAATGCTACACGTCAGATGTTTTTCCGCAACAGTTAACCAAACCTTCATTTAAGACATAACAGATAATGTTTGCGTGAATACTCGCCAAGACAGATATTTTGAAATACTGTAATTCTGTGTAAATGTGTATATCGGTATTGTGCGCTGTCTGAGAGGCGTCTTTGTGCGCAAGCTTCGGATCTGTCAGTCAGCGCGAGTAAGATCGTTTTGTTTACATCGTCATGGGTTTGAAAATTACATTTTATTGGTTCAGACTCATGCCATCGAGAATTTGCTATGAATATTCACAAAGTTGGAATGCTGCGCTTTACAACGATACCAAACTTGTGCTGAGGGGAAGCGGCAGTCGTTGTGAAGCGAGCAGAGAAAAACTGCATTTTTCACGGACAAAGGAAAGGTGCTCCTCTCAGAAAAACTACAAATAAAGATACTTTTAGATGTTTATTTGCTATTTGGAGTATTGAGATCACTAGACGAGGGCTTAATGAACTCATTTTTGTGAAAACCTCAAATTTTATTTTTTCACTTGTTTTGCCTTATAGCCTGAAATTAGCCTGTGCGCATTCTGACTCATTTTGCCAGCATGGGTCACATATGTTTGTTCTCAATTGATATTGTTCATTGAAGCTTACTGTATTATGTAGAAGAGTATTGTGAGAGAGAGAGATCGAGTGAGTTACCTGCATTTAGATACAGCATTTTCCTTCAGGTCTGTCCTATGTTCATAATAAAAAATCTGTTGAATGTCCGCTAGGATATCTTGTCCTTTTAACAGTTAATGGTTTCCCCGTGTCCTGACACTGACAGCGCTAGTCAAAGCATTTGTCAGTTGCATCTTGTTCCCGTGTTCACAACAAGTTTCAGTCCTTTCAATATAAAAGTCTTTGCTACTGACTGACTCACTCATAAACAGTCTTTGCCGCCATCTAATGGTGTAATAATATAACTACTGTTGCTGTTCACGGTCAGGGTCTATTTTTTATCCAGCGGAAGGAAGGCTTTTAGTGATTTTACTTCATGAAAGTTGCATTGATACATATTTTTTGGCTTTAATATTTGTATTGTTTAAATATCTTATTCACAATACAGCACAGCCTCTCGTACCTTATTGCTTACATATAGGACAATCCTGACAACAAACAAATTATGCCCACTAAAGGAGAAACTACTGTACACAACGATAGGGGCGCTAATGTAGAGCACCTTTTGCTTTTACTGTGTCACTGCTTTAAGGGGTGGTTGATTATGATTTAACTTTTTAACTTTAGTTAAAATGCTCAAAGTTCAAAGCAAAGGGAGATCTTTTCTTTTAAAGTGACATCACTAACCTTAAAATTTACAAAAACCCTGCCCCTGGGAACACGCAACAAAGGCCATGTTGAGAAGAGGAAGAGTTGTTGTAGTCGAGCACATTTGGGAGTCTGCTCAAGCTGTCACATCCATCTTTTCACATTTATTGCAATACAGTACGTAACACAAATGCAATAGCATGTCATAAAAGCAAGATGACAACATAAGTTATAACCATAATTAAACTAAACTATACCTGTTCTATCTTCATATATTCTCTGGCTCTGAAGGCATCTTACAACAGTTCCCACACGAGCGAATTACAGTGGGGAGAACAAGTATTTGATACACTGCCGATTTTGCAGGTTTGCCCACTTACAAAGCATGTAGAGGTCTGTAATTTTTATCATAGGTACTCTTCAACTGTGAGTGACGGAATCTAAAACAAAAATCCAGAAAATCACATTGTATGATTATTAAGTAATTAATTTGCATTTTATTGCATGACATAAGTATGACACAAGAACTACAGGAAACGTATGATCTCTGTAATTGCAAACAAAGGTTTCTGTACCAAATATTAAGTTCGGCTTTTCTGATGTATCAAATACTTATGTCATGCAATAAAATGCAAATTAATTACTTAAAAATCATACAATGTGATTTTCTGGATTTTTGTTTTAGATTCCGTCTCTCACAGTTGAAGAGTACCTATGATAAAAATTACAGACTTCTACATGCTTTGTAAGTGGGCAAACCTGCAAAATCGGCAGTGTATCAAATACTTGTTCTCCCCACTGTATAGATTATCATGACAGAATATGCTAATCAATGACTCGAAGATAGTTAACTCCACATCAGCTACATAAACTCATCAACTAACCAATCAGAAACGTCCTGTTGCATTCTTCATGTTGTCAAAAAAATTATCTGTGGGGTATTTTGAGCTAAAACGTCACATACACACTCTGGGCACATCAGAGACTTATTTTACATCTTGTAAAAAGGGACATTATAGGACCCCTTTAAAGGATACATCACCCAAAAATGAAAATTCTGTCATCATTTACTCACCCTTATGTTGTTCTAAACCTGTATGAGTTTCTTTCTTCTGTTGAACACAGAAGAAGATATTTTGAAGAATGTTGGTAAACAGACAGTTGACAGTAGCCAAGTATTTTTTTTCCTACTATGGAAGTCAATGGCTCTTGTCAGCTGTCTGGTTACCAACATTCTACAAAATATCTTCTTTTTAGTTATTTTTGGGTGAACTATCCCTTTAATTTCAACCCTAGTTCAATGGACCTTACCAATAGTGACATTTCCTATCACACCTCAACATTCAGCATCACACCAGATCAATTCCTTCACAAGCCCCAAAACCCACACTTCCTAATTTGTCCTTCTCTCTCTATCTGGCTTTCTATCTCACCTCTAAAGGGCATATACATATTTGCATTGATCCTGTGACAGAATGATGCATGTGTCATTAAGGGAAGGAAGAAGAGCAAGAATTCCCATTAAATCTCCAAGTTCCGGTTGACTTTTAGCACACGAGGCTGATAACGGCAGACACGCAGGGAAAGTCTATACCGCACCATTAACCTTACATTCAACCTTCACTGAACAGTGCATACAAATGCCGTTGCTTAGATACAAAAGTACATTTGCAAAAGCTCCATGAATTTTATTTAATTTGCAGCGACACTTTTCTAGAAATCAACCAGGAGTTTCAACACAACATTGTCCAAATACAGATGACCTCCGAGAAGCCGAGGGCTCTGGGATCGTAGTTGTAGATGTTTCCTTTCTGCTCCGGTTGGGAATGATGATGCTAATGAAGCATTGCTGTTTAGTTTGGCTGCACAAAAGGTCAAAGGTTTAAAACGAGAAGACTGATATTAGTAAAACTTACTGGAACTGTTAGGATTTGCTGTAATACAAGGCCTTAAAAGGTGACAATTCACCCAAAATTCCTGTCATCTTTCAAAATATCTTCTTTTGTGTTTCCACAGACGGGCTTAGAACGACATTAGGGTGAGTAAATGATGACAATTCACATTTTGGTGTGAACTATCCCTTTAATAGAGATATTTTTCAGGTTTTGGCCATTTTTAATGTTAAAATACTTTCACTGTTTAATATGGAGAGACAACTATAAGTAAGCCATTTGTGATTTTGTATGCTATATCCTCTCAAATGTGTAAAAACTTTGTCTCTGTGGCACTATCAGAACTTTCTCTGTTTGTTTAAACAGCCCTGACAACAGCAACATTGGCTCAGCCAATGGTGTGAGTTTGGGGGCAGGGCTATCTTTATAACTGACCAATGGAAACAATGGTATACTGTTGATGGGGGTGTAGCAGACAGTGACAACAATTAAAAACATTTAAAAGTATTACCAATAGCATTACACATGCAAGCAAAACTAGCTAGGAAAAAAAAGTTTTCTGAATGACACAGCTCTATTTTTTCCCTTGACGCTTATTGCTCTTACATGACGAGAACTTGTAAGGACATCACTAATCATGAGATGGAATTAATCATAGAAAGTTATTTTGTTTTTCAGATGCATACTCTATTTATTCCACCCTTGCGCTGAGAGAAAATCCATTATGGAGAGCATGTCTGCAATAAATTCAGCGTGCTAAATCATTTGAAATGCTTCAAGACACATTTTAATATAATATCGGTGCCTTGGCTTTACCTTCTTAAACCCATTCAAGTTCTTCAGTTCATATTATTGTGTATACATTTTTGACTTGCTAAGCGGCTTTGCTCCCTCTAAGTGGGACTCAAAACAGATCAGGGTTTGTGAAGTCGCTGCTTACTATTACAATAGTAATAGTGTGACTCCTATGTAAATCTAACTTCAAAAATCATTTAGAAATGCCGTCATAAACATTCACAAAGAAGCTCTTGGGGGTGACAGTTCTTTTTTCTTTTTGTGTAAATGAAGCATTTTTAGTTTCCTACTCTAGCTTATGGTTAAAGATCCGTGGTGGGGTTAATAATAATAATAATGATTATAAAGATATTTAGTTACATGTATTAATTTATTATATAATATTTAAAGCTATATTTTCATTGTTATTAATAATAATTGTATTAGTATTAGAAAGAAAGAAAATATAGCTACATGTTTAAATATTATATAATAAAAAATTTGTCATATCAAAATGGGTCAGGTTACAGAAATCAGCACACATGCTAAACCATAATAATAATCTGAACTATGCTGTTGTCTCATAATTCTTCAGTTTTAATTTATACATTGCCTTTACCATCCTAAAGGTGTCTTTACAACGCAAAAAGACAGGTAAATAAAACGGTGTATAAAGTAAATAACTAAATAGAGCGCACCTTTAAAGAGTGAAAGGGAGACAAACCAAATACTACGAATTTTTTCAAATAAACTCTTCACTTAATATAATTTGTAATGAGAAAAACATCTCAAATTAGGGGGAATAAAAACAAAATAGAAGCATATTTACTAGTCGCAGTCATTTTCATCCCCCATTATTTCTCTCTAACACTGATGGGTGCATTACTAGAAACTACGTGCCACTCCAGATGTTTTTAAAGCTAATCACTGTAAAGAGCTCTCACTCTGTAGCCTTGAATGGGTTCAATAGAACAAAGAATGTAAGTTTAGTGTGAATTCAGGGCAACAGATCTGTAAGTGACTGTGATTTATGCCATTATATAACTCTTAAATCACAAATTGAAATTGAAAATGTCCCTGAATAAGACGGAGAGAGAATAAAGTGGATTTTATCTAAGTGATATTTTACGAGACATATACTAGTCCTATTCTGTAAAGGTCATTTTATGTATAGAGACATAACTGTGCGCTGCTGCTTAAATGTAGTCATTCTTTCTCAGTTCAATCACAGCCAGACTGCAGGAGCAGCGTTTTATTCGCTTCAAATAAATTGCAACACAGTATCTGATCTGGTCGTGTCCCTGAAGGCTATATCTATGCTAATAGCTAAAATATTGGCTAGCATGTTGTGCTTTCTCACAGGCCGATGTGACATAACGGATTGGACCGCTCCGTGCCAAATATGAGTGGGCCAACACTCTCAAGAGTCAACTCAAGAATATGTGCTTCTCTCCTAGGGCAGTTCCCTGACAAATAAACTCAAGCATGCCATTGTAGTTAGTAATTGATGTTATTTATAGGCCTATCTATAATGTGTTATGTGTATACAGCATACACTAAGTATTATATATGTTGTCAGCGATCAAGTCGAGACATTTTAGTGAATCTTTGTTGTTCAACACCACTTGATTCATGATTCTGGAGCTCAGCAATGTCTTTGAAATCAGGAAAAACAAATACAAGATCAGTTGTGGTGCTCATGGGGGTGACAAAGGATTCAGCTTGCAACATTTCCCATCGCTCTCCTGTAATAATTTACTGAGCATGTTTACATGCACACCAGTTCGCTGATAACTCACAAAAATAAGCTAATTGAAATAACCTGTTGTCCGGGTTTACATGCAAACTAATAACCAGACAACGCAAGTAAACCACGTTTACAAGACTTTATTAATAAATCAGGTTATTTCCCGGTAGACACGTCAAAACTTACAAAACTTAATTTACATATCTGACTCATGAGTAGGCCTATTTCATTTATGTAAATTTGTGATGTTAAATAAAGCATTAAAAACCGAAGAAGTGTATTGCAACATGTCAGCAGGAAACTTATGGCTCATATATTATACTCTCAGATGCAGCATTTTGACTGTACCATTTCTACTGCACAAGATGAGAGCAATTTTATAATTTTTTGCATCAAGAAAGACTGAGTTTGTGATATATTTCCTCCTCCCTTACTGCAAAACGTTTGTTCTGTCTGGGTGCGCTTAAATCCACAGTAGGACATGCTTCTGTCACATATCACACATGTGCACTTCAATAATCTGACATAAAGCAGATTAATGCATTTATATGCTGGGCAAAAAAGGACAGAAATCTAGCTGTGACGATCAGTTTATGCCTAAAGGGGGGTATCACACACAGTTTCTGTCAATCTCATGTCAATCTTGAGTACCTATAGAGTAGTACTGCATCCTTCATATCTCCGAAAAGTCTTTAGTTTTATCATATTCATAAAAGACAGATACGCTGTACCGAGTCTTTCCGAATTAAACCGAGCGGCTGGAGGCGTATCGTGTGGGCGGAGCTAAAGACTCGCTTGCGTTGAGAGCGTCTGAAAGCTGACATCCTTAGAAAACTTGGAAAAAAAAACTGTTTTTAGAACACCATGTCATGCGCGAGTTTTACAACATTTGTGTGTGTTTACTCATGGTTTATGGACTATTGCATGTGACTGAGCAGTAGCAAGCGGAACGGTTTTGCACGTCAGACTAGTGCGTGTTTACACAGAAAAACAATGGAATAGTAGCGCATTTGAACGAAGAAGCGCGCTTTGTGTGAACGGCCATTTAGTTCAACATATTTTCCCACTCTTTGTGTATTGTTGTTTGGAGTGGTTTTACAATAAACAAACAGGCACCTATAGTGGTCAGCTAAACAAATGTATTTAAACACACACCATACATCGCATGCTCCACTGATAAATTAACTATACGTTCATGTTGTTTACTGGATGTGCACTTGCACCGATAGCCAACAACACACAGACATTTGAAGCAGTTTTACTCAACGCCTGCGGTTCCAAAGCATGACCGTTAACCTTTATCGTTGGGACTGCTCCATCTTTCAGCATTAGACGATCTACAAATCCAGAGTTGAACTGGGCCTTGTTTATAAAACAATCATCGCCGAAATGCAGGGAATAAACAAAAACACTTGCGCAACTTCGTTGCTGCTCTGGAAAAACAAATTTCATCCACTGTCCCCTTAACGCTGGGTTCTTTGGGAAGCTAAACAGGGTTGTCTTGCCCTGACAACCAAAAACACACTTCTTTGGTGACATTGTTGATTTCGTGAAGTCCTGTGACCTGTGCAGTGCAGCCGACGACTTCCCTAAAGCCAAGCAAAGCGCGTTGATGGGCGTGCGTTTTCTCTCTTGCACTGGTCGACGTGTGCGCGCGCGCCCTTCCGGGAGAAGTGCCCGTACGGCCCGTGCAAGGAAATTTCGCCCTTATTGACGTCACGCAGACCCATACTCGAATAAAAACTTTCAGAAACTTGTGAGAAACCGGAAGGAGTATTTTTGGCACAGAAATACTCCATCCAACGTCCAACTTATTCTTTGAAACTTTGTCCATGTTTAGCATGGGAATCCAAGTCTTTAACAGTGTAAAAAACTCAGTATGCATGAAATAGCATTATACCCCCTCCCTTACTCTGATAAAGGAAAACGGGTTAACGCGTTTACATGACCACGTGATCTTCACTGGCTGCTTATTCAGCATAGAATTGATTTTGAATGTCTGCATAACCTAATTCCTATCTACTTATCAGAATTTCTGCATCCCTATACCCCTTCCAGAAGCTTAAGATCAAGCGACCGAAACCTCCTTCTAGTCCCACACTCACGACTCAAACGTTGAGGGGATCGAGCGTTTTCTGTGATTGGGCCACAGTTATGGAACAACCTGCCCTTAGAGATCAGAGTGGCACCTTCCCTGACAATTTTTTTGTCTCTTTTAAAAATGATTTTTTATAACATTTATTAATCAGTGTGGAGGTAACATTACAAGCAATGTGCATTACGTAATCAGATTACTTTTTTGTTTGTTACTTGTCAGCTTAATTAATTTGCTTAAACATTTTTTTAAACTACTGATTTAGAATTCTCTCTCTTCTCCATAGTCGCTTGCAGTGTTGGGGAAAGTTACTTTGAAAAGTAATGCATTACAATATTGCGTTACTCCTTTAAAAAGTAATTAATTGCGTTAATTAATTGTGTTGCATTACTTTTGCGTTACTTTTTCTCACATGGGCTGGGCTTGTTTGTGTTTTAAATAACAAAAAAGTTCTATTTTGCGGCAAATATAAAGGCCCTTCCACATCAAATTTGAAATAATAAGGCTGAAGGAAATGCAAATTCACACCTGTACAGTAGAGGGCGCAGCTCAAACAAACCTTTCAGCTGTTCTGCCATTCTGGATTGCAGAAGAATAGGATGCAGGAGAAAAAGTTTAACCTCACCAATAAAAACAAAAAATCTAGTCATTTTTGCTTATGGTTTAACTGAATCATCGAAGGTCAGCAGCAAGTACATTGGTCAATAAAGTGAGATTAAATGCATAAAAAATATTTGTTTTATTTAACATTTAATTATTGGAGGTTTGCGTAGTATTCTGATTTTGCATGTGTTACCCAGGACCTGTCTCACTGATTTTATTCATTTTGAGGAATACTGAAACTGTTTTTGTGCAACTACAATAATCATCGTTTACACACAACGCCTCTGCACTTACTTACGGTTTTTCTCAACATGGGGACAAGAGAGCTGTCAGCCAATAAATGGGAAAATAAAGTAACTTGTGTTACTTATTTGAAAAAGTAACTCAGATATTTTTTGTAAATTTAAGTGATGCATTACTTTACTAGTAACTTGAAAAAAGGGACCCACTTTATATGCGGTGGCCTTAACTACTATGTACTAACATTTTAATTAATAATTTATTACAATGCACTTATTGTGTACATACATGTTTTTACATTGTACTTACATTTTTAAAAATACCTGCATGTAATTACATCTGTAATTAATTTCTGTAGTTACATTTATAATTACACTGTTGACACTTACACCTAACCCTACCCTTAAACTTACTCACACCACCACACCTGTCCCTAACTTTACCCTTAAACTTACCCACACCACCACACCTGTCCCTAACTTTACCCTTAAACTTACTCACACCACCACACCTGTCCCTAACTTTACCCTTAAACTTACCCACACCACCACACCTGTCCCTAACTTTACCCTTAAACTTACCCACACCACCACACCTGTCCCTAACTTTACCCTTAAACTTACCCACACCATCACACCTGTCCCTAACTTTACCCTTAAACTTACCCACACCATCACACCTGTCCCTAACTTTACCCTTAAACTTACTCACACCACCACACCTGTCCCTAACTTTACCCTTAAACTTACCCACACCACCACACCTGTCCCTAACTTTACCCTTAAACTTACCCACACCACCACACCTGTCCCTAACTTTACCCTTAAACTTACCCATACCACCACAGCTGTCCCTAACTTTACCCTTAAACTTACCCATACCACCACACCTGTCCCTAACTTTACCCTTAAACTTACCCACACCAGTCCCTAACTTTACCCTTAAACTTACTCACACCACCACACCTGTCCCTAACTTTACCCTTAAACTTACCCACACCACCACACCTGTCCCTAACTTTACCCTTAAACTTACCCATACCACCACAGCTGTCCCTAACTTTACCCTTAAACTTACCCATACCACCACACCTGTCCCTAACTTTACCCTTAAACTTACCCACACCAGTCCCTAACTTTACCCTTAAACTTACTCACACCACCACACCTGTCCCTAACTTTACCCTTAAACTTACCCACACCACCACACCTGTCCCTAACTTTACCCTTAAACTTACCCACACCACCACACCTGTCCCTAACTTTACCCTTAAACTTACCCACACCACCACACCTGTCCCTAACTTTACCCTTAAACTTACCCACACCACCACACCTGTCCCTAACTTTACCCTTAAACTTACCCACACCACCACACCTGTCCCTAACTTTACCCTTGAACTTACCCACACCACCACACCTGTCTCTAACTTTACCCTTAAACTTACCCACACCACCACACCTGTCCCTAACTTTACCCTTAAACTTACCCACACCACCATACATGTCCCTAACTTTACCCTTAAACTTACCCATACCACCACACCTGTCCCTAACTTTACCCTTGAACTTACTCACACCACCACACCTGTCCCTAACTTTACCCTTAAACTTACCCACACCACCACACCTGTCCCTAACTTTACCCTTAAACTTACCCACACCACCACACCTGTCCCTAACTTTACCCTTAAACTTACCCATACCACCACAGCTGTCCCTAACTTTACCCTTAAACTTACCCATACCACCACACCTGTCCCTAACTTTACCCTTAAACTTACCCACACCACCACACCTGTCCCTAACTTTACCCTTAAACTTACTCACACCACCACACCTGTCCCTAACTTTACCCTTAAACTTACCCACACCACCACACCTGTCCCTAACTTTACCCTTAAACTTACCCACACCACCACACATGTCCCTAACTTTACCCTTAAACTTACCCACACCACCACACATGTCCCTAACTTTACCCTTAAACTTACCCATACCACCACACCTGTCCCTAACTTTACCCTTAAACTTACCCACACCACCACACCTGTCCCTAACTTTACCCTTGAACTTACCCACACCACCACACCTGTCCCTAACTTTACCCTTAAACTTACCCACACCACCACACGTCCCTAACTTTACCCTTAAACTTACCCATACCACCACACCTGTCCCTAACTTTACCCTTAAACTTACCCACACCACCACACCTGTCCCTAACTTTACCCTTGAACTTACCCACACCACCACACCTGTCCCTAACTTTACCCTTAAACTTACCCACACCACCACACCTGTCCCTAACTTTACCCGTATCCCACCTCAATATCAGCGAAAGTGTTTTGCAATACAATATGAACACAATAAGTACATTGTACTTATTTTTTGATGTAAGTACATAGTAGTTAAGGCCACCTAATATAAAGAGGGGCCGATTACGTAATCTGATTACGTAAGTCAAGTTACTTGTAATGCGTTACCCCCAACACTGGTCACTTATGCATATGCACTCACGTGTACGTGGGAACAGACAAAAAGTACAAATGTAACAACAGATTACTTCACAATTACACAAGTTTTAACTTAATCTAAATACTTTAGAATACTTTGGAATATTAATAAGGCATGTAACACAACGGGACCACCAAACATAGGACTTGGTTTTCCTCTGCATATTATTTTAAACAACATCAGTTTTCCACAATATTTCTTGAAGCAAAAAAATGCAGACAGACAATCTAAGAATAAATAAAAAATAAAAAATATTGATGCTCAAGAAGGTGACACGATGCATTAAGATCTGGGGGTTGTAAACTTTTTGAATTGGATGAACAGGTTAAATTGTACTCATTTTGTCTTCTGGGAAACATGTAGTTATTATCTTCTGAAGAGAAGTGCTAAATGAAAAAATATGATCTTTAAACAAAATAAGAAAAATAAAATAAAGTCAGAATTGTGAGATAAAAAGTCGCAATTACCTTTTTAATTTTTTTTATTAAAGTCGTAATTCTTTTTTTCCCCATAATTGGACATTATAATTCTCAATTGCAAGTTTATAGCACAATTCTCAGAAAAGAAGTCAGAATTGTGAGATAAAAAGTTGCAATTAAACAAATTACTTAACATGAAACATGAAAACAGTAGTGGATCATCCAGGTGCCGACAGACAGTTCAGATTCAAGGGTATGTACATTTTTGAATGTGGCAATTTGTATAAATTCAGTCATTTTGTCTTGTGGACTGTATGTAAACATCTATTATGTGAAATAGCTTATTCGGGACAGTACTAAATAAAAGTAACATGCATTTTTTATCCTCTTATTTTGTTCAAATTATTAAAATTTTGCATATTCTACAAGGGATATGAAACTTATGAGCAGAAATTAGGATGCTTTTGCAGACTGTCAGAGTCTGATAATCACCAATTGCTGTTTACATTAATTGCCCGTTACAGTTTACATTGAATTTTAATGTCATTTATTTCATGTAAACATTAATTAATCACTGTAGCGACTGAGGCAAAAATCAGACACATAATCGCCTGTTACATTTAACAAATATGTTTTAAATGCTTTGTGCTTAGTAACAGACCTTCCCCCAACACAACAGAGAAAGGTCCTCAGTTACCCTGGATACCAACTGATAAGACGTTTTATGGCCCTAAAAAATGTGGCCACATGGAAAAGGCCATAGTTAAGACACAAAGCCTGTAAAAAACACGCTTTTGCCTCAAGTTATAGACAAACCGTTAAATGAACATGCACTCCAGGACATTGTATGTACGCATATAACTGTCTTGTAAAGTGTCCCTTGTATGTTATTTCATTTATGCATGTCTTATGAGCAACTTGCTAGCTCATGTAACCTCATATATGTCGCGTCTCCTATCAAATTAATGCTCACTTCACGACTTACACTTTCATGTATGTCACTTCCTTGTAAGAGGCAGTATGTGTTTGTTGCATTAATTGGAGTATAAATGGGCACAGACCCATTGAATCCTGCTTGAAATAAAGAGCCATAAATCTCCCACAGAGGAATTTCCCGCTGGGAAATCCCAACAATCCCAGTGATTAACTCGATCATAAAGGGTGGGACTTCTTGCAGACTCTTAAGGAGAGGCACACAGATTTTCCCTCTCTTCTCCCTCTGGACCAAAACGACGCGTCATCTTGGCTGTCTATCAGCCGGCCAACAGGCCAGGCCAGATAAGGCCTACACACACAGCCTCACGTGTGTGTGTGGGACAGGAAACCAGATGCCACCACACGGCCAGTTGGGCCAATAGGCCCAACTCCTCACAGCGTGTGCAACTTCCTCAACCTCGATGGAGTCAAAGCAACCATGCAAGTTCACAGTCGTTCCTTCGCTCAACACGGAAGGAAACGATCGCAACTGCAAAACCATCGGACGGAACCATCAAGACTTTCTCCTGCGACCGTATATCTGGACGCCTTCCCGGGCAAATGCAAGTAATGTACTAAGAAATACAAGTCGCTGTGTAGTAAGTAAAACTGTAAACTCCTTTGCTCAGACAAAGGAGCTTATCAGGGATGGTTCTCCCAGGTTTTAGAGTCTTTGCATAATTTCATCCATCTGTACTGACCCGGTACTTCTAACCACTTTAACTTTGCCTCTTGCCATGTATGTTTTGTGTATGTATGTTTTTTTTATGTCTGTTTAATCTTGTCCATGATTTAGTTATTAAAGTTTGTGCACAATATATGTTTGGTTCTGACTCCCTGCTGCAAACAAATTGTCACTTAAATGATCGATCTTGTTATGCGCTCTAAGCGCTTATGTAAGTACAAAGGAAGAATAATTTTTCTGTGGCCATGAAAAATATCCTTTTCTTAGAATTAATTAATAATCAATACTGAACGTTCATAGGATGAACTGATTGATTGATTGTAATGTTAATGTAGCCACAACAAGTTAATCTATTTAATTGATTCAAATATTCATAATGAATAATCATAATGAGTTATGAATAATTATTAATATTTCCCCTCTGAGCTAATTCGCTACATCACTTTGGTAATCTAAAATACTTTCCGAATGTTACTAATTTGATTAAAATGCAACTAATGAAATACATTTACTCAAATTTTGTATTTTAAATACGTAACTAAGTTACATGTATTTCGTTACTCCCCAACCCTGTATGTATTACATGCATTACAACGTTAAACACTTGCAAAAAAGAGACCAAGCCTCAGTTAGGTGAGAAAAAGTAAAGTAACTCATTACTTTACATATAAAAGTAACTAAGTAACGTAATTAGTTACTTTTCAGGGAGTAACACAGTATTGTAATGCATACTGATCCCCATCAGCTTTCCCCATCACTGATCTTAATATCATATTAATATTACATTAGATTAATAACATTAATTTATTCACACATTTTGTACATTTAAAGTTAAGTATAAATTAGTATAAATTTCCATTAATGTACTATGAACGAACATGAATTAGCAATGATCAATGGTATGTTTATAAACTAATAATTATCTAGATTAATAAATGCTTTATAAACAATTATCATTGTTAGTTCATAACACATTAATTTTGATGACTTGAATCTTGTTGTAAACTGTTACCGTCCTATAAATAAAATGGAGAACCAAAAAAGATAATACAATTAGAAATTCTAATGGTATTATGTTCTTATACAAAAGACTAATATTCTTATATTTTCTTAAAACCAAATATACAGACCACCAGTTGTAAGTTGCCCTGTATTTACCAGCACTGACCAGCAGATGACGCTATAAAACAACATTTAAAATCAAAGCCTCAGTGCATTGAAGCCCTTCCAGGCTGCACTCAGCATCTCTGTTCCCTTCAGTAGTGCTTAGCTTCATGTGTAAACACCATATGCTCTATACAGGAAGCAATGAATGACAGAAGCAATTAAGACTGATTGGATTTCTACTTGGTCAGTTAAAGCAATTCATTTAAATTTCTTAATTGTGTTTACCACATATTATTGTGCGCAGTTTGAAAACACGTTACCCAGAATTCAGTTTCTAAAAATCATATAATTAGGCTAAAGTGGATTAAGCCAAAATCCCCAAAACACCAAACTACAATCAACTTCAACAGTAAAAAAAGAAAAAAAGAAATGATCCCATAAGGAGAACCAAATCATTCATGTTCTTGCAGAAATATTAAGAACCCTTGAAGCGTATGGACCACAGCGTTAGCTCATCTGTCGAAACGAAAAGCCCTGAAACTCTGCCAGTCTTCCTCATTGGCGCTGTATGATGGGCGGCTCGCAGCGCGCTCAAGGAAAAGGACAGAGCTCACGGCTGCAAAGCACTTTGTGCACAGCGGTGTGACACTGCCATGCAGCAGCAGGCTGCCCTCCTCACTGAAAGAGCAATGGAAAACCCATTTATTTATTCTCTTGCTTGTGGCTTCATCTCTGCTTCCTCCACCGAGCATGAGAGAGAGAGAATATAGCGGCCCTGCACTTCTCGGAGAGGACAGGTAGGACTATCAGGATTGGAAGCAGAAGAAAGAACACTTCATGTTCAGCACTTTTTGAAGCCTAAATGGTTGGCTGAAGATTCTTTGGCCCTAAGGTCCATTTCACACTGCATGCGTAAGCGGCGCATATTTATTTTGGTGTCCATATAAACAGGTTTCAGAATCTACAGCGTGACACTGCAGCAGAGAGCACATCTTCGGTGCCCAGCCTTTTTTGTTAGCAAGCTGAACTCAGCAAACCTAGTGGAGTAAAGAAAACCTATAGGCATGCACTAACATTAAAATGGTAATATGATTAATATTTTTTATTTTATACAGTTTGGTCTAAATAAATAAAATGAATTTAATAATTGTCATGTTGTGGCCGATAACCGATAGATAAATAAATATGAATAAAACTATTAATATTTATATGTATAAATAATATATATATGGAAAAATTATATATTAAATATATTATATATTAATATATAATATATATTAAAATGGTAATATGATTAATACTGCATTTTTTAATTGTATATAATTTAGTCTAAATAAATAAAATTAATTTAATAATTTTCATGTTGTAGCCGATAACAGATAAATAAATATGAATAAATCTATTCATATTTATATGTAATATGTATACATTTATATGGAAAAATTATATACTGTTTTCTCTAAATAAACAATTTTCATGCTGTGGCTGATATAACCGATAAATAAATATTAATAAAACTATTACTATGTAATATGTGTAAATATTAAACAATTCTATACGGTTTTCTCTGAATAAATTAAAAATAAAATATTACAAATTAAAATCAGCCATTTTAAATGCTGAAAAAGTGAAATTAGACATTACAACATAATGCACAGTATTTAAAAAAAAAAAAAAAAAAATCTTTATTTTGACATTTGCAGCAAATTACATTTAACAGTGTTGTTTTTTAGTGTTCTAAAAGATTAAAGGCACAATATGTAAGATTTTTAGATTAAAATTTCAATGTTATATATTTTGTTGGCCTGTGTATTTACATTATCCCAAATGTTTCCAACAATGTTTAAATCCAGAGAAATCAGCTATTTTAACCAGTGTCATTGCGTCGCCTGTCAATGACGTCATATCCATGCTACCCTCGATTTCCAGACATGATATTCTAAGATTACTGCAAAGTGAAAAAAGTGTATCAGCCACCGAGCAAACGCACAGAGTAACATTATAACATAACTTTCAACACACTCAAATGTATTTAGTATGATTGTTTTAATCATGTCAAACAGCGCTGCGTTACCCCACATACACAATGAAAAGAGTGGAAGCGGCGACTGCAGCAAAAGCATAATAAAAGCTCAGAGACCGGTGTTTCGCGCAGGTCTCTTTCATTAGCATTCGCTCCAGCTGCCTCGTTTCTTTCCTACGGCTCTCGCCGCGCCTTGCTTCATACCACCATAATGTTAATAAAATTTCAATACATTCGGTCATTCATGAGCAGGATTTCTGCCCGAATCCATCGGATTCCTTTCCATCGGCTGTGGAGGTGAAGAGTCAAGACTACAACTCCCATGATTCCACGCTCATTCACGGCATCATCAAGCTACGCCTTTGTTTTGAATCAGCGACCTCTAGCGGCAAAATTTACATAGTGTCTTTAACTGTAAGTGAGCATTAGATGATCATCTGATAGATAAGCAATATCAACCAATATGAATTAAAAACCATCTCTAATATCAGCCACCAATATATCATGCATCTCAACTAATTATCATGATCTTTTCCAATATAGGATTTTATATGCAACCACTATTTGAAAAAAGAACACAATCAACACTTTCTTTTCAGTAAATATGACTGAATCCAATTGACTGAATTTTTATAAAGTTAAATTACTTCACTACTATTGCACTGAACAAGATGATCAAGTATATTAGATCAAGATGTAATATTTCTCAATTGGCCATTCCTGTTAACTATTGTTAAATGCATGTCTGTTATCGAGGTAAATACTAAACAAAGCAAGTCAGAAATAATGTTGTGTTCTGTACAGAGCCCCATCTCTGTTTCGCAGCAGAAATGCTGACAGTGTGAAAGTACAACGTGAACCTGCCCGCAGTTACGCTGCAGTACTGCTTTGCTGCTTATGCGTTGGGTGTGAAACAGGCCTGAGGGTGAGGAGCTAAGACGGAGGCTAAGCCTAATTCAGCATGGTGAGCAGTAGCTTTGCATCAGTCCAGTCCAACACATACATGTCAAAGGGAGGCAGCTCAGCTTGATCTTCATGCTTAAATGAACTCTAGAGGAGAGTATGAAATGTACGGAAGGGCCTGGTCCAAAAAGATGAGATGTGGTGCTCATACGGACGTTGCAAGTTTGAGTACTGTCACTTTCATTTTCACTTTCACATGTCATTCATTTTCAATGAGAGAAGGCATTTTGAGGCAACATTGGCTCTTGTTTTTCACCTGTATTGCTTCATTAATGCAGTATTGAACTGGCCAGAAGTCTAAAAATCTTTAAAACAACAAACTTGCTTGGAAAGTGACACTGCATACAATATAAGGACTTGTTTTGTATATTGAATACAAGTGTGTTTGACCTTACTGCATTGGCAGTTATTTCCACTTGTTTTTAATTTGATTATACAAAGTATAAAATGATTATATGATATAGCAAGTAATAAGCCAGTAGGTGGGTCAGTGAGCTTTCAAAGGTTAAAATGATATAATGATATTATTTATTTGTATCTGCCAGTTAAGCAAGACAAAATACACTTGTATTCAAGATACTTTTTCTGAAAACTTAATAACTTAACTTACTGCACACCCCACATTTTGGCCAGTGGGGCATAAATGACATACCCAAAATAAAAAGGTTTCTGCTCATAAGTCATTCTGAATAGACACATAACCAACATATATTTACAAAGCCAACACTTTTTATAGTTCATAGTTCAATACTCAGAATTACTCAGACTGTTAGTAATATGGAGATATATAAGCTCAAACATAAAAACAAAAATAAAAATTTAAATGTATAAAAATATGATTCTGTGTTGTAGAAACTTAAAAACACAATGTGGCTGAAGCCACAAGTCTGCTCATGCTTCGTTTCAAATCTGAGGATGTTATATCTAAAACTATGAATTTTTTATTTATTAAACATTTTCTAAGACCATGTCAGAGTGAGTTTCTAGAGAAGGCTGATAAGATGCTAATAAAATATTTTATTGCCCTGTAAACACCCATTTGCAGTCTACTGTCTAATGTCTGGAGAGGTGAACTGCTCTATTCATGTTTCTATTGTTCTTACTCGACAAGGTTTTTTTTTTTTTTTAACCTCTGCTGATATGAGACTTAATCTTCATTATTCTTTTATCATAATTCTTTTGTTTGTATTTAGCCATTATTAGCCTTTATTCTGGCATTACATGGCTTGCCCATCTACACCACTTTGATCCCACTATACATTAATCCACCTATTATCTGAAGTCTTTCTAGAAAACAAACAAACAAAAAAAAAAGAGCATATTCTTGGGACCTTATGTGAATTCTTTTAACAAATTAGTTTATGCAATAGGATAGCTCTTGGCATGACAGGTCCCTTAGAGCTACAATTAGCATCAAGCAACATAACACAATTTAAAACATTAATATTACGCTTTTACTCAAAACTGGATTTTATTCATATAATGTTGTTGAAATATGTTTTGTACAGCCTTTTATATGCAGCTAATCGCTACTGCATCTTATGCAGTATTGCATTGTAATATGAAGTAAATCTAGTTTTAAGTCTTAGTAATAGGAAGTAGAACTAGTTTAAAGGGTTTTTAGATAATTTACCTGGAAAACTAAACAAAATGTATGAAAATCATGAAGTCGGACATTTGAAACGGACATTGTGATAGTCTTTTCTTCCCCCTTCCCTCTCGTCTGTGATGTATATATCAAAATGAATCATCTTCACAAACAAGAACAAATGTAGGGCTGGACTTGATTTTGTCCATCTGGAATTGAGTGTCTCATTGGATGGTTGCTATTGCTGTGATGTCATGTGAGTGACAGGTTGCCCCGCCCTCGCTCCAGTAAACACATCATCAGAGAACAGTTGAGATGTTGGTGCATGAGGGAGGGGAAGTTATTTAAAGATTACGAGGGCACATTAATAAATAAAAAAATGATGTGCATGAATAAATCATTTATAATAAATACTGCAATATTACATTCAAAACAAGAATTGTCTTTTTTCATGGTGACTTTAACAAGGTTAAAATTCGGCAGGTTAAAATAAGTAAAAACATTCCCTGAAGAAAAGCCTTCCTGAAAACAGTCTTTTAAACAATGATGCGCATGTAAATATCATGAAATAACTTCAGCCTTCCAAAGAAAAGCTTTAATCTCCAGCTGATTACTAATCCTTTATTAATTTATCCAACTGTTTGAGCTCTTTAGTAGCCATTTGCTTGTGCTCTTGTGAATGTTAATTAGACCCCACGCACACTGTAAAGGCAGTGGGTCCCCACTGAGGTGTTCCATTTATGCAATAGTCGACTTGAAAGTGGATTTCAGCTTAAAGGGAGTGAATGGGTAATAACAGATCTGTTAAATGAATCATATGGGGGGGGGGGAAGACCTGACCTGACCAGACCAAACCGGGTGGCCTGGTGTTTAAAGTTTGATGACATTGACTGTGCAGATTTATCCCTAGTGAGACATCGGGATTCTGAAACCCGGCTGCCCTTGGAATGAAAGCGGCACTGAGCAAATGGATGATTCAATTCCCAAAGAGATAGAGGACGGGGAGAGAATGAGGAGGAGAAAGAGCGCCAAGAAAGTCAGAAAGAATACAAGAGTAAAAGACAGAGAACAAACACAGACACTATCTATTCATCCTCCATACGACCATGAGTTGCTTTTAAACAATCGTAACCGGTGAGCTTTCTCAGATTCAGAGGGCAAGAGCGTCATCCTCTTTTCCCCATGGTACAAGTGACTTCTGTTTCTCCTCCACTGCTGCTCATAATGTTGCTTCCTCCATCTGTCAAATTTAATGTAGCCACACCATCTTCTGCTAAATATCATGATTAGAAAACTGCAGATGTCAATGTATTTGATTAATAAATCAGAACCATACAGTTTTTTAGGCGATGTTAGAGAGTTTGGTAACACTTTATTTTACAGTGTCCTTGTTATGTAACATGTACTTACCATAGTGATAACAGTAAATTATGTATAATTACATGCAACTAAACCTCAACCAAACCCTAATCCTACCATAACCCTATAGTAAGTACATGTAGTTAATTAATATTACTCAGTACTTAAATATATAATTACACTGTGACAATGACACCTTAAAATAAAGTGAAACCGAAAGTTTTGTATATAGAGTATACAGGATATATATAAAAATCAACCAATATTGTATTTTTAATTTTGCATGTCCATTTCCTTATTGAGTGCTAGGTAGGTAATAAATAATATTTTAAAAGCATTGTTAAATATCAAAATGAACTTAAATTCTTCATACTGTACATTATAATGTTGTGATGTCTAAATTTACTTGTAGCATTCAAAGCCATTTATCGCTTTTGACCATAGCATGAACATAATTAACAGCCTGAATTTTAACATTGGTTCATAACTAAATGCTATCATTATTATTTTGGGGCTGCATTACATTTGCTCAAATATAATACAATAATATTTTTATTAGTTTTCTTTAGTTTACAACATATTGAACACAATGCAATCTTTTGTTTTTGAATTTCTTGTTTTTTCATCTACACTGTACTTTCTTGAAATGTAAAAAGCAAAGTTTTACTAAATATTAAATTAAATCAGTTGTTTAAAAAATACATATCCAGGAATCTCATTATTGGCTGAAAATGCATGACAGATAACTGGTATTTGTAATGAAAAAAAAAACTGAAGTAGTGTCACATTTATACCATCTTTTGGGGGTGTGTGTGGTGGTGGTGGGGGGGGGGGACCCATCCGATGCTGAGACAATATGCCAAAACAGATTTATGAAGTGACATTTGGGGGAAAGCTTGCATGACATTTCCTTGTTCTTGTGCTATCGCTCTCCAGAGAAATATTCCAGAACACTTCACTGGCTCTCTGCGAGAGTGGAATCAGAATAGAGGATGCTTTAATATCAAGACTTTGTACTTGCCTACATGTGTACATCTACAGAGAACAAAGCAAGACATCAGATCCATGGATTGTATACTGTGTCACATACTGCAGCTGGTGGGAGTGCTACTTGCAAACAACACAAACACACATACTGACTGAAATCATCGCTGTATATGAATACAGTCAGTGGGCCCTATCATACACCCGGTGCAATGCGCCGCCAGGCACGACGCAAGAGTTTTTTTGCTATTTTCGGCCCGACGCAGTTATCATTTTCGCGTCCAGCGCCATGTTGTTTGAATAGCAAATGCACTCGCGCCCATCTGTTCGCCCATGGGCGTGCTGGTCTGAAAACCAGATGTGTTCAGGAGCATTGTTGGCGCGTTGCTATTTTGAGGAACTGAAAACGACTGCGCCATTGACCAACAAAAACCTGGTCTAAAGTCAATAGCACAGTATTTTTTGTGTTATTTAAAGGGTGCGTTAGTAATACATTGCGCCCAAAACACACGCATGACTCATTAAAAAACTAGGTACAACCCTTTTGGACAATGCGCCGGGCGCACCGACCGTTTTTTCTGTCGTTAAACTAGCAAAAGTGGATTCGGAAACGCCCTAAGGGCACCTGCGCCATGTGCTTCAGACCATGCGCTCAGATCATTAAAATAGGGCCCAGTGAGTCTAAAATTTACATAAACTAAAATTCCTTTACATGTATGTATATGCACAACATGACAAGTAGAGAATGTTCCTGAATATATAACCTCTAAAATGATTTGATTGGACCACTAAAGGGATATTAGCTTCACATACTCAGAGAAGATGCAACTTCAGTCTCCATGAGTGAATCGTTGAATTATTTACTCAGACGTTTCATTCAAAACACTGATTCATTCAAGAACAAAACAATGAGTGAGTCTTAATGAGTGAGGACGCATCCAAATAGCACAGTATCCGTCCTAAATAGTATTTGAGATCTATAATCTAGATACTATTTTGGGCGGATAGTATGCAAATTGGGAGTCATTGAATCATTAACTCAACCGATTTGTTCAAAAGCACTTATTCATTTAGGAAACAAAACACCAATACTGTGTGTTGTTTGGAGTTTTTTGTTGTTGTTTGGAACTATTTTCGTTGGTGGAGCAAAAATAGACAAAGTGAAAGTCATGCAAACTATTATACAAAACATAATGCAGTATCACACTTGCAATTGTGCCACTTGCCTGAATATCCATATGCAAAAAGTATTGTTAAAATATTTGTTCATGCTTATAGATTAAAATTAAATATAAAAGAATAAGAATAAAATATAGTATAAATATTGCCTATATATTTTACCGACTGTTCATTTTTATAATATCTTGCTACGCAAAACTACACAGAATGTCCTTCAATGCTGTATAAGCAACAAATAATCCTTGCCATTTATTTCCAAGAATGAGGCAGTCTCTTGTAATTTTCCTCAGTACTGAAATGGCTTTCTGAGTTCCTTAAGGTCAGAGCTGTATAGAAACTCTCAGCTTAATGTGCTAACAGTAAAAGCAAATAAAAATGATTGAATAAAATAATATAGTTTTGCTTTATCTTGACTTGAAGCATACAGTGGGGAGAACAAGTATTTGATACACTGCCGATTTTGCAGGTTTGCCCACTTACAAAGCATGTAGAAGTCTGTAATTTTTATCATAGGTACTCTTCAACTGTGAGTGACGGAATCTAAAACAAAAATCCAGAAAATCACATTGTATGATTTTTAAATAATTAATTTGCATTTTATTGCATGACATAAGTATTTGATACATCAGAAAAGCAGAACTTAATATTTGGTAAAGAAACCTTTGTTTGCAATTACAGAGATCATACGTTTCCTGTAGTTCTTGACCAGGTTTGCACACACTGCAGCAGGGATTTTGGCCCACTCCTCCATACAGACCTTCTCCAGATCCTTCAGGTTCCGGGGCTGTCGCTGGGCAATACGGACTTTCAGCTCCCTCCAAAGATTTTCTATTGGGTTCAGGTCTGGAGACTGGCTAGGCCACTCCAGGACCTTGAGATGCTTCTTATGGAGCCACTCCTTAGTTGCCCTGGCTGTGTGTTTCGGGTCGTTGTCATGCTGGAAGACCCAGCCACGACCCATCTTCAATGCTCTTACTGAGGGAAGGAGTTTGTTGGCCAAGATCACACGATACATGGCTCCATCCATCCTCCCCTCAATACGGTGCGTCCTGTCCCCTTTGCAGAAAAGCATCCCCAAAGAATGATGTTTCCACCTCCATGCTTCACGGTTGGGATGGTGTTCTTGGGGTTGTACTCATCTTCCTTCTTCCTCCAAACACGGCGAGTGGAGTTTAGACCAAAAAGCTCTATTTTTGTCTCATCAGACCACATGACCTTCTCCCATTCCTCCTCTGGATCATCCAGATGGTCATTGGCAAACTTTAGACGGGCCTGGACATGCGCTGGCTTGAGCAGGGGGACCTTGCGTGTGCTGCAGGATTTTAATCCATGACGGCGTAGTGTGTTACTAATGGTTTTCTTTGAGACTGTGGTCCCAGCTCTCTTCAAGTCATTGACCAGGTCCCGCCGTGTAGTTCTGGGCTGATCCCTCACCTTCCTAATGATCATTGATGCCCCACGAGGTGAGATCTTGCATGGTGCCCCACTGGAACTTCTTCCATTTTCTAATAATTGCGCCAACAGTTGTTGCCTTCTCACCAAACTGCTTGCCTGTTGTCCTGTAGCCCATCCCTGCCTTGTGCAGGTCTACAATTTTATCCCTGATGTCCTTACACAGCTCTCTGGTCTTGGCCATTGTGGAGAGGTTGGAGTCTGTTTGATTGAGTGTGTGGACAGGTGTCTTTTATACAGGTAACGAGTTCAAACAGGTGCAGTTAATACAGGTAATGAGTGGAGAACAGGAGGGCTTCTTTAAGAAAAACTAACAGGTCTGTGAGAGCCGGAATTCTTACTGGTTGGTAGGTGATCAAATACTTATGTCATGCAATAAAATGCAAATTAATTATTTAAAAATCATACAATGTGATTTTCTGGATTTTTGTTTTAGATTCCGTCACTCAGAGTTGAAGAGTACCTATGATAAAAATTACAGACTTCTACATGCTTTGTAAGTGGGCAAACCTGCAAAATCGGCAGTGTATCAAATACTTGTTCTCCCCACTGTACGTAGCGATGGTTTTGTACTATGCTACTGGATGAAATAAAGGGACTAAGTTTTGGAAAGCAGTGTATTGCTAGGGGAATTGCTGTAGGAATGCTATTTTAAACAGTGTTAGAAGAACAAAAATGTAGAAAACTGCTGACAAGTAAGAGATAATGCATCACCCTTGTCTGTCCTGTCAAGATGACAGGTTTGTCTTTCGTAGTTTATCATTGCACCAACTAAATAATTGTGAGCATTGCTTTCAGGTCTAGGTTAATGTCCTGCAAACTCATCTCACTATATTGAGAAGACTAAATTTGATTTGCAAAGAACAAAAATGCTCTGTATACTCCTATTATTGACTGTTGGCATTGAGGAACTGCACCGTTTGCCTGTCAATGAAAAATCAATAGGAAGCCATTATATTGCCAAGTATAATATGTTAGCATTTGGGGAGTTTCCTGGCAAAGATTTTCATTTTACTCACTTCATTTTGCACACTCACACTAAAGCAATGTTAACACAGCAACAGAATATGTTTGTCAGCCAAAATATTAAATGTCACAGATGTATATTTACTGAGTAATCCATTGTTTTTTAGTGGGGGGTCAAAATGACAATTTTCACCTGAGATTTGGAGCCAAATTAGATGGGTGTAAAGATGACTTTAGAAAGATGGCAGCATTATTATTTTATTTTTCCCAAGAGACTGGTAGGTCTATTAGTAAAATCTGTTTACTTTAGCAATCTTTGTTTCATTATATGCCAATGGTAACAGTTAAAAAATGGCCTCAAGTTTGCATGCCTGTAACTCAAGAAGTATTAAAGATACCTTAATATCCTTTTAGATTCTGGTTCTTAACAAACTTTCCTTTTGGTATTTTAATTTTAAAGGCCCTCAATGATTCAATCCCAGAGATATAGAGATCTCAATGCGGCTTGATTTTCAGTGGTCAAAAACCAAATGTGGGTCACTTTGCATACAGCTGCTACTTTTTTCTGTTAAAGAGGAATATCTAAAGAACAAATAATGTTAAAATTAGAAATGTATCTATTTTTTTTTTCTTTCTGCTGTCTGAGTGTGTTATTTGGTTGATTTGACATGGAATGATCCACATGGGGATTCAAAAGAGAACACATTTTTTCAATTTCAATTTAGGTATAGGTTATGGAACCATTCAAATCAATTCATTTTGACAAATAATAGAATGTTAAACATTCACTGGTTACGTTTTCAGTTGCACGTTTTTGAAACAGACCTTTTACAGTCTAACTCAACATTTTTAAAGAGCTCATTGATTATATAAAATTCAACGAAGGTTGACTAACTATGTAGTCATCTGCATGTCTCATCCATGAGGATGCAGTGATGGAGAACAAGCTATTTGGGGTTTTGAGAACCAGAACCAAGCTGAGTAAGTTGAACTTTATAGCTATAGTGTGAGCTTCTTTTCTATTAATATGCTTAGAGGAGGAAAATAACACAAAAATTGTCAAATTCACTCAGTATTACTTGATCTAATTCACTATCATCTCAATTACAATTAAGTACAAATTAAGTGGGCCCTATCATACACCCGGCGCAATGAGACGGCAGGCGCGGCGCAAGTGTTTTTTGCTAGTTTCAGCCCGACGCAGTTATCATTTTCACGTCCAGTGCCACGTTGTTTAAACAGCAAACGCACTCACGCCCATCTGTGGTGCGTTGCTATTTTGAGGAACTGAAAACGACTGTGCCATTGACCAACCTGGTCTAAAGTCAATAGCACAGAATTTTTTGTGTTATTTAAAGGGCTCGTTAGTAATATGCACCTATAGGCGGGTGCACAACACGCGTACACTCTGATTATTACACACAGGGAGCACACAAACATTTTTAAATATTAAAAATAAAAGGATTTCAGTCTTTCTGCTCACAAATTCCGACATGTAAACAGCGAATCCGCCATGGTGCAAGCACAACTGTCTTTTAAAGGGAATGGGAGATGAGACTCTGATTGGTTTATTGCACGTTATGCCCAAAACACACCCGTGACTCATTAAGACACTAGGTACAACCCTTTTGGACCATGTGCCTGGCGCACCAACCGTTTTTTTCTGGCGTTAAACTAGCAAAATTGGATTCAGACACGCCTTACATGCACCTGCGCCATGCGCTTTAGACCATGCATTCAGATCGTTAAAATAGGGCCCTAAGTGTAATCAGTTGTAGTCACTAAAACAGTACTTTATAGTCAAACTCATTTTTATGTAGATATAATGATGATTTCTGTGCCACTGCCACCCCAGACTGGTTGCTGGCCACCCCTATGAAAATATCCTGGCTCTATGTAACCCAGGTCACTGACTAGGTCACTAGTAATTATAAGTATTTTATTTTTTATTAATATCTGTTTAGTATTATAACAAAAGAAAGCAGATTTAAGTTCATTTATATTATATTATAAATTTAAATCTAGAAAAAGAAATTGGCCAAAGAAAGTTTTGATTGGATGAGGTCGGAGGTTAGTCTCGCCTCCTGGAAGTGAGTTCGGAGACAGAACCAAGTATAGGTCTCTGCAGGTTAGTAATAGGAGTTACTAGATCAGTGGGCGAGGCCATAAACAGAGGGCCGTTTTACACTGCGTTACCTGATTTGCCCACGTCACAGTGTGGGTAGGGTTTAGGGGTGGGGTCGGGTGAAGGGGATCATTTTCATTGCGTGATTTATAAACACCAATCATTGACAACACCCACAAATTTAGAAACACCCACTTAAGACGAAAACTATCTGGATTAAAGCCAAATCACGACAAAACTATTTTATTTTCCTCTTTCACTTACCTTTTCCTTGGTGAGTACCATTTTCGCTGTAATATATGTATTAAGTGGTTTTGAAATATGGAGAATTATCATTTAAGAATGTAATGTGAAAGAAACGCATCTGAAAACGGTAATCTAATCTGTATTTTCATAATTACTGTGTAAATAATGTCTAATTGTTCAGAATATATATATTTGTTGAAGTAGTTATTTTATTTGTGAAGAAATGTGTTGCATGTGACGCTAGCTTTGCTAGCTGTGTACATAGGTTTCAATGTCCAAAGAGTGAACATGTGGTTGATTAGCTATGTATGTTAAGTGTATAGGAAATTGAGTAATGAAACGGATCATTTATTTAATTTAAACAGTTTATTAAACAGTTGAATAATGATTATTTTTGGCTTTGTTTCTGCAAGGCCGGGTTTTTTTGTTTTTCTTCTATTTCACATTTCATCTGAGTATTGCCCGACTGAATCCTGATCTGTCCCTGCCGTGGATGCTCTGTCTGTGGTTTGGACATGGCGAGCCAATCATCTAATTGCCCATACCTGGAAGTAAATAGAACAATCATTTTGCTGAACTGGTAGGACAAACCATACTCACCTTGAACGGTCTATTTAGTTTTTTTCCCTTTGGATTTCCCTTGGATCACTCGTTGGGATTTTTTCCTATTGAACTGAAACTGAACTAAAACATTGAGTGACATCTGGACATTGAATCTGATTCCTGAACATTGTTCTTTTCCTCTGGACACTGATTTTGAACTGTGAAATCTGTTTTTGAATCTTATATACTGATTCTGAAATCTAAATTCCTAAATTCAATTGAAGTGTGAATTGTGAACTGAACAATTGTTTATTATTGCTGTTTATTTGGGTTTATTCCTATTATTTTATTTGTCAAAAGATTTAATTCATTTCATTTAATTCAACAACAATACATTAAATTTCCTAGTAATTAACAGTTGCCGAAGAGTCTGAGTTGTTTTCTTTCTTTAGTTTCTGTTATCAATTCCCTATACTCCAGTGAGTCGAACCCCCCCTTCTGTAAGCTGGTCCTAGACATAAATAGATCACATGTACCAAAGTTATCACACCATAAACGGGTAGCTGCGGGTTACATCTGCCACTGCTGAGAGAAACTATCAAAGGACAAGGACTTGTGGATCAGATAAATAGAAAAAAACACGGAAGCGACTGAAATTCTCCTTATGTAGTTTCTGCCTCATTAGTTGGTGTCATAACTGCTCCGCTAGCCTTGAAAAATTAGGCCTTAATTTTCCTGTAATTAATTTCTGCAAATGAAAGAATTCTTGATTGAATGGGAAGTCAAATGACAGTAATATATTCAAAGTGAGGTTGGAGGAGGCCGCGAGAGAAAGAGGGAAGAAAACCAGAGCAAGAAAGAGGGATGGAAGGGAAAAGCTTGGCCATATGGCACATTCTGAATTTTTTAGACGGGCGTCACACAACACCCGGCGGTTCACATCTGTAGGGATAAATCTAAAGGTTTTCATTTCCCATCAGCCCACAACAACAGGTAAATGCACCTGTTTAACCTTTATTTGCATACAAAGTGCTGTGTAAATACAAGATAGAATACAAACAATGGAATATTGAGATCTAATGTCAGGTGAGGAGAATTTATGACAAACACCTCTCTAACAGCATGGACACATGACCTTTATTCTGCTTTCAATTTCAAATTTCAAAAACATATATTTCAAATTGACTGACCACACAATGTCAAACTGCACATCAGTTCAATTCTACATTAATGTGAATTAATAGCAATTAAATACACTATATTGCCAAAAGTTTTGGGACGCCTGCCTTTACATGCATGAACTTTAATAACATCCCATTCTTAATCCATAGGGTTTAATATGGAGTTTAACAGCTATATCAATATGGACTATAACAGCTTCAACTCTTCTGGGAAGGCTTTCCACAAGGTTTAGGAGTGTGTTTATGGGAATTTTTGACCATTCTTCTAGAAGCGCAGGCCAGTCAAGTTCCTCCACACCAAACTCGCTCATCCGTGTCTTTATGGACCTTGCTTTGTGCACTGGTGCACAGTCATGTTGGAACAGGAAGGGGCCATCCCCAAACTGTTCCCACAAAGTTGGGAGCATGAAATTGTCCAAAATGTCTTGGTATGCCGAAGCATTATGAGTTCCTTTCATTGGAACTAAGGGGCCAAGCCCAACCCCTGAAAAACAACCCCATAATCCCCCCTCCACCAAACTTTACACTTGTCACAACGCATTCAGGCAAGTACCGTTGTCCTGGCAACCGCCAAACCCAGACTCGGATTGCCAGACAGAGAAGCGTGATTGGTCACTCCAGAGAACACGTCTCCACTGCTCTAGAGTCCAGTGGCGGCGTGCTTTACACCACTGCATCCCATGCTTTGCATTGCACTTGGTGATGTAAGGCTTGGATGCAGCTACCCATTCCATAAAGCTCTCTACACACTGTTCTTGAGCTAATCTCAAGGCCACACGAAGTTTGGAGGTTTGTTGCTATTGACTCTGCAGAAAGTTGCTGACCCCGCTCTGTGATTTTACGTGGCCTACCACTTCGTGGCTGAGTTGCTGTTGTTCCCAATTGCTTCCACTTTGTTATAATACCACTAACAGTTGACCGTGGAATATTTAGTAGTGAGGAAATTTCACGAGTGGACTTATTGCACAGGTGGCAACCTATCACGATACCACGCTTGAATTCACTGAGCTCCTGAGAGCGACCCATTCTTTCACAAATGTTTGTAGAAGCGTCTGCATGCCTAGTGCTTGATTTTATACACCTGAGACCATGGAAGTGATTGAACACCTGAATTCAATGATTTGGAGGGGTGTCCCAATACTTTTGCCAATATAGTGTATGTTAACAACAACACCACCAACAGTACTAATTTATATATTTCTTCATTTATTTATAAATTATTATTTACCACCCTTTTTGGAAAAAGATGTTCGGATAAGTCAATTTTAGTATTCTGTGGTATAATATAAAGTATAATAAAATATTTTGCTTAATAAACTTTATAATTGAGCTTTGTTCTAGGCAGTGCTATTTCAGTATCATTGATATACTACTATATTTTTGTTAATGCTCTGGATTATATATTATTTTTACATTTTTATATAATTTTTTTTTACTTTAACTAAAAGTTTTGGTCATTTAGTCATTTTAGTCAGTAGTTTTTGAATATTTAAAATGTCTATAGTTTTTTATTTTTATTTATTAGTTTTAGTTTATGTAGTTTTAATTATTTTAGTACTTCAATTTAAAGTAAACAAAAAATGAGAAATGTTGCATTGGTAATTAGCTGAAATAAAGTAGGTTTAAGACTTTTGTTATATTATATTTTAGTTCAGTTAACATTTATTTAGTTATCAACTAAAACTTGTTTTTTAAGGTTTTAGTTTTAGTTAACAATAATAACCCTGTTTCCAGGCAACTAATTTCCTGCAATAAAAAATATGAAAAACAAAAAATAAAGCATCCAATTATTGCTACCCTGAAATCTCCAGATCATATCCTGGAGGGTTAATGGCTCTGTCCCAGGACATTTGCTGTTTCTAAACTGTTAGTCACTTTGATAGTGCATTCAATGATCTACTTTACTGCACTGAAAGTAACTATCCCCAAATGAGCTGTTTCTCTTCAGATGCCTAAAGGGCTTGTGAGTGAAATAATCAAGCTTGTGATCGAATATGGGAATGTTCACAACTGCATAATAAAGCATGTCCTTTTAATGAACTAACTTGGCTCATTCATTACTACTGTACAGGCTACACGCAGAAAAAAAAGCATATAAAGTGCTAAGCATAAAGCAACAGCAACATTACCATGGTTTCATGGCCTTACCCATTAAGTGCATCAGAACTATTGCGTATAATCAAGTCAAAGACCATGGAGTCACTACATACAAGTTAGATAGGATTACACAAAATTGATTGTGCATTGCTGCTTGTTTGAGCACACATTTTTCTTTCAGGCTTTTGTTAGGTGTTTTTTTTAAACGTTCTCAGTTCTGGATGCACAATTGAATTTTATGCATGGATCATTCATTCCGTGTTCTGAAAAAAAAAAAAAAATATCAGAGTCTGACACAATGCAATTCACCACTGTATAATGGCTTCCCTTTCCATTAGAAACGAGCATGGCAAAGGGAAATTTAATTTGTTTTATCTCCCTCTTTAACCCTGTTAATGATCCTGCGATTGTTGCTTTTCAATTAGTGCGCCTTAAATTGCAATATATAGTATTTTTTCCCTAAACATTAGGCAGTGATTTCAGTGTAATGTTAGGTTACAAGCATCCATGGACAGATAAAAGAAAAGAATGGGTTTAAATCAGCAAAAAAGGGAATGCAAAACCAAGATTTCTAGCATCACATTCCTACAGAGGAATTTATACAGTGGGGAGAACAAGTATTTGATACACTGCCGATTTTGCAGGTTTGCCCACTTACAAAGCATGTAGAAGTCTGTAATTTTTATCATAGGTACTCTTCAACTGTGAGTGACAGAATCTAAAACAAAAATCCAGAACATCACATTGTATGATTTTTAAGTAATTAATTTGCATTTTATTGCATAACATAAGTATTTGATACATCAGAAAAGCAGAACTTAATATTTGGTACAGAAATCTTTGTTTGCAATTACAGAGATCATACGTTTCCTGTAGTTCTTGACCAGGTTTGCACACACTGCAGCAGGGATTTTGGCCCACTCCTCCATACAGACCTTCTCCAGATCCTTCAGGTTTCGGGGCTGTCGCTGGGCAATACGGACTTTCAGCTCTCTCCAAAGATTTTCTATTGGGTTCAGGTCTGGAGACTGGCTAGGCCACTCCAGGACCTTGAGATGCTTCTTACGGAGCCACTCCTTAGTTGCCCTGGCTGTGTGTTTCAGGTCATTGTCATGCTGGAAGACCCAGCCATGACCCATCTTCAATGCTCTTACTGAGGGAAGGAGGTTGTTGGCCAAGATCTCGCGATACATGGCCCCATCCATCCTCCCCTCAATACGGTGCAGTCGTCCTGTCCCCTTTGCAGAAAAGCATCCCCAAAGAATGATGTTTCCACCTCCATGCTTCACGGTTGGGATGGTGTTCTTGGGGTTGTACTCATCCTTCTTCTTCCTCCAAACACGGCGAGTGGAGTTTAGACCAAAAAGCTCTATTTTTGTCTCATCAGACCACATGACCTTCTCCCATTCCTCCTCTGGATCATCCAGATGGTCATTGGCAAACTTCAGACGGGCCTGGACATGCGCTGGCTTGAGCAGGGGGACCTTGCGTGCGCTGCAGGATTTTAATCCATGACGGCGTAGTGTGTTACTAATGGTTTTCTTTGAGACTGTGGTCCCAGCTCTCTTCAGGTCATTGACCAGGTCCTGCCGTGTAGTTCTGGGCTGATCCCTCACCTTCCTCATGATCGTTGATGCCCCACGAGGTGAGATCTTGCATGGTGCCCCAGACCGAGGGAGATTGACCATCATCTTGAACTTCTTCCATTTTCTAATAATTGCGCCAACAGTTGTTGCCTTCTCACCAAGCTGCTTGCCTATTGTCCTGTAGTCCATCCCAGCCTTGTGCAGGTCTACAATTTTATCCCTGATGTCCTTACACAGCTCTCTGGTCTTGGCCATTGTGGAGAGGTTGGAGTCTGTTTGATTGAGTGTGTGGACAGGTGTCATTTATACAGGTAACGAGTTCAAACAGGTGCAGTTAATACAGGTAATGAGTGGAGAACAGGAGGGCTTCTTAAAGAAAAACTAACAGGTCTGTGAGAGCCGGAATTCTTACTGGTTGGTAGGTGATCAAATACTTATGTCATGCAATAAAATGCAAATTAATTATTCAAAAATCATACAATGTGATTTTCTGGATTTTTGTTTTAGATTCCGTCTCTCACAGTTGAAGAGTACCTATGATAAAAATTACAGACCTCTACATGCTTTGTAAGTAGGAAAACCTGCAAAATCGGCAGTGTATCAAATACTTGTTCTCCCCACTGTGTATGTATATATATATATATATATATATATATATATATATATATATATATATATATATATATTTTTTTTTTTTTTTTTTTTTTTTAATTTATTTTAATTTTTTTTTTTTTCTCCCACCTCATTTTCCACCTCCACGTCCCCTTAGGGGCTCAATACATTCCTGTATACACAAAAAAAATCTGTAAAAAAAAAAGATTTTAATAATAAAATATAATATATAATAATAGCATGATAATGTCATTTGAATTTAATTCTGTTTTGTACGTAAAACCGAAAATTTCCTGAAAAATTTGACTTGTAATGAAATAGACTGCCATACCAATTTCATTTCAATTTAAGTTCATCCATTTTCTATTTATTTGGGTTGCACCTCAATTTAAACTTCACTATTGCTTTTGTTTTTTTGAAAGACAAAAGGCATGTATACACTTCTTTACTCATTAAATAAACTCTTAAAACCATACATCACCCGCAGCGTGCTTTCAAAAACTTGTCTTCTCTCGTGTGCGAATGCATCAGTCTGGTTTAAGAGTTGCCTTGCACACCTTCCAGGCTGTTACTGCCAATTTAAGCAGCGGTTTAAAAGCATTCCGCAGAGAATGGATTGGCTGAGTAGGGTTATGGCGACAGCCGTCCGGGTGTTTAAAGGCCCATTCGGATCCAATCTGTGAGATCCTCTCCAGAGATTTATGTCCTGCTACTGGCTTATGGTAAACAGCACTGAGTAATAGTATCAATAGCATTCAGATCTGCCTGCAAGGTCGCGCCTGGAAATTTCAAGGAATCTGTGATTGCTTTTGAAGTCCTACTTAATTGCTAAGCAGCTATCCCAGAATGCAAGTGTGATTGCTCAAATTCTGTTTTATGCTCTGATTTAGAATTCCACACTATAGTGTCATACCTACTCCACATGTCACAGGAGTTCGCTTTCATCCACACACTGAAGTCACTCGGATCTCGTCTCCTTCCCCATAGGTGATTCGTTCTGCCATGGCCTGGCATTGAAGGCCACCCACACCACAGATGCTCAACCCTTGTGGCAGCCTTCAGGCTCAGAAAAAAAGCCTTTATATGCTTTGGTTTGAGGTCTCTTGCATGCTTCTTTCAGTCTAGGCAATGGGGGGGAAAATCCACATCATCCTAAAAAACTTTTTCTACCGTATTATCATATCTGTGGATGCACATTTATGAGCTAAAAAAATGTAGAGAGCTAATAAAAATAGGGCAGCGGCTATTTGCACTAAGTGAAAATAGCATATTTTCTTAGCAATAGATGCTATTTACACTAAGTGAAAATAGTGATATATTGTATTTACACCATATAAAAGTAGCAGTTCTTTGTAATATGTGTAAATAGTAATTAGATGCTATTTATACTTTATTTTGGCAGATACATACTATTTGCACCTCAGTATTGTTGTACATTAACAGGATGCAATAATAACAGAGTGTAAATGATTATATTTATTAAAATTATTAAATGAATGCCACCTTAATGGGACAATAAAAGCCCTCCCTACACCTACCTCTAACCCATACCCAATAAATACTTTTATTATTATTATTATTATTATTATTATTATTATTATTAAAAAACATTCATTAGGCAATTTATTTCCACTTTTAGAACATTTTCTTAATTTTTATTGAAAGTAAATGCCTTTCTGATGTGATATGTGATGGGAAAAGGGAGAAGAACGAGCTCGGCAAAAGGCGGATTTGAACCCAGGTCAAAACCCAGTTTCATGAACTTTACTTTCTACTGACTACACTACACTCCACTACAGACGTTACAACACACACGTCTTTTTTAATCTTGTTTGGCCCACCCGTTGCTGGGCAGAGCTAGTGTAAATAACGCTTGCCAACAATGCACAAATGCAGTTGATGTGATATTGTGCAGAAACATGCATTGTTGTTCATCAGAGGTCGTATTTACCTAATTATAAGACCTGCCAAAAAGCAGATTAATTTTTTTATTATGTCCTGATACATAAAACAACAGAATTCAAAAGGGTGTACTTTCTTTTTCACATGACTATGTACATACATATGATATACACTCACCAGCCACTTTTTTAGGTACACCTATTCAACTGCTCTTTAATACAAATATCTAATCAGCCAATCACATTGCAGCAACTCAATGCATTCAGGCATGTAGACATGGTCACGCCGATCTGCTGAAGTTTAAACTGAGCATCAGAATGGGGAAGAAAGGTGATCTAAGTGACTTTGAACGTGACATGGTTGTTGGTGCCAGACGGGCTGGTCTGAGTATTTCACTGCTACTGCTACTGGGATTTTCATGCACCACCATCTCTAGGGTTTACAGAGAATGGTCAGAAAAAGAGAAAATATCTAGTGAGCGGCAGTTCTGAAAATGCCTTGTTGATGCCAGCAGTCAGAGGAGAATGGAGAGACTGGTTTGAACTGATAGAAAGGCAACAGTAACACCAATAACCACCAGTTGCAACCGAGGTCTGCAGAAGAGCATCTCTGAACATCGAACCTTGAAGCAGAAGGGCTACAGCAGCAGAAGACACACCAGTGACACTCCTGTTAGCTAAGATTAAGAAGAGGAAACTAAGGCTACAATTTGCACGGGCTCACAAAAACTGGACAATAGACGATTGGAAAAACATTGGTCTACCTGGTCTAATGAGTCTCAATTTCTGCTGCGACATTCAGATAGTAGGGTCAGAATTTGGCGTAAACAACATGAAAGCATGGATCCATCCTGCCTTGTATCAATGGTTCAGCCTGGTGCTGTTGATGTAATGGTTTTGGGGGATATTTTTTGACACACTTTGGGCCCCTGAGGATGGTTTAAACACCACAGCCTACCCAAGTATTGTTTCTGACCATGTCCATCCCTTTATGAGCACAATGTACCATCTTCTGATGGCTACTTCCTGCAGGATAACGCACCATGTGACAAAGCTCAAATCATCTCAGGTTTCTTGACAATGAGTTCACTAAACTCAAATGGCCTCACAAGCTGCGTTTACATAGACCCTTATAATCCGATCATAACCGGACTAGTAGCACAATCGGAACAAAAAAAAAAAAAAAAAAAAAAAAAATTCACATGTAACCACGTCAATCAGAATGAACTGGCCAGATCTGATTAAAATTTAATTTGGATTGTAAGGGGTGGTTTATTCCTTTTGTAATCCGATCGAGAGGGCATGTAAACACTTTCCTGTTGAATAAAGTGTCATAAATGATTGTCCTGTCATTCTAAAAAACTCTTTCCACTCATTGTCTGTGAAGTGGAGCAGAAAAATGTCCCACCAGTCCTTGTTTCGCACTCTTATCCTCAGACGCCTTGTTTTGGGCGCGGGAATGGGCGTTTTTACTGTTTGATAAATATAAGCAGCACGGCATAATGGTTCATGTGCTCGTCGTCGCCTGATTAGGACCCGAAATAGAAAAATATTAAGTCTGCTTTTTAAAACAAAGAAAAGGACGATGGTTAGTATGCAACAACAGTGGGGAACTCTGTACATTCATGCAGTGTGCGTATGTCACAAGATTAAATCCGATCAGAAGCTTGTGACACATAAACGCGCACATCAACCCGATCACTTCATTTAGTGTTCATGTAAACACTACGTTCGGATTGAAGACATCTACATGCCAATATTCAGGAATACTGAATCTTTTTTGTGCAAGTGCGATTGTAGTAAATGCATGCTCACATTTAGTCAAGAATTACAATAACCATCATGTTTACACACAATGCCTGAGCACTTACTCACGTTTTTTCTCAACTTGCGTTACTTATTTAAAAAGTAACTCAGATATTTTGTCGTCAATTTAAAAGTAATGCGTTACTTTATTAGTTACTTGAAAAAAGTAATCTGATTACGTAACTCAAGTTACTTGTAATGTTACCCCCAACACTGACTAGGATGGGGTCTTTCTTCAAACTGCCAGCACTGAATATTTCAGCCCCCTCACTGTCCTATTCCCACAGACGTCTGCCTTATTTTTCACCAGTTCTCATGTTTGCTTGTTTTTTATTGTTTTTGTTATGTGATATTATGTTATTTATTTTTTTTTGTGATTTTGTACTGTATATTCTCTAACACCACTGCATGGACCAGACATTAGGGGGCAAATATAACTCAAATATGAAATATTGCCTAGGTATTTCATGATGTAAAAAGGTTCCTTTTCCCTCAGAAGACCCTCATTGCTACTATTATGCTTTTGCCCAAAGCATAATTTTTACTATGAAAAAAGATACTATTTTATACAACATCGATTTTACATCCTATTTTCAGGATACTAAATTCAGTCCTGCCATAAAAAAAAAAAAAAAGTCAAATCAATATTTACAATCCCAATATTCAGCTCTCACTTTTAGGAGCTGGAATCCCTTTGTCCACTCTTCAGCCATCAAACCTTACGATGCAGAATAAGCTTATATTAGTACATGGAGAGACTCGTTATCAGACTCCTAGCAATAAAAAATGATATATATCCAAGAAGATGAGATCATCAAATGCCTTCCAAAACTGTATGTATAATTAGGAGGGAGTCATTAATCAAGGTGTGCAGAGCTGCTCTCTGTAATGAGATTCAGAAAGTGAAATTTATTAAGCCAGGCTTGTATTCACCTCTCTGTTTATCAGGTTCAAATCACCATTTTGCTCAAAGATTCAGCACTGAAGCTATTAGCCATGGGAGAACGGCTTCCAAACTGCATTAAGAGAAAAAGTATTTAAAAATTAAAGCTGCAAGCAGCGATGATGGGCCCAAGCTGGTGGCACCGCCACCCCGGTGGCTTCAGGGCAACTTTACACGACAGGCAATATGCATTTAAACAGGAGAATATTTTAAAATCGCTCGAATATGCCACATTTACCGCAGCAGCTGGTGCCACTATGACCACAAGCCACACCCATGATGTCATTTAAATATAGATGAATTTTAATGTCATAGGATATAATAGGTCACTTTTTAAATATGTGCAAAGTTATCTTTTGCGGCTCAAAATTTTGTAAGTCCAGAAGGCCAGTATTTAATTCAAGGTATTTGTATATATTTTTCATTTTTATTCATTTATTTTTTTTACTTATTTTTCACACTAAAGTGATAGTTATTTGTGATAGCCTATTAGGGTTAAATTATCACCAAGAGAGAAAGTGACACACACACACACACACACACACACACACACAGAGTGAGCCTGAGAGAGTGAGAGATAGGGGGAGGGGAAGGACCGACAGAGAGAGAGAGAGTAAGATTCAGAAGAAATATTTTAAATAAATAAATATATTAATCTGAAAAATAGTACATTCATTTTAAATTCATCCAGGTTAAATTACCGAACATACAATCTTAATTTAATTTAAATCAAACAATGATTTTACAAGATATGAGACAATTTCTGTTTCCCTTTTTGTCCTTATTTGATCCCTCGCCATACCAGCACCATTTGAGATATCCAGTATCCGTTCACAATTTAGCATCTTCCGTATCTTTGTTTCATGTTGACCGAGTTTGGTGGAGATTGAATGAATCGCCTACGAGGAGAACGTAAAAACTCAGAGCCTAATTTATCAAAAAATCCACATTCAAACCAAAATATCTTACTTTCTGTTGGTCGGAGCTAATGACTGTAAATTAGAAAGCTGTCCGGCTCGATGAGAACAATATATGTACTGAGTTTGGTGACTGTAGGTAAAACTAACCAATAGTTTTATCTTTAAAACGTTGTTCTCAAGGACTTAGCCAACCTGGTTCATAAATAAGGCTATACTCCCACCTTCTGGTTATTCTATATATTACATTGGCTCTCATTTTTTTGTCCTTAAACAAAAAGCATTAATCTGCTTATTTTTAAATTACACACACTTCATTGTTTGAAAAACAAACTCAAATGTGGGTTTTTTTATTGTTAGTATTATTTTTTATAGAAATAAATTATGTATAATTCAGAGAATATTTTTTAGTCAAGAATTAATTTCCAAATACAAAATGTTAAAGAAAACCAATATATTGATCTAAAATATAGTACATTCATTTTAAAATTCATTCAGGGTCAATAACCAAACATACAATAATAATTGAATTTAAATCAAACAATGATTTTAGACAAAATGAGACAAAATCTTCCTGTTTTCCTTTTTGTCATTAGTTTAATCCCTTGCCATAGCAGCACTGTGTGAGATATCCTATAATCGTTCTCAATATATCATCTTCAGTGTCTTTGTTTCATGTTGACTGAGTTTGGTGTCGATTCCATGCATCTCCTACGAGGAGTTTATAAAAACTCAGAGCCTGATTATTCAAAATATGACTAACTGACGCTATGACTAACTAAATATTGGCATGTAGATGTCTTCAGGACAGGACTCTTATCAAACATGTGAGGTTTGGGGCAGATCGGACATAGTATGCCTGACTTACAACAACTTACTCTTTCATGACGAAACATCAGACTTTGTCAGGCTGTCACTGACACGCCCTTCAGTGAAAACTCAAGATCTTCTCAATTTAACATCACCAAGGCCTTTAGATTAGACTGTGCAAATATGATGTTGTTCTGGTTAAATCTCTAGGAGGAGTTAATCAACTGAATATTGACATGTAGATGTGTTCAGGCCAGGACTCTAATAAAACGTGAAGTTTGGGGCAGATCAGACATTGTATGTCCGAGTTACAACAACTTCCTGTTTCATGGTGAAACATCGAACTTTGTGAGGCCGCCACGGACACGCCCTTCAGGGAAAACTCAAGATCTTCACAATTTAACATTGCAAAGGCTTTTAGATTAGACTGTGCAAATATGATGTTGATCTGATTAAATCTCCAGGAGGAGTTTGTTAAAGTACAACGTCTGGAAATGGCAAAATTTGCAACAATATTGCAGAGAAAATTCAAAATATCTCACTTCCTGTTGGGTTTTCAGATTTGGCACCCAGGGACTTTTTTGTAGGTATTGGGCTGTTAAATGCGTCTACCGAATTTTCATACTCATACATGAAAAGTAGCACGAATGGCGCTTAATTGAAATTTTGTAGGTGGCGCTATCGAACCATTTTGCCCCGCCTAATTCTGAAACCCATATCAGACGTAAATTTTCACCACTTCTGATGCGTGTGCAAAGTCTCATGAGTTTTCGAGCACGTTTAGGCCCTAAAAAAATGTGATTAATTTTGGAGAAGAAGAATAATAGGCTGAGCAATTACAATAGGGTCCTCACACCTCGGGCCCTAAATATCTGATTTCCTGTTGGTCGGAGCTAATGACTGTAAATTAGAAAGTTGTCCAGCTCAAAGAGAACAATATATATACTGAGTTTGGTGATAAAACTAACCCCCCCACTTTTGTCAAAAGATGGCGCTACTGAGCCCCTCCACCACGCCCATTTTTAAGTCTTTGCCCGTATCTACTGGACGGCATCTCTGATGTGTGTGTCGAGTTTCATGCAATTTGAAGCATTGTAAGAGTCTCAAAAGCATCGAAAAAGAATATTATAGTTTGATTTGTTGCCATGGCAACAATATTTACAATATCAAGAAGTGCTTACCAGGTTTACATCTGCTATGTTTTGACATGATACTGATGAAGTTTGAAGCAAATAGGGTAAAAATAAGATGGTGATTTCAAAGCACTTTGAAAATGACACACTTCCTGCTGCCAGTTGGTGGCGCTATAAGTTTGACTCACAATAGTCACATCCATGTGATCGGCCTCTTACAACGAACACACAGCTGAAGTTTCATCAAAATGAATCAATGTATGCAGAAGTTATAATACACTTCCTGTTTCCCTTTTCTCGCCATAAATTTGTCTCCTCGCCACGGCCAAACCGTTCGAGATATCAAAAATCCGCTCGCAATTTAGCATCCTCAAATGTCTTGACTTCATGCTGACCGAGATTGGCACTGATCGGGTGAATCGCCTAGGAGGAGTATATTAAATTCCAGAGCATGCGTTTTCCGAACAACCCATAATAGCCGACTTCCTGTTGGGCTGACGTATAACTTAGAGCACGAAAGTTGTTCGGCCCGATGAGGTCTATATGTGTACCCAGTTTCATACATCTACATACAAGTGTGTTTGGTACCAGTTTGATACCAGCCTATTGTAATCAGACCCAGCTTAAGGGGGCGCTGTCGAGCCCCCCTGCCACGCCCGGGTACCAGCTTTGGCCCGGCCCTGATGGCCGCAGATTCCGACGTGTGTGCAAAGTTTCAAGAGTTTTCAAGCATGATAAGGGCCCCAAAAGTGCCCGAGAAGTCGAAAAAAAAAAAGTCTCAGAAGAACAATAGGGCCTTCGCCCTTTCAGGGCTTGGGCCCTAATTAGCCATCCCTAACGTGTTTGTTATAAAGTATCCCACTGCCTTCTACACAGTCAAGGGAACCGGGGGAAAGCTTAGC
Source organism: Coreius guichenoti (assembly GCA_039654105.1). NCBI lineage: Eukaryota > Metazoa > Chordata > Actinopteri > Cypriniformes > Gobionidae > Coreius > Coreius guichenoti. The sequence goes on from CM077190.1 coordinate 3,826,328, forward strand.
AGATTTTTTGTTGTTTTTGTCATCATTACGAGGTGCCTGACATGACAGTAAACCTGTTTTATAGAAAATCATAAGACTTCTCCTGACTGTTTACTCCCAGAATGCATTGTAATTAGGGCCCGAGCACCGATGGTGTGAGGACCCTATTGTAATTGCTCAGCCTATCATTCTTCTTCTCTGAAATGAATTGCCTTTTTGAGGGCCTAAACATACTCGGAAACTCACAAAACTTTGCACATGTGCCAGAAGTGGTGAAAATTTACACCTGATATGGGTTTCAGAATTAGGTGTGGCAAAATGGCTCGATAGCGCCACCTACAAAATTTCAATTAAGCGCTGTTTGCGCTACGTTTCACGCATAAGTATGAAATTCAGTAGACACATGTAACAGATGTAACACATGTAATACCTACAAAAAAGTCCCTGGGAGTAAAATCTGAAAACCCAACAGGAAGTCAGATATTTTATATTTTCCCTGCAAAATTTTTGCAATTTTTGCCATTTCCAGACGTTGTACTTTAACGAACTCCTCCTAGAGATTTAATCAGATCAACATCATATTTGGTCAGTCTAATCTAAAGGCCTTTGCGATGTTAAATTGCGAAGATCTTGAGTTTTCGCTGAAGGGCGTGTCTGTGGTGGCCTCACAAAGTTTGATGTTTCACAATGAAACAGGAAGTTGTTGTAACTCGGGCATACAATGTCCGATCTGCCCCAAACTTCACATGTATCAGTCCTGGCCTGAACACATCTACATGCCAATATTCAGTTACAGTCATAGCGCCTCCTACTGGCAACAGGAAATGACATGTTTTACACTGTGATTAACTCCTCATAGAGATTTATCCAGATCAACATCATATTTGGTCAGTCTAATCTTAAGGCCTTGGTGATGTTAAGTTGTGAAGATCTTGAGTTTTCGCTGAAGGGTGTGTCAGTGGCGGCCTGACAAAGTCTAATGTTTCGCCTCCGAAATGAATCGCATTTTTTAAGGCCTAAACATGCTCAAACTCACGAAACTTTGCACACGCGTCAGAAGTGGTGAACATTTACGTCTGATATGGGTTTCAGAATTAGGTGTGGCAAAATGGCTCGATAGCGCCACCTACAAATTTTCAACGACGTGCCCCTCGCACTACATTTCACGTACAGGTATGAAATTCGGTAGACACATTTAACAGCCAAAAACCTACAAAAAAGTCTTCTGGTGCAAAATCTGAAAACCAACAGGAAGTGAGATATTTTGAGACGTTGTACTTTAATCAACTCCGCCTAGAGATTTAATCAGATCATCATCATATTTGGTCAGTCTAACCTAAAGGCCTTTGCGACGTTAAATTGCAATGATCTTGAGTTTTCGCTGAAGGGCGTGTCCGTCACGGCCTGACAAAGTCTAATGTTTCGCCATGAAACAGGAAGCTGTTTCAAGTCAGGCATACAATGTCCGATACGCCCCAAACTTCACATGTTTGATAAGAGTCCTGTCCTGAACACATCTACAAGCCAATATTCAGTTAGTCATAGCGCCACCTGCTGGCAACAGGAAATGGCATGCTTTACACTGTGATTAACTCCCAGAAACACATTAAAATATGCCATCAAGTCCCAAACATCCTAGAAACACATTAAATCAAGCAACACGTGGCTAAGTGCTAATGTATGCGATTTATGCCACGAAACAGGAAGTTGTTGTAACTCAGACATACAATGTCCAATCTGCCCCAAACTTCGCATGTTTGATAATAGTCCTGGCCTGAAGACATCTACATGGCAATAATCAGTTATAGTCAAAGCGCCACCTTCTGGCAGTAGGAAGTGTGGCACATTGAAGAGACTTTGCCATATTTCTCCTATATTTACCCGCTTAAATGCATGTCGCCCACTATTCACTATTTTTTCCTGAGGCCACCGAGTGGCGGTAGTCCCGGGTGCGAGGGCCCTTTCATCGCTGCTTGCAGCTTTAATTAAGAGTGTAATCTCAATTGATGTGCATGGTGGTGCAACAAAGCAACAATTTACAGCTGAATTATTACACCAAAACAAAACAGCGAGATATCAAAGATTTTAAGGTCCTCCTACTGTTAAGCTGAGCACCGATGCTTGGCACTGAAACATTAACTGTACACATATGTACAGTATCTGTTATATGCCATTGATTACTACTGAAAATACTTTTGATTCATCCCTCAGTGTGTACAGCATAACAAGCACATCTGCAGTAAATACACTTATAATGGAATACAATACACAAAGACAGCTCTTTTTGAAAATATAACCATAACGCATGTCACGGATTATGGGAAAAGACACTTTTTAATGTTTTTTGAAAGGCTGCATTTATGGGATCAAAGATACAGTAAAACATGAATATTGTGAAAAATATTTTTACAATTTAAAAATAAATATTTAATATATTTTAAAATTGTATTTATTTCTATGATGCAAAGCTACATTTTCAGCATCAGTACTCCAGTCTTCAGTGTCATATGTCACAATATTCAAAACAGTTGTGCTTCTTAAAATTTAAACCATCAGATTTTTTGGAGTATTTGATAAATAGAAAGTTTAGCATTTATGTGAAATATAAATATTTTGCAACATTATAAATGTCTTTACTGTCACTTTTGATCAATTTAATGCATCCTTGCTGAATAACGTAGTTCATAAACTCTATAGAGGGCCATATTCAATAACATGCCATTCTGACAAACTATTCTGAGAGTGTATATATATGTATATATATTAGTGCTGACAAATCGATTAAAAAAATTAACTAATTAATTGCAATTTTTTTTCTGTAATTATTCGCTTAATTATTAAAAACATCAGAGTTTTTAATATTTTTATATTGTAATAATTTCACAGTTACTCTCCAAATGAATGTAGAAACAACTTAAAGACAGTATATTTTAAATATTTGTTGTAATGGCATCTTTTTATGAATGAAGGCCAGTATCACTGATACTAAAACTGATACTAATGCCTCTATGAAACATTAATGATAGACATTCAATATTACAGTATAATTGAAAGCTATATCAATTTCAACATTAGGCTTTAAAAAATAACTTTTAATTTAAGTGAACTTAAAACAATCTTCACATAAACCCATTATAATAAATGTCATATTTACCTGTGGCCTTCCTACCTGTCTAACTTTTAGGAAATATACAGAAATTAATTAAAGTTATCAAAACTGCATAAATTATAAATTAAATAGAGATTAATCCTTATTAAAGCTACAATTTTCTCTGTTATCTTTGTTCTTTGATTAAAGGGGTGGTTGATCAGCTTTTTTCTAAGGCTTGATTGTGTTTATGGGGTGCAGTCTAACATGTGTTCATGCTTCGTTTAAAAAAAACAAAACAAAAAAAAACAAACAAACATTATTTTTCACATAATTTAGCTTTATTCTACACCACTATGTCCCTTCTCATAAAAACGGCCAGATAGCTTCCTGGTTCCTTGAAGCCCCTCCCTCAGAAACACGCAATGGGCTGTGATTGGTTAGCTGGCCCAGTGAGTTGTGATTCACTAACCGCCTAGTGCACGCTGTCCGGAAACGTCACGCCTCTTACCATTACGGGTAGTTGCATGTGCTCAGGTGTATTGTAATAAACAATGGCGTCAATATTGCCTTATCAATTTGAGCCCAATCAGACCCAGCGAATTTTAGTGAAGAGGATCAATCAAAACCTGTGCAAGAACAGCTGTTACAGGACGTTTCAGAATGGTATGGGGTTTTTTTGTTTGTAGTTGTCTCATACTTTCAGATATGCTGTTATTTGTAAATGCTTGAAGGGATGATTTGGATTACAGACTGCGGATCTATAGTGGTCGCTACTGACTGTAGAGCACCGTTAGTTTTGTCTTTATAGAATGAGTGTAGCCAAATATCTGTCGCCAGAACTATGGGTACATTATGAAGACTAATCCACGGCTTTACTACAGTAAAGTAAAGCTAAACTATGTTTAGCGTGCCTGTAGCCAAACTAGCATGTGGGTAAACACCATAAAAGCTCTAATCAAAGAATAATTTACACTGATCACATAAATGCCAACAAACACCAACATTCAAAGTTCGCTGGTGGGATTAAAAAAAAGTTTGTTGCTTGCGTCGCAACAGCTAAAGGCTGTCCACACTGGACGGGACAAAGTGCCTGTTGCAAAGTATTTGTCCATCGTGTCAGTACGTCATAAATAGAATGAGGCATCAGTTTACTGTCGAAGTTTGACCTCTCGCGTCGTGCCACATCCAGTGTAGACAACACCACTGATTATAATGAGTTCTATTGTCTTTTGTAGCGTCGCATCGTGCCGCTCGCATCCGGTGTAGACATGGTGTCAGTCCAGCGTCCCTAGGAAGGTCGAACAAAGAGGAGCTGCGATCGGGGTGAAAATGACAGCATTTTGATGGCCCGGCAACTACACTACTACATAACTCTTCCTCTTCTCTAAGGCTGCCCAACATGGCCTCATTCCCTTGTTGCGTGTTCCCGGGGGCAGGATTTATGTAAATTTTAGGGTTAGTGATGTCATTAACCTGGGAAGAAGCTCGTGTAGTCCCTACCAGCCGTTTGTTGTAGTCCTTAAAAAGCAATTTCTGTAAAAGAAAATATATCCCTTTGCACTGAACTTTGAGCATCGTAACTTTGCAGATGCTGTTTATGTTTAAACAGCAACATTACACACTAACTAAAGGTAAAAAAGTGAAATCATAATCAACCACCCCTTTAACATTAATGACAGAATCACAGCAACTGGTTTATTAGGCTGCTGTCACTTTAAGATCTGCCGCTGCTGAACATGACGCGGATCTGACGCGCTGTCACGCGCATCTCATTTCCTCACAACTCTTTAAGTTCATTTAAGACGTTATTTAACTCATTTAAGACTGCTCTTATGAGGATACTCCACAAAAACGGGCATTTTGGCATAATTCTGTGTGTTATTGTTCGTTCAAGCGCGAAAAAGAACAATTATTGTGCGCGTGATACTGGTGCGCATCTTTCTCTGTGTGTGTGTGTGTGTGTGTGTGTGTGTGTGTGTGTCAGGACATTCACAGACAGCGCATTCTCGTTTGTCTTGTCGCGCTTGAATGGTTTAAAAGCATTTACATGAATAAGAGTGTGATCATATAATGTAACGCTAGCCAAAGGATTACAGAAAAAAGGGATGCTGCGTTAATTGTGTTAAATATTTTAAATGCTTTAAACTGAAAAAATGTATCGCATGCGTTAATGCGCTAATTTTGACAGCACACACACACACACACACATACATACATACATACATATATATATATATACACTCACCTAAAGGATTATTAGGAACACCTGTTCAATTTCTCATTAATGCAATTATCTAATCAACCAATCACATGGCAGTTGCTTCAATGCATTTAGGGGTGTGGTCCTGGTCAAGACAATCTCCTGAACTCCAAACTGAATGTCAGAATGGGAAAGAAAGGTGATTTAAGCAATTTTGAGCGTGGCATGGTTGTTGGTGCCAGACGGGCCGGTCTGAGTATTTCACAATCTGCTCAGTTACTGGGATTTTCACGCACAACCATTTCTAGAGTTTACAAAGAATGGTGTGAAAAGGGAAAAACATCCAGTATGCGGCAGTCCTGTGGGCGAAAATGCCTTGTTGATGCTAGAGGTCAGAGAAGAATGGGCCGACTGATTCAAGCTGATAGAAGAGCAACTTTGACTGAAATAACCACTCGTTACAACCGAGGTATGCAGCAAAGCATTTGTGAAGCCACAACACGCACAACCTTGAGGCGGATGGGCTACAACAGCAGAAGACCCCACCGGGTACCACTCATCTCCACTACAAATAGGAAAAAGAGGTTACAATTTGCACGAGCTCACCAAAATTGGACAGTTGAAGACTGGAAAAATGTTGCCTGGTCTGATGAGTCTCGATTTCTGTTGAGACATTCAGATGGTAGAGTCAGAATTTGGCGTAAACAGAATGAGAACATGGATCCATCATGCCTTGTTACCACTGTGCAGGCTGGTGGTGGTGGTGTAATGGTGTGGGGGATGTTTTCTTGGCACACTTTAGGCCCCTTAGTGCCAATTGGGCATCGTTTAAATGCCACGGCCTACCTGAGCATTGTTTCTGACCATGTCCATCCCTTTATGACCACCATGTACCCATCCTCTGATGGCTACTTCCAGCAGGATAATGCACCATGTCACAAAGCTCGAATCATTTCAAATTGGTTTCTTGAACATGACAATGAGTTCACTGTGCTAAAATGGCCCCCACAGTCACCAGATCTCAACCCAATAGAGCATCTTTGGGATGTGGTGGAACGGGAGCTTCGTGCCCTGGATGTGCATCCCACAAATCTCCATCAACTGCAAGATGCTATCCTATCAATATGGGCCAACATTTCTAAAGAATGCTTTCAGCACCTTGTTGAATCAATGCCACGTAGAATTAAGGCAGTTCTGAAGGCGAAAGGGGGTCAAACACAGTATTAGTATGGTGTTCCTAATAATCCTTTAGGTGAGTGTATATATATACATATGTGAAGTGCTGTCAAAATACAGGTGACACGCTGCTCTTTAATCTTCCATTATGTGTACTGACTGCAAACACAATTTCTATCCGTGTTAATCGACAGCATGCAATGCACAGGTATTACGTAGAACACAACCCCGAAATAACTCTAAATATTCCGTTAAGGCTCACAATTATCCTGTCGCATCATTATTCCACAAACCAGCACTAATCAAAGACACTTCAGGCTTACAAAGGAGTCACATAAAGAGCTTGAGTAAGTAAATTAATTCGCCTAATCAATCAAATTAAAGTGCAAGGTGGACAAAGATTTAGCTGAAACTCATCAAATGGTGCAAGTTGTGGCACCTCATTAGTAATCAACGTCGCCCGTGGTCAGAAATAAAGGACTGAGGACTGCAGTTGAAAATCGATGGGCAAGTCCTTACCAACCATTGTTGCCGTTGATAGAAGGGAGGGGGTCTGGCTCATCCACCATTGAAAACACGCTCAGATTCATTGTTTAGCATCACTCTCTTCTTAATTAAGTGCCATTGATCTGTTCAGAGCACTACTTCTTTATGCATTTCCTCTGCTTCTAATTTCACCATGCATCTATGAAGTATGAATGGCGAGGACGCCCTCATTTGGATTAACTGCACCTTAAAACTGCCTTGCGAGAGGAAGGTGCGCCGTGATTTATTTTGTTTTCAGCATATTTCTAGGGTCCGTGCAGAGTTAATATAAACGCCAGTGACTCTAAATCTGTTTCATTAGGCTGGGCCACCACCCGTGCAGTGCCCTTGCAGACAGGAGGGAAGGTCTGTTGCTGTGGTGTTGCTTCGAACAGAAGGTTAAGAAACTGTGGAACATTTATCAATGGCTACATCTACAGAATGGAAAGAAAAAAGAGCTTGAGTTAGTGTGAAACATGTCAAGCCTGCCGGGCTGAGAGGCTGTAATTCACATGGGGATGCTAGCGTAGCGTTGACTCAAATCAGTCACTGAACAAATGTGTGCGATTCACTCCTCATAACAGGGTTTGCTTTTCTCATCTGATCCTGAAGTAATGAAAGACCAAGTGTAGTTATCTTTGCACAGTACATTTCACCCCATAATCAAAAGTGAATTATAATGTTTTTATAAGACGGTGTTTATTGCAACTGACCAATCAGAATCAAGTATGCTAGAGAGCCATGCAATAATAAATGTTTTGCATAAAGAAAATGTCTCTTTAAGACCATTATGACATTGGGCCCTATCATACACCCGGCGCAATACGGCGCCAGGTGCGACGCAAGTGTTTTTTGCTAGTTTGCATGCTCAATGGGTGACATGTCTGGTGAGTATGCTGGCCATGCAAGAACTGGGATGTTTTCAGCTTCCAGGAATTGTGTACAGATCCTTGCAACATGGGGCCGTACATTATCATGCTGCAACATGAGGTGATGGTCGTGGATGAATGGCACAACAATGGGCCTCGGGATCTCGTCACGGTATCTCTGTGCATTCAAAATGCCATCAATAAAATGCACCTGTGTTCCTTGTCCATAACATACGCCTGCCCACACCATAACCCCACTGCCACCATGGGCCACTCGATCCAATGCTGACATCAGCAAACCGCTCACCCACACGACGCCATACACAATGTCTGCCATCTGCCCTGTACAGTGAAAACCGGGATTCATCCGTGAAGAGAACACCTCTTCAAAGTGCCAGACGGCATCAAATGTGAGCATTTGCCCACTCAAGTCGGTTACGACGACGAACTGCAGTCAGGTCGAGACCCCGATGAGGATGACGAGCATGCAGATGAGCTTCCCTGAGACTGTTTCTGACAGTTTGTGCAGAAATTCTTTGGTTATGCGGCTTATGGTAGAGAAATGAACATTCAATTCATGGGCAACAGCTCTGGTGGATATTCCTGCAGTCAGCATGCCAATTGCACGCTCCCTCAAAACTTGCGACATCTGTGGCATTGTGCTGTGTGATAAAACTGCACATTTTAGAGTGGCCTTTTATTGTGGCCAGCCTAAGGCACACCTGTGCAATAATCATGCTGTCTAATCAGCATCTTGATATGCCACACCTGTGAGGTGGATGGATTATCTCGGCAAAGGAGAAGTGCTCACTAACACAGATTTAGACAGATTTGTAAACAATATTTGAGAGAAATAGGCCTTTTGTGTACATAGAAAAAGTCTTAGATCTTTGAGTTCAGCTCATGAAAAATGGGGGCAAAAACAAAAGTGCTGCGTTTATAATTTTGTTCAGTGTATGATTTTAAAGCATGACGTTGAGGCAAAGAACCACCCGATGCAAAGCAGTTCATGGTTTGAACGCACACATTCCAGCCAATCAGAATTGAGTTCGGACAGATCATGACATATGACACATATATATAAACACACACGCAATCCCTGTATAGGCAGGTTTCATAAGATTCAGTGTATTACAGAAGAATCCCATGTGGGCCAACTTGTGGGAGATAGCATGTGGGATGAAATATTTTCAAATAATTTGTTCGCCTGATTGATGAAACCTACAGCTCATGTCTATTTTCATCTTTGTATGGAAGACAAGCGGTCACTCATAAAGTATTAGGGTAAGCAAGTTCGCAATCACAGTGTATGTGTATACAATAATAAAGGCTCTTTGAGCATGCACTTGTGTATCGATCTCATAAATATTCATGTCAATGTTTATGGAACACAACAGAACAAAAGTCTGCCTTACAACAAGACATTACAGTGGGATGAATATTAACATGTTGGGCTGAAAACCGCCACCTCAATATTAACAACCAGCCATCCGTTTGAACGGATTATGTACCTACAGCACAAAGACAGCTCAGAGAAAATATTGACGTGCACATCCCACTCAATCAGATGGTGTGTAGAACACAGCGATCTAGGAATATTTACTGGATTTGCCAAGCCAGCGGTTACAAACAATGCAACTCCACACACACACACACACACACACACACACACACACACACACACACACACACACACAGGTGCCTTGTTCTCATACAGAGCGCAGTAGCGAAATAAAGGACATAAGACTTTGATTTCACTCTAAGCCACTGAATCTCAGCCTCTGGCATCCCAGACCCCTTTAGAAAGTTCTAGAAAAGTCCTGAAGACCTTCCACAGCCAACAACAAATAAGCACCAACTGACACAACCTCAGGTCAGGTATTGTTGAGAAAACAAAAAGTACCATATACATACTCACACACACACACGCACTGGACTCTAGAGCAGTGGAGACATGTTCTCTGGAGTGACCAATCACACTTCTCTGTCTGGCAATCTGATGGTCGAGTCTGGGTTTGGCAGTTGCCAGGACAACGGTACTTGCCTGACTGCATTGTGCCAAGTGTAAAGTTTGGTGGAGGGGGGATTTTGGGGTTGTTTTTCAGGGGTTGGGCTTGGCCCCTTAGTTCCAGTGAAAGGAACTCTTAATGCTTCAGCATATCAAGACATTTTAGACAATTTCATGCTCCCAACTTTGTGGGAACAGTTTGGGGATGGCCCCTTTTTGTTCCAACATGACTGCGCACCAGTGCACAAAGCAAGGTCCATAAAGACACGGATGAGCGAGTTTGGTGTGGAGGAACTTGACTGGCCTGCACTGAGTCCTGACCTCAACCCGATAGAACACCTTTAGGATGAATTAGAGCGGAGACTGCGAGCCAGGCCTTCTCGTCCAACATCAGTGCCTGACCTCACAAATGCGCTTCTAGAAGAATGGTCAAAAATTCCCATAAACACTCCTAAACCTTGTGGAAAGCCTTCCCAGAAGAGTTGAAGCTGCAAAGAGTGGGCCAACTCCATATTAAACCCTACGGATTAAGAATATATATATATATATATATATATATATATATATATACACACACACACACACACACACACACACACACACACACACACACAATAAAACAAACAAACAAACAAAAAAATAATTCTGTAAAAATAGGGCACAATTTACTGTGTAAATATGAAGGAGTTTTCTGTATTGTTTTTTTAGGCGTTTTATTTGTATTTTCAATGACGCATTGCATTGTGTTGTGTTTTAGGGTTGACAGAAATTTCTGTAAAATTACTGGATAATGTCCTGGCAGAAAATTACCAGTACATTTTCTGTTTTTATTTATATATATATATATAAAATACAAATTATAATATATTAAATAATTAGATTAAAACATAAATAAACACATTTTATAATTTTTTCAACAGTGTTTTCTATATAACTGTTTTATCAAAGCTCCTGTGCTATTTAGTTATTTTTTCCACACAGTTTTATTGTGGCATCATGATCCATTTCAGATAATCCTGCTCTTAAACGCTACAAACAACAAAATTAACTGTGATTAGTTGCTGATATGTCAGTTAGAGCGTGTCTTCATGTCTGAGTGAGCTGTTCTTGTGCAGAAAAAGCTGTAATGTGGACCATTTGCGGAAGACTGTAGAAGACTAGTTTGGCCCACGCAAAAAGTAAATCACCTAACGTGTCATGATTCAAACCCCTTTACCTTCTGAAATAAGGTGCGCAGTTGAGACGTAATCATCAAGTCCTAATACAGGTTTATAGTCTCTGCAGGTTTATATTGTGTGTGCTGAACTTGAGGAGATAAGAAAGTGACATTGCCATTTAAAACGAATCAATGAGATGCTATCTGCTTTTTTTGACGTTGATTTGAGTCTAGAATGTCAAACATTAGAACCCCATCTTGTTCACCCCTCTCTATTTGATAGGAAATTTGTTCAGTCCAATGCAAACACAATTATAATGTATAAACACACAATTATAATATTCAAACACATTATTTCATCAGTATGCTCACCCATATCGTCATAACTGCTTTCTTTCTTTCTTTCTTTCTTTCTTTCTTTCTTTCTCTCTCTTTAAATCTGAGGCTGTGCAGAAATGTTGCAAACACAGGCAACAAGATCAGGAGCTAATTAAAACCATTCATTAGAAAGCTAATTCAGGGAGTATTCATCTCAGTCCAACAAATGCAAAGAGAGAAATTAAGATTTACAACAGGGAATTAAAGGACAAATTCAAACTTTAGATTTATTTACTTTTGCCAAGTAACAGAGCTGTGGCTTAGTGGTTAGCGCACATTAAGCTGTGGTGCTCATCTGGGAAATGAAGGTTTGAGTCCAGCTCGTGCCATTTTCCAAACTCATTAAAAAACCCTTAGAGACTTAGAGGCTGTTCTGCCTGAATCGGTGATAGAGGAGATGCCTTAGTACACTAAATAAGCTGCTTTTCTTTGGAAACGGTTTGTCACATAAAAAACTTATTGCTGTGACGCTAATCTTCAACATATTTGCCATGGCATATTCATTTTGAAGAGAGCTATGGCATTTGGAGTCGAATACAAAGAGCAGTTGTATAAGAAAAAAAACAACAAAAAAAACAAAAAAAAAACCCACCTCTATGGTGTTCGATAATTAGGCCATTAGTGCAACTTTCATTAGCCCCTTTCACACATACAGTCTTTACTGTTAAATTACCAGTAAATGATCATGTGTGAACAGGACCTTTTCAAAAATACGGGAAGGGAAGTAAGGGAAGTTGTAACATTACCAGTAAATTACCGGTAACGTGCTCTGTGTGAACACAGAATGAAGATTACCGGTATATTCACGTATGAAATCAGAACGCGCTGACGTAAGAAGTCTGATTTGGGCCAATCATAAAGACTTATGAAGATGACGTGATTACTCCGCGCTGTTTACAGTAAGGTTTTTAATAGTTTTTCTATTTAAATATGCACTAAATGATTATCTTTGACCGTTGCGCCACGTCTCACAGCTTTCGTGCTCGAAACCCAGCCTTCTTTTCCGTTCATCAGCGCTATGGCTCTGCAGTTGGATACTATTACGCACATCTCGTGTTTTTAAGAGCAAAACGCATTCTGTTTGATCGCCCCCTTATGCCTGTCACTCAGACGTCAAAAATATGTTGTCAAATTGAACAGATAGTGAAACTAAAGCACTTCTCCTCATGTGGGCGGATGAAGACAACGGTGCAGTGTTTAAAGATCATTTCTGATGACTGACATCACAGAATTTACCGGTATTTTGCTGCTGATGTGTGAATGGTCTCTTACCGGTAAAAAGCCAGAACGCTGTTGCTTGTGTGAACAGCATATTTGTGTATTTACCAGTAAAGTAATTCTGGTAATTTTACGGTAATTTACCGGTATTGCTGTGTGAAAGGGGCTAATGACTACATTTACATATGCATCAATAATGTGATTATTTCCAGTGTTAGGGGAAAGTTACTTTTAAAAGTAATGCGTTACAATATTGCATTACTCCCTAAAAAAGTTACTAATTGTATTACTTCGTTACTTTTTATGGAAAGCAATGCGTTGTATTACTTTTTCTCACCTGGTCTGGGCTTGCTTGTTTTTAATAAAAAAAAGTTATATTTTTGGCAAATGTAAAGGCCCTTTCATACCAAAAGTGAAATAAATAAACCTACTGTACAGTAGAGGGTGCAGCTCAAACAAACCTTTCAGCTGTGTGGCCTTTCTGGATCGCAGAATAATAGGTCGCAGAAGAAGAAAATTCAACTCTCTTATTTCAGCAATAAAAACAAAGCAAAAAAAAAAAAAAAAAAAAAGCACAAAGGTCATGTTTAACTAAAGTAATTTATGGTTGAATTGGATCATCAAAGGTCAGCAGCAAAGAAACTGCCAAATGAAGAGAGATTAAATCCATAAAGCATATTTGTGTTATTTGACATTTAATTATTGCAGTTTTGCATAATATTCTGAGTTTGCAGGAAATCATTTTAAGGAATACTGAATCTGTTTTGTACAAGTGAGATGAGTAAATGCTCACATTTAGTCTAAAACTACAATAAGCATCATGTTTAAACAGCGCACACAACGCCTCTGCACTTACTCTCGATTTCTCTCAACATGAGGACAGGAGAGCTGGCAGTCAGTACATTTTCCGGTTGACGTGCCTAAATGTCTTCATCACAGTGTTTTCGACCATCAACATACTGCATTATAGTCATGTCAAGCAACATTTTCAACATGAACAAATGTGATGCCTTCTTTACCGTTATGTTTACAAATCTGCGCATGACAATCCATGTACGTCAAAAGCACATGTACACTTTAAATAGATGCAATTAAAGTGTTTACGTGCCTGTTAATTACGATTATAATCAGCATATGAACATACTATTATGAGCATAATTGCATCAATTTGATCAAAGTACTGTGTTTAAATGAGGTGAAGTTTAATCGCAATATTGCCTAAATCTCATTAATCCCACTATGAGGGTGCATGTAAACAGTCACTGATAAAAAGAAAAAAAAATTGAATATTATTTTGATTTTTGTTGCCCACCCCACACTAGAATGGCATCCTAATAACAGCACTGGTGTTTATAAGATCTTGTGTATAGTGGTGAATAATGAAATGTTTTTGTAGCAGGAGCCGTGCTGAGTTGTTTACACACACTTGGTGTTCCAATAGCCTGATTGCGTTATGTTACCTAGACAGCTCAGAGGAGAGCAAACCCCGCTAATGACTTTCTCATTCACATTGACCTTGAGGACTGCAGGTAATTAGACCTGAGGTGTTATTGTCTAATGGAAAGTTAAGGAGAGATTGAATACTGCAGAAGCAAAAAAAAAAAAAACAATCCACACAATCCCCGTCTTCTCCTAGGGAGCATCAATCAGTAGTAACAGGAGGGGCCTTCATGAAAGACGCATCAAATCAAATGATTTTTGCCGTTTTGAACCGCTTGTCTTTTCCGCAGCATGGAGCTGTTATTTATGAATTCAATTCTCTATTTACAGAGTTGTGTACAGAGAAGTGACTGTGTCACATTCAACACATCTCTGACTGAGCACTGTACAAACATCAGAAAAAAGTCATAAATGAGTCTCTGGACAAGTCTCCTATGAGTTCTCCCTTGAACCACTCTTATTTCATCTACATATGTACAGAGCTTATAAACAACGGTAAACAAAGTACTTGAGAAGATTTAAGTTTCAAAATATGGTGTTGACATAAAAATGGTTGGGCTGTATTTGCTGTTGATATACCAATATAAAGTACACTCATATCATCTAGCACACTAGTAACAGTTACAGCACTGTTCTCTATTAGAGACTGAGTAGTCGGTTATTCAGAAGTGACAATCAATCAATCATAAAAATAGCCAATATATTTTTAATTTGGCATAACAAAAAAATCAGCGTCTAGAGAACTATTACTGATCATTGTCTATGTATTAATGTACCACTATTGTAAGCGCCTTTTCATTTCACTGTCTTCATCCCTCTGCTACAAAACAAAATTGATTTCTATGATTTGCAAGTTGCAACATTGTAAATATTTTCATTTATAGAACAAAAATAAACAAAATAGGCACCCATAATGTACATGAAATGCCACTTACTCAATTTAAAGGGGGGGGGGGGGTAACACACAGTTTCTGCCAATCTCATGTTAATCTTGAGTACCTATAGAGTAGCATTGCATCCTTCATATCTCAAAAAAGTTTTATTAGATTTATAAAAGAGAGATAAGCTGTACTGACACTTTCCGAAAACAGCCGAACTCGTGGAGGAGTGCAGTGGGCGGAGCTAAAGAGACACACACACACACCTATGACAAACACACGCACACGCAATACATTCGTGGCATTATCCTTCCCTGGATAACTTTCTAGTCACTATACGTTCGTGTTGTTCACATTATATGCACTTACACGCCGATTGCCAACAAAACACAGACATTTGATGCAGTTTGCAGTTTCGACTAGTGACCGGGAACAAACACACACACTTGCAGAACTCCGTTGCTGCTCTGGAAAAACAAACTGCATCCACTGTTTCCTTAACGCTGGATTATTTGGGAAGCTGAACAAGATTATCTTTCCCTCACAACCAGAAACACACTTCTTTAGTGACATTGTTGATGTTGTGGTCTAAAAACAAAATGACAGCGCTGCCGACGGCTCCCATAACCCGAACGAAGCTCATTGATGGGTGCGCTCTCGCTCTCGCACGCGCTCTTCCTGGAGAAGTGCCCATACAAGGAATTCCACCCATTTTGACATCATACATGGCCATACTCGGAAAAAACTTTCTGAAACTTGTTCGAATCCTGAAGGAGTGTATTTGGCACAGAAATACTCCGTCATACGTCCAACTCATTTTTTGAAATTTTGGCCATGTTTATCATGAGAATCAACTCTCTAACAGTGTAAATAAGTCAGAATGCATGAAATAGCATTAGACCCCCTTTTAAATGTACAAAAAAAAGCAAAATCACACATGCAACCATTTTCTTGCTCATGTGATATTGCTTAATTGCTTTATTTAATTACAATTTTAAAAATTAAAATATAAAAATTTAAAGAAATTCTTAAAATAAATATTTAATTATGAATTATAATAAAAGTTTAAATTAAACAATATAATAATATAAAAAATTAGTGCTGTCAAATCGATTAATCGCAATTAATTGCATCCAAAATAAAAGTTTGTTTACATAATGTATAATGTGTACTGTGTATAAATATGTATATTTGAACACACACACACACATGTATATATTTAAGAAACATTTGCATGTATAATAATATAAAAAATTCTTAAATATATACATGCATGTGTGTGTGTGTATTTATATATACATAATAATAATACACAGTACACACACATATATTATGTAAACACAAACTTTTATTTTGGATGCGATTAATCGCGATTAATTGATTTGAGAGTACTAAAAAATATTTAAAATGTGTTAAAATAAATTAAACTAAGTAAAATAATTAAACAGTTTAAAATAAGTAAAACGCATGAAAAATACATGATTCAGTTAGTAGCTAAAGTGTGAAAAATGTAGTTTTGTCTTGAAATGAGTTTGTTGCTAGAAAAGCTCCACTATAATCATCTGAATTACTGTGACAACTGAGAAATGTAGTTAAATTCTCCTCAACACTGGTGTGTTAGTAGTCTTTGCTTAATTGGAGAAATTGGTGACACTTGTTAGAGTCTATATCACTGCAGCCCTAGAGTGTTTGTTCTTAATCAGCTCTATCATTATGTTATCCTAATCATCTTTGCAGCTGCCGGACACTGATTATTTACGTGTTTAATTTTTCTCATGTCAGGATAACGGCCGTTCCCATAGCGCTCGTGTCCACCGCTGCCCATGAGATCTAATCAACGCACACATGAATAGTGCATCATGACCTCAAAGGGGGATGACTGGCGATTTGCTCTCAATTACACACCAAGAGACAGGTCTAAGGATACAGCCACAGCCTTCTATCAACAGTTTTCACACCCTAAATAAAACCTTTTATTGCCCGGTTGTCTGGCTGATATATTCCTCGCACAGACCCGCTGGTTTGCCAGATGCTTGTGCCAGGATTCTCCATCAGAGAGGCTATTATTACTGATCATGAATCACGCCAGATGAACACATTTTGATCATCATGAATGACAATGAGAGCCATTAATTAACCAATTCATACTTCTTTTTCTGTGTTCTGAGTTATCACTGTGATGATCACAATAAATCCAGCACATGAAACGGTCCCATAACGCTCATATTTTACTTAAAGTCTTCAATCAATCTACAATAAACAGTAATATTCTCTACTGTCAGGATTTATCTAAAGACCAGGGCTACTCGTCACGCTTTTTAAGGCAAAAGAATTTCTGTATATACATAAAATGCTTACAAAAAGGTTCTATATAAAACCTTTAAAGGGTTCTGTCAGGCGCTTCATATTTAGCCTTCATCTGTCCCTTGCACTCTGTAACAAATCAGTCCCTCACGGGTCAAAATGACCCGAAGCCCTAAAATTATACTTTTTTTTTTGCTTATATCATTCAATTTTTATAATTTTTTTTTTTTTTTAATGCAATTTTTATGAAGATTTTGTATTACTTTTTATTTTATTTACCTTTAAATTACTAGATTTTATCAATAAATAATAAATAAATAATGATTTAAGCACATTCTTTTTAACTTAAATTCAAAGTAACTCAAATAACTCAAAATAACTTCATGCATAATCCTGTTAATTAGGCTCAGAATATCTCATATTGGGTCTCTGCTATTGTTGGAAAAAAATAATATAACATGATATTTAATGACTCTTGCCACAGATGGCCTTATAGTTCTATATGGAGCAAATGAGCTGTTCCGCTGGGTCCTAAAGTCAGTTTCTGCAGTATGCATTCAGATCAAGCTGCAACCTCCCCCAGTTTCTCTTGAAGCCAATACAGAAGTGACTTAAACTGCAATTCATCGACTGGCCGCTAGAGACAGGCTCCAAAGGGAGCAGAATCTCATTGAGCCCCATGTTAAAATGCCCAACTTTACAGCAGAAAAAAAAACATGTTTACAGCCTGGTACAAATTGTGGTTTTGGTCTATATAGCTAATTTTGCCCTCCATGACAACTGTGAGGGGGGTGAATTTTTTTTATAACTCATTTGTTTACATTATATAAAGCCTTAAAGTTCTGCATAATTAAGGGCGTGGCCACTTTGAGTGACAGGTGGATTGCCGTTTGTCTGCTGTCTGTTAGCCATTACGTCACCTCAGCTCCAGCCACGTCCCGCCTCTTTGCCCATTGTCAGTTATCCGGGAGTGACGTGCGGTGACGCGCTGCCAAGATGGCAACGGCCGACTTTACGCTTCAAAAATTCTCTTCAGAAACCTATGGGTGACGTCACAGACACTACGTCCATATTTTTTTACAGTCTATGATTCAGATACACATGTAGACATTATAAAAAATTTTGGTAAAGTTTATTTTTAATTTTGAGCATTTTTTTTGGTTTTTCTACGTATACTGAAGCATTCCTTGCATTCCATTCATTCCTAAGGGGGTCAAATTGACGCACGAGGGACTAATTTGTTACTTCTTTTTTTTTACTCGGATCCAGTCAAAAAAATTTTTTGTGTATTCGTGGTTCACGTCAAACAAAAGTCCTAAGGACCACTCCGATGAACACTCAATTTTTAATTTTTTTTTTCAAAAATTCATTTCAGGTCAAAATGACCCGAGGGACGAATAAGGGTGAGAACTTTTTAGTAGTTCCAATCATGAGGTTGGATTTAGATTTAATGAATTAAATTAGTTTTAAATTTAATGACATTTTATGAATTTAATTAAACAGCTCATAAACATACTTTATTGCTAGACAAAATGAAATAACCCATTAAACATTAAATTGTTAAGCCATCATTTAAGACATTTCTCCTTATATAGAACCTTTTTGGCATAAAATGTTTTTTTTAATGAGTCAAGAACTCTAGTGTTTAATATCTAAGAGTGCAGTATTCATCATTATTGCAGCTTAAAAAAGTAGATACAGTCCACTAAACACACACATGAAAACAGCCTATTATAGGCTTTTGAGCAAACTTTTAACAGTAAAATCACTGTATGAAACACAAACAATTCATGAAAAAGCAAAAAAATGTAAAAGGAAAATTTTTTTACCTAGCAATAAACTATGTACAAAACTACTTTTTGTGTAATTGGGCATCTTCCCCATGTGACTGCGGTCTCCAGTATGTCTTTATATCCATTTATAGATTCTTGTTTAACACACACATAGCAGAGCATTGCAATTCAAGCTGTGCAAAACAGAAACGCAAGGTACTTAGCTACTGACACCTAGATGCATGGAAACCATCCACGTCTTATTCATATCTGATGGGCCACATTTGGAGGTCTTACCTAAGAAAAAATAAAAGCAAGAGAGAGAGAGAGTGAGAGAGATACACATTTAGTTGACAACAATACTTGCATGTCAGAGAATATAAATAACACACACTTGAGACCAGCAGCTGCAAGCAGACCATAAATGCTAACACAAGGGGCTTTTTTATGAATATTACATTAGTTCATGGCCATAACCATAATTTGAATCATTTTTAGCAAGGTAGATGTGGAAAGGGGTGTAAAAGCAGGCCTTTCAGATGAAAGCAGCTGCACTCAAGGGCTGAGAGCAGTGAAAAGTGCCTGCTGTATAACTGTATCAATTGTCCTGCATGCTGCTAGCAACAGGTATTACACCCTAGAGGAAGCAGATTTCATCTAATTGTGGGGCTATATCATGCACTGTTGAAGTGAAATTATACATTGTTGCAATCTGAAACACAATTTCCCGTGCAGTGCAGAACATTGCTCAGCAACAGAGGGGTGAAAAGTAATTTTGGTTACTGGACAAACAACATCTTCACTCAACATAGGCTACTCAGACAAAGCTTCCTATCATACAGAATATTTAACAGTTGTGAGCATAATTCACATTCTGACCAGAAATAGAATGAATGGGAAGACTGACAATTAGCATGCAACCAAAAAACCCTGAATGTCATGGGAAGGAACCTTAGAGGATCATTTGCTGCCCTTAATTACAATGGTTTTAACAAATATTTGTTCCTGAGAAAAATGAATGGATGGATGGATAGAATGAAAGAACTATAGATGGATAGATGGATAGATGGATGGATGGATGGATGGGTGGATGGAATGAAAGAACGATAGAACGATAGAACGATAGAACGATAGAACGATAGATAGATAGATAGATAGATAGATAGATAGATAGATAGATAGATAAAGTAGCACAGTCAGACAACAACACTGACTCAACCAATGGCATGAGTTTGGGGCGGGGCTAGTTTATTCAATTTGGGAGTGTTCAAGAAACCTGTCAAAAACATATTTGCTTTCCCTTTAAAAGGAAGGATGGATGGATGGATGGATGGGGCAGTGTTCAAGAAACCTGTTTGAAAACTTTTTTTTTTTTTTGCACTTCTGTGAGGCAGAAATTACACACTATACTTAAAAAAAAAAAAAAAAAAAAAAAAAAAAAAAAAAAAAATTAAAAACCTGCTAAACAGGTGTTACATAAAATAAAATAAGTAAACAATAAAAAAGTGAAAGGAACATTGGTAACTATAAAACTACAGAGAAAGTTGTGGCCAAAACAGCCGCAGCGTGAAATGTGCCCTAGATTTGATATATTTCTCTCTTTATCTCGCTGCAGTAGCAGGTATGTTCAGTTTCTCTCTCTTTCTTCCTGTCTCAGTCAAGGGACTGTACTAATTACATATGCAAAACAGAAATTCTTTCTGTTAATGATGCCCTCAGTGATTTGGTATGCAAAAAGGAATGAACAAGAAGCCAAAATGGTCTATACAGTTATTACATTTGATTTCTGCTGAATAAAAAAAAAAACCCTTAAACGTTATTTTAATTTGAGCCATTGACAGTATATTGATGATTTTGGCTGCTGCTCCTGGTATTTTGTCATAATCTGAGTTAAACGGAGGACTTCAATCAGCAGTGTAGATTTATAAAATGCATCCCATTAAAGATTTTAATCCTCTCACCATCTGGAGGTGGTGAGAGTAAATTAATTTTAATATTTATTCGAAGAAATGTTTACATTGATGTGAAAACATACACTGTGTACCAGCAAAATCAATTTCAGACTCGAGCCACGTATAATTAGACCCACTGTTTACATACTGTACTGTGTGTAGAATGGATTAGATTCATTAAAATAAAACAGTCTCAGGAAAGCACAGAAAGCAAGCCTCATACTTAAGGAACAAGCATTACAAAAAAAGAGGAAAAAAAATGTTCTGGTGAGATGCTAAAGGACAAGTTATTTCAAAGGGAGAAGATGGCCTCTGTGTCACTAAACACCTATGTATCTACAAAGCAGCAAAAAATACAGTAGAAGGACAAGCAAGTCATGCATAACAGCAAATAATTTGTAATTACACTATATTGCCAAAAGTATTGGGACACCCCTCCAAATCATTGAATTCAGGTGTTCCAATCACTTCCATGGTCACAGGTGTATAAAATCAAGCACCTAGGCATGCAGACGCTTCTACAAACATTTGTGAAAGAATGGGTCGCTCTCAGGAGCTCAGTGAATTCAAGCGTGGTACCGTGATAGGTTGCCACCTGTGCAATAAGTCCATTCGTGAAATTTCCTCACTACTAAATATTCCACGCTCAACTGTTAGTGGTATTATAACAAAGTGGAAGCAATTGGGAACAACGGCAACTCAGCCACGAAGTGGTAGGCCACATAAAATCACAGAGCGGGGTCAGCGCATTCTGAGGGTCACAGTGCGCAGAAGTCGCCAACTTTCTGCAGAGTCAATAGCTACAGACCTACAAACTTCGTGTTGCCTTCAGATTAGCTCAAGAACAGTGTGTAGAGAGCTTCATGGAATGGGTTTCCATGGCCGAGCAGCTCATCCAAGCCTTACATCACCAAGTGCAAAGCAAAGCGTGGGATGCAGTGGTGTAAAGCACGCTACCACTTGACTCTAGAGCAGTGGAGACGTGTTCTCTGGAGTGACCAATCACGCTTCTCTGCCTTTGTGGGAACAGTTTGGGGATGGCCCCTTCCTGTTCCAACATGACTGCGCACCAGTGCACAAAGAAAGGTCCATAAAGACACGGATGAGAGAGTTTGGTGTGGAGGAACTTGACTGGCCTGCACTGAGTCCTGACCTCAACCTGATAGAACACCTTTGGGATGAATTAGAGTGGAGACTGCCAGCCAGGCCTTCTCGTCCAACATCAGTGCCTGACCTCAGAAATGCGCTTCTAGAAGAACGGTCAAAAATTCCCATAAACACACTCCTAAACCTTGTGGAAAGCCTTCCCAGAAGAGTTGAAGCTGTTATAGCTGCAAAGGGTGGGCCAACTCCATATTAAACCATACGGATTAAGAATGGGATGTCATTAAAGTTCATGTGCATGTAAAGGCAGCAGGCAGGCATACCAAAACTTTTGGCAATATAGTGTATATTCCTGATAATATCAGTGCAAACACCTACTATAACATCTAAGACAAGAACATTTTTGCCAGTGCAGAGTATCTGAATGTTTAGCGTTTAACTTACAAAACTTACAGAACCAAAAGACTTTGAGAACCAAAGAACTGAAGATTTTGCAACAAAACAAAAAGATAAACACCATATTATGTCATTAAACAGCATTTTTAACTGTAATTTATTTATTTTTTACTTTTGATGATTTTTGAAATTCTGTGACTGATGGCTTAAAATGATGCTTTATGTTTATTTTAGTGCTGTCAAACGATTAATCGCATCCAAAATAAAAGTTTGTGTTTACATAATATATGTACTGTATAATTATTATGTATATATAAATACACAAATATTTCTTAAATATATACATGTATGTGTGTATATTCAAATATACATAATTACACACACACACACACACACACACACACACGATTAATCGTTTGACAGCAGTAGTTTATTTATTTATTTATTTTTTCTGAATGTTTAAAAGGAGGAAACATATCTTATACGGTCAATTTAAAGAATCTAAGACCAACTTTGCAACACAAAAAAATAAATATCATTAAGTAGCCTATTTAACACTACGAATGAATGATAAATAAATAGGAAAAAAAAATAAATAAATAAATTGAAAAATATTGAACATTTTTGTGATCTGTGATGGCTTAAACAGACGCTCATTTATTGCAAATAACAACTTTAAAAATAACTAAAATACTGTAGAAATGTTAAAATACTCAAAGCATGTTTTTCATTAAAAGCCCACATTGACCATTTTAATCATAATAAATCATGAACATTTATTTTATGCTTGTTTTACACTGCAAATTTAGCAAAAATGGCACGTTGCTGTCATACACCCAACTGTTTTACTACATTTTGGTCTGTTCTTCACCCAATCACCCATCATATGGCTTCAGATGTCATGGAAAATTGTGCATAATTGAATAATTAAATGAAACAATCCTCATTCAGGACAATCTTCAAAATTGGTCCTATTTGTAAGTATAAAAAACCCACTGTGCAACATACACCAAAACTGCACTGCTGAAATAAAGGCTGAACAGATTTATGGGAGCTTTTGATTTGTGCTCATGGGAATGCAGATCTGAATCAAATCTCGATCCAATTCCCGCAGTCTCACCCTCAACTTTCCTAAAGGAAAAAGGCCATAAAAAAGCATTAAAGCAGATATATGATATGATTAGTTGCAGCATCTCTTTTTGAAGGTTAGCTGACGGTCTATACCTCCAACATAAAGGAGACGGCGATCAACCAAAGAACGGCAACAAAGCCGGCCTCGCTACAACACTCCAGCCTTATTCATGAAAATGTATTTGGCGTATTGATCAAAGAGATTCAACTCCTCTAAGGTCAGACAGACATGTGCCGAACAATGACTCCAAAGGCTTACAATTGTGAAACACAAAGCACCTGCCTCTTATTACTCGCACCTCTGCTGAAAAGAGTTTGGAAATTAATTTCATGCCTGATTTAAAGCACCCAAATGCTTGAGCGCGCTCCTGTCTGATATTATAAACATCCACGGCTTAATCTCGCCCGGGCTCTGGCATCAAATCGCTATTTCTAAGTAGACAAAACTGTACCAGGCTAAGCAAAGCTGGCAGCGCTACTCTGATAAGCTTCGCCGCTCTCCGATTTGTCACACAAGGGTAGAGGTGTCATATGGTTGGTACCAAAAGGCACCCAAGAAAAGACGCATCACAGTTGTATGTATTTTTATATATTGAACTTCCGCACTGCAGTCACTCATTGAGGATATACATGCTCTCTTTAAATGTTTTTTTTTTTCTGGATGGGTGTCTGCCGAGATGCAGAGAGGCCATTTATTTTCAGCTCTGCGGCAAAGCAGTGAAGATCTGTGTAGGCAGACAGAGAGAGCGGGTTTGCTTGGGAATGTCTATATTTTCTCGACATCGAACGTTAAAAGTTAAAACTGAGGAAAGGTTTCATGCGCTCTGACTTTCTGTGCCTCTCTCTCTCTCTCTCTCTCTCTCTCTCTCTCTCAGTTTCGCTGAAATATACACCTGAAGCCACAGGGAATACGGTTTAAAACACTGATTTACTTCAGATAATATTTCTGGACTGTGCTGAATTCATTCCAGTATGTTTTATTCATAATATGGCAGTTTAATCCTAATGTCTGGAGGGGGAGCCCCGAGATGGTTAGGTCTAAATAAATTATGAACACGGGAAAATCCAAGTCTACAATGGAGTCCTTTAAATTAATGTTGTGTATAGGTGTATACATATAATAGAATATAGGCAAAACCTAGTGAGCTGCCTTGCCGTTTACTGCTTACTATTTTATAAGGAAGCATCCTTACTGAAAGGAACCTAATACATCAGGGGTCTTCAAACCACCAAATATAATGATTCCATTGTGAGGGACACACTTCATAAGACAAAAAAAACAAAAAAAAACAAACAAAAAACATTTATACAGTGTGTACATTTTTTTTGACAAATGATAATTATGTCAAATTCTGTAAATCTTAACATTCTTTCAATAATAATAATAATAATAATAATAATAATATCAAATTCTGTAAATGTTAACATTCAAGAGCAACTATGCATGAATATTCACAACCTCCTAAACTCCAAGGACTCTGATCAGGATCCGGAAACGACGTCATATACTTTAAATTTCCGGGATTTCCACCTGGATTTGGCCTACCCCAATTGAAAAGCTTCCCATACCCACATACAGTGGTCTAAATACACAATTTTGGTGTCATTTTACAGGAAACTAAAAGTAAACTAAAAGTGATAAACATGTAAGTATATGTTGTCTGAGCTGTAATAACAGCAACTGTGTGCTCTAGCACCCTGCAGACAGTTTTGGCTATTTCCACTAGATGGCAGCAAATACTGGGGAAAAAAATAAATAAAAATTGTCTGTATCATGTATGCAAGATTTATTCAAATGGATCTGAAGGGAGGAATATTACCTTTTTTTTTAATATAATTTCCGCCAATACCCAAATCTAAAGTCTCCCCATACCCATATACAGTAGTATAAATGCAATATCCCAGTGTCACTTTACAGAAAACCCTGAAATTACATAAAACACTGCTGAAAGAGATAAATGTTATACTATACGTTGTCTGAGCTATAATAAACAAACATATAAAATATAAAAAACAAACAAACAAAATAGGCGCTTTTTGATTTTTTGGTTATAAATTCATTTTTTAAAGTGTATAACTGTGTGTTCTAGCACCCTGCAGACAGTTTTGGTTGTTTCCAGCATATGTCAGCAAACACTGAAAAAAAGAATTTTGTGACACTGGGATATTGCATTTATACCACTGTATATGGGTATGGGGAGACTTTAGATCTGGGTAGATGGAAATTACATAAAAAAGATAATATTCCTCACTTCAGATCCATATGAATAAATCTTGCATACAACATGATACAGTGTTTCTTTTTACAAATTCTTTTTACATGATACAAATTCTTTTTTTTTTTTTAGATAGACACCTCTCCCTGCTATATGACAGCATAATGTTAGTCTTCAGATTAAGTACAGACATTTAGAGGACAGAACTGACAAAAGGGGATTTTTTTCGTGCACCCAAAGATTTATTCACCCTCACGTCTGTAGCAACTGAGACAAATCAGACACAATTATTTGTCCAATTTAACAAATAATCTTTAAAACTCACTCTGAGGTCTATGGACCCATCCCCCAAAAGACTTATAAGAGCAAGAAGAGGCCTCGGGTTACAGGACACATGGAGACTGAGGAGGTTTACGACCAGAAGGAATTTGCAGAGAGCTGTGACTCCCAATTAATTCTTTTTGAAAAGGACAAATAAACCATCTTAAACCCATATAGCCTATATATAACCACTTGAGAAATATATAAACATATATCCATCTCATGATTTTCCTTTTATAGGGTTTGGTCTATGTATTAACTCAATCTCTGTTGGATTTATGTTTCAGAATTGCATACTATGGTTAACGAAAATCATGTGTATGGCATGTTTGGTGTCTACGAAGTTGTAATTTAAAGATCTGAATGATTGTGTATATGATATGTCAATACCTGTGCAACATATTAGTATTACAAGAATCTTTAATAGTTCCTTCATCAGCAACCAATCCAGTTACATATACAAACGATCTGCTTGAGACAAAGGATCGTAAAACTTTCCCTCCGAAAGCCTAAGTACGATTGGCTCACTGACCACTTGAAGGAGAGGTCAGCTCTCTTTCTGGACCGACGACCGATATGTCACCTAGCGGCTGTCTCTCAGCTGGCCAAGCAGGCCAGGCTGGCAAGCCTACACACACATCAAGCCATGTGTGTGTGTGAGACAGGAAACCCGATTGGAGCACATGGTCACAGGCTGGCAGGCCCAACACCTCAAGTCATGTGCAACTTCCTCGACCTCGACCTCGACGGAGTCGAAATAACTGCAAGTGCATCATATCTTCTTCAGTCAACGCAGAAGAAATCGATTGCAACTTCAACACCCTCGGACCGAACTATCAAGACTTTCTCCTGTGATTTTACATTGGACGCTCTCCAACAGCTCAGGCTAAATGCAAGTAACGTACGATATACAAATTGCTGTGTAGTTAGTAAAAGCTATAAACCCCTTTGTTCAGACAAAGGAGCTTGTAGTCACTGATGGCTCTCCCAGGTGTTTTCATAGTGTGACGAGCAGGGCGAGCGAGAGCCGTGAGAGAGCGACGCGAGTCCGGTGAGTGATTGGATGATGAGCGCCAGCTGCGCGTCACACCGGTCTCGGATCTCTCACGGAGGAATGACGGGAACATAAAAGGAGGAGCGACGACAGTGAAGGACGAGAGAGGACCAGGCCTGGACTTTACGTTGTGTTTTATTTATGTTTTGTTATGTGTGTGCGCGGCAGACGTCCGTGAGGGGCTGCCGCTTTTACTTTCAGTTTATTTGCTTATTTGATTAAAGTTTGTTAACGTTCGCCGGTTCCCGCCTCCTTCCCATATCAACATACTCCATTACACATAGCTTCATCCATCTGTTCTGACCCGGTTCAACCATTTTAACTCTACATATTACTCATTTACGTATTTGTTTTGTGTGTATTTTTATGTTAGTTTAGTCTTGTCCGTGATTTAGGTTTAGTTTGGTTCTGACTCCCTGCCTGCAAACAAATTGTCACTTAAATGATCGATCTTGTTATGCGCTCTAAGCGCTGTAAATACAAAGGAAGAATTATTTTTCTGTGGCCATGAAAAATATCCTTTTCTTAGAATTAATTAATAATCAATACTGAGTGTTCACAGGATGAACTGATTGATTGATTGTAATGTTAATGTAGCTACATCAAGTTAATCTCATTAACTGATTCAAATATTCATAATCATAATGAGTTATGAATAATTATTAATATTTCCCCTCTGAGCTAATTCGCTAGATGTCATTCCAAAGTCATATGCTGTTATTTAATTATATTCATATTTATGCTTATTTGTTTTTTTTTATTGTTATATAATATAAATATAATCTTTTATATATTATTATTATATGAAATATAATGCATTATGTTTATGGAACTTTTTAATCCTCTTTTGGAACTTGTCACTATGAACTACTGTTATATGGAAATTAAAAGATTCTATGCAAAGATACTTGAATGAATTAAGGAATCCAATTTTCCTTGATCTCTTGACATATAAGTGGTCATTGAACTATTAAAATATCCTTTAAAGGGGTCATGAACTGCATTTTTTGTTGTTTTATGTTTTCTGATTCATCATTGCAACTCGATTTCTGCACACAAACGAATGCTTTCATCATAACTAACAGTGCAAACACAATGTAAATAAGAGATTCGTTGATTATAACAGGAGTTCTGGCAAGAGTACAGAACTCAGTCACTGATAAACTCGCACTGTTTGATTGACAGCTCCAGCGATTGTAAAGGGAGCGTTCTCTGATCGCTTTCTATATATAATTTAATCACAGTTTAAATAACAGATTATTTTCATCTGGTTTACTGACACAGACAAAGAACATCTGACTGTGCAGAAATCACTGATCACAGATCTGGCATTAGAATCAACATGATTACTTACATGTTGTGGCATTACTGTCGAGTCCATATCGTAAAAGTCTGTTTGCAAAGCCTGCGCTGAAATTGCGACTGATTTACCAAAGAATCCACAGTGAAATGTAGCAAATACAAATAAATAATGCTCAACTGAGACATTCACATTGTTGAAAATAAATAAGCACATTCCTAGCATTAGGATCCTTTGGAAGGTAATGTTATTTTTAGTCCAGTGATCCTGTATCGCTCTTCTCTCCTCGTCATCTCACTAACATGCCAGTGGGTGGGGCCAAAGTTGCGATGATGAAGTAGGCGTTGATCTTCTGCAGAGGCGGTCTTTCACCATCTATTATAGGCTCATTCCACAATGAGTCGTTCTCTGGGCTTGGTTACAATAAAAGCTGTTTTTAGACTAACAGGGAAGTTTTCAGTCAATATATAGTCAAATATTCACTCTTATACAGTCAAACCAAAAATTATTCAGACACCAGATATAGTGTTTTACTAGTGGGTGCAGGACACTATAGTTCATTTACTTAAATATAGTTATTTAAGTGAGGATTGCAAAATAAAATAAACTGTGACATATTATACCCAAAATTCTTCATATAGTGGACTACCAGTAAAACTGATAAAAATTTGGGACCAAAATGATTCCGGCACTTTGACCTGAGCATGTTTTGCTGAAGTGTTTTTTCTTTAATTGCTAATGCGACCTTTTACACCACAGACTGAACAAAATGAAGCATTGCTTGGTCATTGGTTGACCTAAATTGGTATTATCCAATTGTGTACTTAAATTTAACAGCTGACAGCTGATTGGTTGATTGTAATCCATTACATACCTTTCTATCAAAGTTATCTGACATTATCAAGATGATTTTGCAGAATAAACTGTGATAATATGAGAAAATGTTGAAGGTGTCTGAATAAATTTTGGTTCGAATATGTGAAAAGCTCAAGGAAAATTTGATCTCTGTTCATGACCCCTTTAAGTTTCAGAACTCCAGAACAGCTTCATTGTTAATCCAAAAACAGCTTTTATTGAAACCAAGTTCAGAAAATGACACTTTGCATTTTGTCATATTATTACATCATAGTGTGACAAAAGACCGCCTCTGCAGAAGATGATCAACATCTACTTCTACCACAGCCCCGCCATGTCATGTAGTAGTAGTAAATACGAGACAGACGCAAACACAGGATTACACCAGCAACAAAACCATAGAGACGCCTCTGAGGATTACAAGACCAAAAGTGCCAAGACGTGGAAAAACACAGTCTTTGCACTGCCATCCTTGTGATCCTAACATTAAGAAAGCGTGGATGAACTTTTTTTTAACAAAGTTCCAGTCAGATCGTGTAAGTAAACAGTGTTCAGTTGTTCGCTTCATTTTACTGCAGATTCGTTTTTAAACAAGACAGTTCGACGCAGGCTTTTCAGATATACTGAAATTAAAAGAGGACGCAAAAACTTTGAAGCTCAATATCCCAAAACCACTCAGAATGCAGATAGTACCTTTTAATTCCAAGGTGGCGCATTGACAATTATTTTAATATGCAAAACTGCAAAACCCAGTCATAGCAGTGGGCGTTTAGTTCCAAGTCTTGAATGCAGCACGCCTTTCAAAACATAGTGTTCGAAAGAGAGGGGCAAAAACAGGATAGAAAATAGCTTATTACTTCTGATGACATTATAAGTTGAGCTCAGAGAACATCATACAATAAAATAAAAATGCAGTTCATGACCCCTTTAAGAATTCTAGAATATTATGTGCTCCACATTCTACAAATGGAATGATGGGTTGAGTTAAAAAAAAAAAAAAAAAAAAAAAGAGAGAAAGTTAAATTTTTTGGTTGAGCTAGTGCTTTAAGAAAAGATTTGACTCAGATGTGCTTTAAGAAAAGATTTGACTCAGATGTGCTCTTTCCCCGAGGACATCATTAAACTTCCTGTCATGGGTTTGTGAGCATGAGCCTAAAAGTCTGCAGATTAATTTAATAAAAGGCAGAAAACACTGTCAAGTTATTAGTGTGGTATTCAGAGACAGCTGAAAGCTAAATTTCCCAGATCTTTAGAAAGCTTACATTGTGGTGACATTCATATAAGTAATTTCCCACCTTCAAATGAGTCTTGTACCATAAAAAGTACCATGCTACGTTGGAAATACTGCTGTATCTTGGATTTTGAAATCAGATCATATCAGCTCGAGTCTTCATGGCTGCCTACTTAAAATACACAGACTTCTATCACTTGCTTACATATTTTTCCATACATTTACATGTCATATTTTGGTCCAGTGAATTTTAATAAAAAAGTTCTCGATTTTGCTCTCAAAATAACATCTTTTCAAAAATAAATAAATAATAGCTATAAAAAAACTGCTTGGAATGGTTTATATATAGAACAGCTTTGAAAAAAGAACATAAGAAACTGAAGGCAGAAACGGTACAACCATCATCCAGACGACAAAAAGATGACAGCAAAATTCTCTTGGCTCCTATCAGCTCAATGCGTGACATCCAAATTGGCCATTTCAGCTTTTCCCAGGAGGACATTTGTCACCTGGGTGCGCTATATTTTGAGAGGCAAAAAACTACGTCTATCAGCAGATGATTTCCTTTCAACATGGAGGGTCCTTCATTCGGAAGTGCAATCAACCACTGTACCTGATTACAGCCCAGAAGAGCTCCTACGAGCTGGAATCTGATGCTTACTGGGAACGTAAGTGAACCTTCAGACCCCGCGCAAACTCCGACAAATGAGTTCCAGCGCATTACCGAGCGACAAACTCCATTGGCAGGAGCTGATTTGTGTCCTGAGGGGATCTAACCTTCCACTGCAGCTAAATGCGAAATGTTCCCACCTCCCCAACTCAACCACTGCAATCTGATGAGCGAGAAAACACCACATCACAGCCTCCGGCACAATCCATTCTCCTTCCTCCCAATATCCTTCCTAAGCTCTGTACCTGTGATGTGCAGCAAGGATGCCATGGGGGGGCTGGAGAGTACTGCAGGTCCTAAACAATGGTGCTGTCCAGACTTGCAGGATTACTGTGTTCCCGTGGGACTGACCATCTTTTGTACATTTTTAGCTTCTGTGCTTCCCAAAGATATTAATATTTAAAGGCATTACTTCAACTATGGGCACTTTAGGCCTTGTGGACTTTCAGAAAATAAAACAGACTTGTCCTACTCCCTAGTTCATTTACAGACTCCACTAACAATATCTGAAAGGAGAATTCGATCATTTTGGTCAATTTTCTGAAACGACATGAACATTGCTGCCAAGAGTAATTTCCGGCACATCTAAAACTGTGTATATTATGTTTAATAACATTCTGGGGTGAAAATAAGGGTGGTGGAAATTTTTGGTGGACTAATTTGTCTTGCTAAGGTTAACTTCATAGCTAGTATTTTATTTATCTTTAATATACAAAAATAATAATTTTCACACTTTGTGCATAATTGACAATTATATATCAAAATTAGTGCGTTAACGCATGTGATTTTTTTTTCCAGCTTAACGCATTAAAAACATTTAATTAACACAGCATCTGTTTTTCTGTCATCTCTAGGCAAGCGTTACGTTGTATGATCACACTCTTATTCATGCAAATGCTTTTAAACCATTCAAGCACGACAAGACAAACGAGAACGCGCTGTCTGTGAATGTCCTGACTATGACACACACACAACGCACAGAAAGACGCACGCCAGTATCGTACACACAGACAGCACCCCAGAATCGAGTTCTCTTTCTCGCTTGAACGAACAATAACACACAGAATTATGCCAAAATGCCCGTTTTGTGGAGTATCCTCATAAGAGCAGTCTTAAATTAATTAAATAACGTCTTAAATGAACTTAAAGAGTTGTGAGGAAATGAGATGCGCGTGACAGCGCGTCAGATCTGCGTCATGTTCGGCTGCGGCAGATCTTAAAGTGACAGCAGCCTTTTAAATAGGGCATATTAATAAATATGCATCGCAAAACGAGAAATTATTCTGGATCGATTTTGAGATTTTCCGAATGAATCGCGATTCTCTCTCGAATCAATTCTGAGCTTAGTTTTTAACAGCAGATGGCACTACGTGCTTTAGAAAGCCATATTGGCTCTGCTTGTTTCCAATCCCTTACACACACCACTTGAAACGTCTATAAAATAATCATTCATAAAGTTCAAAAAGGTTGAAGCGAAATACAAGGGTGTTTGCAGTGGGCTGTTTACATTAATAAAAGCATTCTGAGGTGCTAGTATATTCTCAGACCCAGCCGAACGCACAAGCGATCTTCAGCACTCTTCTTTGTGAGTATTTGAGCGTGCGGTTAACAACTAGCCTAGAGCGCCATCTGCTGTTAAAAACTAAGTTCAGAATCAATTCGAGAGAGAATCGCGATGCATTCGGAAAATCTCAGAAACGATCCACGAATCGTGATGCATCGATTTATTGTCCCAGCCCTACTAATAAACCAGTTGCTGTGATCCTGTCATTAATGTTCATCAAAGAACAAAGATAACAGAGAAAATTGTAGCTTTAATAAGGATTCATCTATATTTAATTTATTATTTATGCAGTTAAGACTGTAAAGTGTTTGATAACTTTATTCAATTTCTGTATATTGATTGAAATATGACATTTATTATAATGGGGTTATGTGAAGATTGTTTTAAGTTCACTTAAATTAAAAGTTGTTATATTTCTAAAGCATAATAAATGTTGAAATTGATAGCTATCAGTTACACTGTAATGTTGAATGTCTATAATTAAAGGCCCCCTGAAATCAAAATTTTTAAGTTTTTTAGCTTTTAGTATGAATATGTTAGCCTTAAGGTTATGAATAAGCTGGTGTGTTCCAAAACAATGAAAAAATTTGCATTTAGGAGATATTAAGTCTCTTACTTCCACTAAAATAGATCACAGATTTTTATGACATCACCGTGGACTTCAGCTTCTCATCGCATCTTCTGTCCAATCAAATGCTCTCTAGAACCTGAAGCGTCCCGCCCCCTAAACAGATGCTGAAGCTGCGGCTGAAATCGGTCACTTGTTCACACATTTACTATTTTCTACATGGTAAATGGCGCATAGTGGACTATACAGGGGATAGGGAATGATTCAGACAGTGTAAATATGCTTTCAGTTGAGGCGAAAGAAGTCTGGTTTCACGTTAGTTTCACGCGCACCGCTGCAGCGCACACACACAGTCTGCTCCGGTCCAGAGAGAGCTCAGAGCGGATCACATGCGCAAGTCAGCGTGGACAACAAAACATATCGGACCCATCTGAATTCTGCACAGAATGCTGTATTTCAAAGCGATATGGAGGAGATTATGATAAGAAATGGTTAGAGATTAGGAGTAAACTGTGGCTTTACCGAGCTAAAAGGCTTTAGTCAAACTGTGATATAAACTAAGTGCTATTGGCTGTTTTAAAAAATGTGAGGAGCTGCTTGATATGTCCCGCCCTGTCTTCCTGTTTCATGGGAAATTACGTCAACACATTGAATAATGCTGCGCGTTTCAAGGCACTTCAGTGGGCCTTTAATGTTTAAAAAAAAATAATAATCAGAGACATCAGTATTAGTATCAGTGATACTGTCCTTCATTCATAAAAAGCTGCAATTACAACAAACATTTAAAATATACTGTCTTTAAGTTGAATAATTGAATAAATAAAATGTAAAACAACATTGCATGTAATCTTTACTTTATAAATTAAATAAAGTTGTTGTTTGATTAACATAGACAGCAGTAATATTAGGCTGCTGTCACTTTAAGACATAATGCACGGATCCAGTACACTAATACTGTATACATGCATGATACATGCATGATACATGCGTTGACTCTCAACTGTTTACGTTCACTTAAGACATAACCTACTATTTTTGCTAAGATACTCGCCAAGACTTTCACGTCTTGCGCTTGAATATTTAAATTGGCAAGGCTTAATCCACAAACTAAAACAATGCACTGGAGCTAGTTAATCAAATGATATCAAAAGCTGTAAATTTGAATGAAATTCATGGACACCCCCACTGCTTGTCTGATTAGCGTTCTGTGGCTTAGCTTCTGGCTGGCCTCCGTCCCCTGGTTTACGTCGAGAAAATCGTAACTGCATGTAATTGATACAAATGTCATGTTAGGCCAATGGGGAAATGAGAATATTCCAGAAATTAGTTAATAGGCATGAAAGCAGTATTACTTGGCAACAGTGGCAGAAAATGAATTAAACTCAAGGCAATGACCGGAACAAAAGGGAAATGTATTAATAAATCTTGCCAGAAAGACTCCCATTGAGGTACACAAACCCTTGACACCATGCATATATTATATATATATATATATATATAAGATAGATAGATAAGAATGCTAAAATCCATTTACTTACATTTTTTATTTCAAGGCCTGATATTTACAAATTAATAGTCAACATTGAGGTTGAGGTCATCTATTATTAGCACAGCTCCCCACCCAAAACAACGACTTTCTGCATGTGAATTAGCTGAACTGTCTGGAAGTCTAAATGAACAGCATTAGTATTCTGTTATATTCTTACATGAGTGTCCTTGGCTCAGCATGAGCTACTGTCTCCATATAATCAACACATGGGCCAAATCACTGGACCACAATTGTGATATGCACTACCTTTCACTTAACATTCACCTAAGGATCGTATGTTGTACTTTGATTTACCCTTCATCAAAAAGATATTGCATAAATTATGCATCAGTATGTCTAGACTACCAGTCAAAAGTTAGATTTTTTAAATGTTTTTGAAAGAGGTCTACTGAATTTATTTGATGAAAAAATGCAGTAAAAACAGTAATATTGTGAAATATTATTACCATTTTAAAATGTTTCCTATTTTATTACATTTTAAAATGTAATTCATGTGATGTTAAAGCATCATTACTCCAGTCTTCAGTGTCACATGATCATTCAGAAATCATTCTAATATTTTTGATCAAATAAAGGCAGCTTTGGTGAGCATACAAGACTTTTTTCCAAAAAAATGTTTTAAAAAATCATTTAAACCAAACCTTTGACCGCTAATATATATGTAAAAGGTACATTGTGGAAAATTTATGAAAAAAAAAAAAAATTCTGCATATTATTCTGCATAATAAACATTCTTTAAAAATCTAGTCACTATATGCTTTTATTTGATGGAAAAGAACTGATTGGACACTATGCAAAATAGCTCCTTCTGTGTTGCAAAAAAAGCAAGAAAACTGTATGGGTTTGGAACGACGCGAGTACACTATCATTTTTGGATGAACCATCCCTGTAAAATCACAAATACAAGTATCTCTGCGACTGTCAAGATGATAGACAAAGTAATCCACGCTGTTTAAATTCATCCAAACCTGCTCCAAATATAGTCTGTAATTTAAGAGAGAAAACATTATTCATCCAAACCACGCAACCCTAAAAACACCAAAATCCACTTTGTTTCACCTCCACTGCAGCTTGTGTAATTTCCTGCTTGCTTAGTCAATTACATTGTTTATTTGCCTTCAATATTAGGCAAGGGTCCAAGACTGTGTAATTGATGGCAGGGAGGGAGGGGCCTGTCAATAGTATGTCGAGTGCAAAATGAAAATGCATTTGAATCGTATTAGACATTCGGACCACCATACTTGTTGCCTCAGCATTGCTGGTGTGCAACGGCACCACAGAAATTGCAGTGGAGTTACAAAGAGTGCTTTGTCTCTGCCGAAGGAAGTTCATGGCTTGCATGAATAAGTATTGCTTTGCAAGCACGCTCAAGATGAAAAGAGTGAGATAGCCAAGACAATGAGGGCTGCAGAGGGGGTTGTCACTGGTCTTGGGCAGTAGAATAAGTAGTAATACAAATAGTAATATAAATAGTATATTATATATTAATAATTTATCAAATTAAAATGACACAATGTGAAATATATTATTATATAAAATGTAATCTATGTTAATAAAATATTTAAAAACAATTATATATTGTATTTTAAAATGTGTATATATATATATATATATATATATATATATATATATATAAACTTATATATATAAAAATGCATATATAACTTTTACTAATAATATTATTAATATAAATAGTATATTACATATTAATATTATATATATATATATATATATATATATATATATATATATATATATATATATATATATATATATATATATATATAAAACGCTGATTATCTCTTCATCACGGCACCTGTTAGTGGGTGGGATATATTAGGCAGCAAGTAAACATTTTGTCCTCAAAGTTGATGTGTTAGAAGCAGGAAAAATGGGCAAGCGTAAGGATTTGAGCGAGTTTGACAAGGGCAAAATTGTGATGGCCAGACGACTGGGTCAGAGCATCTCCAAAACTGCAGCTCTTGTGGGGTGTTCCCGGTCTGCAGTGGTCAGTATCTATCAAAAGTGGTCCAAGGAAGGAACAGTGGTGAACCGGCGACAGGGTCATGGGCGGCCAAGGCTCATTGATGCACGTGGGGAGCGAAGGCTGGCCCGTGTGGTCTGATCAAACAGACGAGCTACTGTAGCTCAAATTGCTCAAGAAGTTAATGCTGGTTCTGATAGAAAGGTGTCAGAATACACAGTGCATCGCAGTTTGTTGCGTATGGGGCTGCATAGCCGCAGACCAGTCAGGGTGCCCATGCTGACCCCTGTCCATAGCATATATACACATATATATATATATATATATATATAAATTGCAAATAACATGTTAACAATTTATTACAGGTTTGTGTATAAAACAGCATCTGTTAATTAAAAAAAAACAGTTGAGTTACTTTGTGATATTTCATTCGTCTGTCATGATCTTTAGCAATCAGGTGATCATAATGTTCAAGACTCTTCTACATTCTGATATAGTGGACACAAGAAACCCATTCAACACTTAAAGTGCAGAGCGAGATCATGGTATATCAGTGAGCTGCCATGGGCAAAAAATAAATGCACACATTAAATGGATTTTTAGTCTGCTCATATTGACAACAGAGAGACGAATGACTTGGGCAGGTCAAGAAAAAAATGAATGCTGCAAAGCTCATTCTGGGATTCTTCCACGGTCCAGTCAGTGAGTATTTCTGCGGAGTTCTTTCTCAAAAGCCCACAGACATGGTCTGAGACATCCAGTGCTTGTGTGTGGGTCATTAAGATACAGAAACCGCGGTTTTACAGCCTTCCCTAGAACAGCCAATTAAACTCAGGGACACTCTGAGCTATACAGAGGTAACACGGCTGCATCTGAGGTTACGGCAAACAGGCTGACAGGCATGTTAAGGCTGAAGCAATTTATTTTTTTAATCTGGGGGAATTCAGAAAATAGATAAATAAAATGATTATGAACACCCCTGTGATGCCTGGCTAGAAAATGGCCCACTTTTTCTTATCTTGTAAGAACTGCAGATTGGAAGAAAACTTCATGTGAGAACACACACTACTTTTCATCAAATCACTGCTTGTATAACAAATTGACTCAACTGATCAATACATTTCAAGACCGTTACCAGCCAGACTGTCCAAATATCAGCTAAGAGCATTATTATACATCATTTTCTGCATTGATAATGGTTTCATTCTGTTGCTCTCACTTTGAGTACAAGAGCCTGTGCTGCTTTTACATCCTCTAAGAAATTGATCCTACTATACATTACATTAATGCATTAATGAATACATTAATCAGTCAACTAATCATTTAAAAGTTTCTGTTTTAAAGAAAACAAGGTAATGCCTGTTGTCAGTCCTTTCTCTGCTGATTTTAACAGTAGGACATTAGGGCTCAGTAAAGCATTTCACCACATGCCAAGATCATCAAAATCAGTTCATCAGCATGCCTGTCACTCACACACACTTCAAAGAGCGAGCGCGCCGAGAATAAACTACAGAGAGAGCATTTAGGTCGAGCAGCAAAATAATACAATGTCCTAGGTGGGATACTTTGCAGCCATTCGTAAATCTCTCTCACAAAAACAAAAAGTAGACATGGTCTTTCTTCTGTCTGTCCTCCTCGGGCTGTTGCTGATGGATGAGCACTGTGGAAACACTAGTGGTAAACAACGTCAATGTCCTTAAGCTAGACGTGTGTTCTGAGTGAGCTTACACAGGCCTTGGCCGAGGAAAGGTGGAGCTCAGTGACTCTGAAACCTGCTGTGTTGGATATAATCATGCTTAG
The DNA here is from genome assembly GCA_039654105.1 of Coreius guichenoti. Classification (NCBI taxonomy): domain Eukaryota; kingdom Metazoa; phylum Chordata; class Actinopteri; order Cypriniformes; family Gobionidae; genus Coreius; species Coreius guichenoti. The sequence continues at coordinate 3,865,017 of CM077190.1, forward strand.
ATTAACTAGACTCCCAAAGTCCAATTGCTTGAACTTGCAACAATTTGTTGAATTCAAATCCACTCTGCCATATACCAGTTGTAACTTTCAACCAGTCATATAGGGGTTATCGACGTAAATCAAGGGTTGTTGTAGTGGGGTGTGTAAAAAGGTTCAGAATGCAGTTCAGAATTCAGAACACACCCTACAGGTAACTATTCATCTATAAATATATAAAAAATTTTATTAAAACTTTTATACCCTGTACAGTCAAACCAAAATGTATTCAGACACCTTCAACATTTTCTCACATTATCACAGTTTATTCGCTTTAGTTTAGAAAATGGTAATAAAATATGTCAAGAACTCAGAGTTAAACTGTGTCAGGACAAATTCATCTTGATAATGTCTGATAACTTTGATAGAAAGGGATGTAATGGATTACAATCAACCAATCAGCTGTTCAATTTAAGTACACAATTAGATAATACCAATTTAGCTCAACCAATGACCAAGCAATGCTTCATTTTGTTCAGTCTGTGGTGTCAAAGATCACATTAGCAATTAAAGAAAAAACACTTCAGCAAAACATGCTCAGGTCAAAGTGTCGGAATCATTTTGGTCCCAAATTTTGATCGGTTTTACTGGTAGTCATTGTATGAAGAATGTTTGGGTATAATATGTCACAGTTTACTTTATTTTGCAATCCTCACATACATAAATGAACTATAGTTTCCTGCACACACTAGTAAATCATTATATCTGGTGTCCGAATCATTTTTGGTTTGACTGTATATGCACACACTAAAAGACTCTCATGCTCACCAAGGCTGCATTTACATTATTGGCTCAAAATACAGTAAAACAGTAAAATTGCGAAATAGTATTACAATTTAAAATAACTGTTTTCTAATTTCATGTATTTTTAAAAAACTGTTTTCAACATTGTTTCTTGAGCAGCAAATCATCATATTAGAATGATTTCTGAGTGATCATGTGACACTGAAGACTGGAGTAATGATGCTGAAAATTCAGCTTCATCATCACAGGAATAAATTCTCATTTAAAATATATTCAAATAGAAAACTAGAATTAGTTCAATCAAATGAACTTTTATGAGTATTTAGAACTTTTTTTTTTTGAGTTTACAAAACTGTCACATTTTAAGTCATCTAAATTGTTTCACTGTTTTGAGTTTTATGAACTTGTTTCTTTTAATTTAGACAAACTTAAATTTAACTGAAACTGGGCTGGGATTTCTATTTCCCAGCATGCTTTGCCATGACACTGAAAAGGGAGAGTAAATGTTAAAATTAAGTGTTATATAATGTTTTTTGTGCAAGATTAATGTTAAGGTGGAGATTTAGTAGTGTTTAATGTTTTGCTGTGTTAGTTTAGAAGAGTTTCGGAAGATATCGGTTTTTTGGGGAGTTTCCATCATGGTGACGAGTGGAGTATGAGATTAGTTTGAGAACAGATATAGAGTATGTTAAATGTTCTATATTGCTCATTCAGCAAGTGCTATGCTATGCTAATGCCATCAAAGCATTGTTTTACCAATTAACAATTAAATCAGCTAGTTCAAGTTAGCCAAGTTTCCACTACTAAAAATATTTAAGCTGATCATTTTAATTTAAGAGCAATTAAAATGTATGAGTACAAAATAAAAATCTGCAAGTTCTGCTTACTTAAACCGTAAATTTCTTAACTTAAATAAATGTATGTAACCGATTGCCTCCATTTTTTTGAGTTTTGACAACTTATTTGGGTTTACAATATATATAAAATTATAGTAAAATTATTATTATTATTAATTATACTCAATAATTAACAATATTATAATAATTATGTGTTTGATAATTCGTAAGAACAATAATTATTAATATTTTATATTAATATTTTCTAGATAATATTTTCATCACTTCTTTTGGCTTTAGTACAATGAAAACATAAAAATCAATTATTCAGTTACAGTGCTTCAGTTTTTTTTATATTCCTTTGAACCTGAGAACAATTTTATACTGTTTTCAAGTTCAACTTAAAAACAATGCAATTTTTATGAGATCCACTCCTCGGCAGGCTAAGCTGTCTCTGCTTCAGAACATTTCAACCTAAACATCATAACCAGCATTCAGAGACTAAAAATGTATTTATTTTCCTATTTTAACAATTTCCTCACAGAAAGTCTACGCTTTCAACGGGCCAGACCTTCAAACCAGCTGGGTAATGATGAATTTTTCAAAAACTCTTTAATTATTCATGACCCTTTTTTTGTAACAATGTCATCTTTTTTTTTCACCCCATATAATTCCCCCTCTACACGATAGACAGCATGTGTTCCCACTGACCAACTGATGAACTTGTTGTTTTATTCATCAGGATATGAGGACATCCTGACACCTTCGCTACTGCAAATCAACACATCAAGAAAATGTAGCTACACTATAGTCAACTACAATACACAGGGATTATCGAGCACAAAGCGGGAAAATCTCCCTTCATCGATTCATATAGTCTTCCACAATCACCTCAGGACAACAGCATTCTTGTTTCTCTCTATTCGGCAAGTTAAGCTCTGCTTAATAAAGTGCAAAAACTTCAGAGTGTCTAATAAATGTGTGGATTATACATGGATAAAGGGTTTTTACCAACAGCCTGCGCTCACTGCTAAGCACAGAAGGATTGTGATTGTTTTTCTGTTTACTGTAGACTAACACCCTGGTTTATGCGTCCGTACAGCCTCTGTCATTGTGGAGTCAAAATACTGCGCTGGTTTATTTCAAATCCAAACATCTACATAATCCAATTGAGACTGAGGGTGGCTCACAGCATCAGCAGACCAGCCATGAAAATAAGCTTAACGCTAAGCGTCATTATAGTGCCTATTACAACAATAATAACAAGCATAATATGGTTTTATGATCTTCTCATACTCCCATCTGTCTCTCTTCTCTCAGCGACCTGGCCTTTCCGTCTCTGCCATCTGGACTCAATAATCTGTCCCCCACATGCACACTCTGTTTCTGTCTATTTCAGTTTCTCTCTGTCTTTCTTATCTCCTTCTTGAGAGCTTCACAGGTGCCTTTATGCCATTTACACTTAGTTTGGCACATGCATTTGTTTTTTAAACGCATAAATAATCACATCTTAATATCAAAGGCTCTGAGATACAAAAAAGTAACAATAAATGGAGCATATTTAAAAGCATTCATATTTACATTCAACATCTAATTTAACACAGTAATGGGAGGAGACAGAATAGATTTTTCTCAGACTGTAGAGGAGATACTTTTTGCTGAAACTTCACATATTTAATAAGAATATTTAACTCTAGGATGTAGATCACAAATGCATAGTGTGTCAAAATTACCTCTATTGGATTCAATGCTACTATCACTATCTTCAATAATTTAATACAGATATTAATAATAATTTACTAATAAGTAATACTTTACCTCAGAGACAACTTTATTTATTTATTTTTGTTTATTTGTAACACAATAAGGTTCCAAAAATACTTCTAAATTTATTAATCTTGGTTAATGTTAATTTCAACATGTACTAATACACATTATTTAATGGAGTTGATGTAACTTGGTTGTGTTTTTATTAACTAGATAGATATATAGATACTGTAACAAATGTATTGCTCACTGTTAGTTAATTTTAGTTAATGCGTTAACTAATGTTAACGAATGGGACTTTATTATAAAGTGTTACCAATTTATTTCATTTGTTAATTTTTTATGTAAACAAATTATGACGGAAAATTAAAATTACAAGATAAAAAACAGGTGTAATTTCTGCATCACTAACAGCAACAAATTGAAAACAGGCAGTCCCGCCCCCAAACGAACACTATTGGCTGAGCCAAAAGGCAACACTTCATGGCCAAGGGGCAAAAGATTGGATGGTTAGCATGATATCATTAGCCCCTAAAGCATCTTTAGGCATCTTTAATAGTAGCAGTCTAACTAAATAAAACATTTTTAAGAGCAAAAAATTGTAAATAGGTCATTATATTATATCAGATGTTTAGCCAGAGAGTGAACATTTCTGGTAATTTCAAGGACCAGGGGCCTCATTTATAAAACTTTCATCCTAAAAGTAGGCGTATGCACAAAAGCTAGAATTTGCGCAAAATTCCCTTTATAAAACCCAGTCAGTGGAAGAATGTGTGTACATGCATCTCCACCCCGTCTCCTCCCCGAAATAACCATATATAGAGCTTACAATGCCTAGTTGCATATGCATATTCATCCACGTGATACCATGTTTACCATTAGGAAAATACGAGATACGGATGTGCCGTCACATTACATTGCTAAAAATCATTCAGTAGCCTATCCTTGCCTTGTTTTTGAATAAATAAATCAAAAGAGTATAAAATACATTTCAGAGAAAGTTTTTCCTCAATCTTTTCCACTGGCCAAATAGTATTTTTAACTGCTCTATATTTTTAATGGAAACAGATTGCGCATTATTGATCATTATGCGCGTGAAAATATTTTCTCTTATCATGCGCCTATAGCAATCCTCGCTGTAGTTAAAACATTAAAACACAGCATGCCACAGGAAAAGTGTTCAAAAGCATCACATCCACTACAAATATTTCTATTTATTAGAATATAAAACTTCTGGATAATGATTTCATGTGATTTAAGTGCCTAACTCCATTAAAGAGAATGACATATTTAATCTAAATGTGTACACTCACCTAAAGGATTATTAGGAACACCTGTTCAATTTCTCAATGCAATTATCTAATCAACCAATCACATGGCAGTTGCTTCAATGCATTTAGGGGTGTGGTCCTGGTCAAGACAATCTCCTGAACTCCAAACTGAATGTCAGAATGGGAAAGAAAGGTGATTTAAGCAATTTTGAGCGTGGCATGGTTGTTGGTGCCAGACGGGCCGGTCTGAGTATTTCACAATCTGCTCAGTTACTGGGATTTTCACGCACAACCATTTCTAGAGTTTACAAAGAATGGTGTGAAAAGGGAAAAACATCCAGTATGCGGCAGTCCTGTGGGCGAAAATGCCTTGTTGATGCTAGAGGTCAGAGGAGAATGGGCCGACTGATTCAAGCTGATAGAAGAGCAACTTTGACTGAAATAACCACTCGTTACAACCGAGGTATGCAGCAAAGCATTTGTGAAGCCACAACACGCACAACCTTGAGGCGGATGGGCTACAACAGCAGAAGACCCCACCGGGTACCACTCATCTCCACTACAAATAGGAAAAAGAGGCTACAATTTGCACGAGCTCACCAAAATTGGACAGTTGAAGACTGGAAAAATGTTGCCTGGTCTGATGAGTCTCGATTTCTGTTGAGACATTCAGATGGTAGAGTCAGAATTTGGCGTAAACAGAATGAGAACATGGATCCATCATGCCTTGTTACCACTGTGCAGGCTGGTGGTGGTGGTGTAATGGTGTGGGGGATGTTTTCTTGGCACACTTTAGGCCCCTTAGTGCCAATTGGGCATCGTTTAAATGCCACGGCCTACCTGAGCATTGTTTCTGACCATGTCCATCCCTTTATGACCACCATGTACCCATCCTCTGATGGCTACTTCCAGCAGGATAATGCACCATGTCACAAAGCTCCAATCATTTCAAATTGGTTTCTTGAACATGACAATGAGTTCACTGTACTAAAATGGCCCCCACAGTCACCAGATCTCAACCCAATAGAGCATCTTTGGGATGTGGTGGAACGGGAGCTTTGTGCCCTGGATGTGCATCCCACAAATCTCCATCAACTGCAAGATGCTATCCTATCAATATGGGCCAACATTTCTAAAGAATGCTTTCAGCACCTTGTTGAATCAATGCCACGTAGAATTAAGGCAGTTCTGAAGGCGAAAGGGGGTCAAACACAGTATTAGTATGGTGTTCCTAATAATCCTTTAGGTGAGTGTATATCAGATGTAAAACAGTTTAAAGCATTCTTTTATTTTTTTAAACTGTTATTGTGAACATGCACTGTATTTATGATTAGGACTCATAATGAGGATTTAAAGTGTTTTTTCTTCATCTGCGTCAGTCCCTCAGCTCACCAACGGTGTCGCCAAACTGCTCTGTCTCCAAAATGTTCGTACCCAAGCAGCAACCTTCCGGTCTCTCTTGAATCCGGAAGTGACTTAAACTGCAATTCATCGACTGGCCGCTAGGGACAGGCTCCAAAGGGAGTCAATCCCATAGACCCCCCATGTTAAAATGCCCAACTTTACAGCAGAAAAAAATATGTTTACAGCCTGGTACAAAAAGTGGTTTTGGTCTATACAGCTAATTTTGCCCTTCATGACAACTGTGAGGGAGGTGAATTTTTTTATAACTCATCCATTTAAATTATATTAAGCCTTAAAGTTCTGCATAATTAAGGGTGTGGTCACTTGAGTGACAGGTGGATTGCTGCTGCTGGCACCTCAGCTCCACCCACATCCCGCCTCTTTGCCCATTTTTGGTTGTCCAGGAGTGACGCGCGGTGACGTGCTGCCAAGATGGCGACGGATGGCTCCGCCCACTTTAGGCTTCAAAAATGCTCTTCAGACGGGTGACGTCACAGACACTTCGGCCATTGTTTTATACAGTCTATGGTTCGTACACATGGGTCAGAGTTTGTATACAGGTGCGCAAATTTTCCCATCAAGTTTGTTTTATAAAATCACAACTTATGCATAGGAAGTGGCATACGCCTCTTCCGGGGCCTGTTTTGTGCATACACAATGGTTATAAATGAGGCCCCAGATGTTTACTAAATATTACCGAATATTAAAGTGGCCTAAGAGATGACATTAAATGCAGGTGTGAAGATGGAGAAATACACAGAATATGAGGTGTCAGGTGCAGGTAAATTCATGCGGTGACTCGATTCACACACACACATAAACCCACCCACACACACCTACACAAAGCTTGACACTCCACTCCCTAAAACTACAAGATGAGATGGGAAGGCACGAGTCCTGATTCCCTTTATTCACATCGCTGGCCGATTCACAGAGGAACCAAGAGGACCCTTTCAGGCAAAGGTTTACAAAGGCAAAGAACATCACACATTGCACATTGGAATGCGAGGCAACAGGGTTCGACTCTGTCTGGGGTGTTAAATATTCATGCCAGCATGTGTGTGAGTATGCCTGATGATTCTGAGAGGATCAGCCCTCTGTTTGTACATTATGCACATATCTGTTCAAAAGGCAAAAGTGAAATAATAATAAAATATGTATAATAAAATATGCACAGTATATACAAGACTGCTAAGAACTGAATCATTAAAATCCCATTCCTTAACCAAATAACTAAAACTTTTATTTGCATGACCCAGAATGCACAGCTTCTTTACACTTACTGGATATATGATTTTGGCAACTAATAATAATACTGTACATCAGTTTAAGCTTTGTGGACTGAATCTTGTCTAAAATTGGCTAAAACGTCAACACAGATTAATTATGGCAGAACTACAAAACATTTCTTAGCCTAATCCATCATTTCAAATTTTATTTTATTTAATTTTTTTTTAGCGTGCTTTCCAGAACGCCATTATCTGAGTCTACTTTAAGTGCAGTCTGATTCTCAGGCCGGAAACCAGTGTTGGAAAAAGTTACTTTTAAAAGTAATGGAAAGTAATGCTTTGTTACTTTTGCTTTACTTTTTCTCATCTGGGCTGGGCTTGCTTTTTTGTTTTTATTAATTTGTTTTTATTTTTTTTATTAACCTTTCACACAAAGGGCCAGATTTACTAAACAGGGCAAATAAGCTTAAAAGCGCAATTCCACAAAAGCGCAGATGGGATGGTGATCTACTGACGACGAGCAAATTAAAGAACACAGATGCAGTCGGATCATTTCCATAATGACCAACGCAATCTTCCAGGAGCACTGCAAACTAGCGTCTGGTTTAAGACGTGCTTATTTTTGGTGCTTATTTTTTTATAAACACCAGTAAATTGACGAGCGCAAACCTTAGTAAAATCACCTTGCATGATTGATTTAAATACTCTCCTCCCATAAATGTTGCATCTGAAAGGGAAACTCCTACAAATGCATATGCAATAAGGTCAGCCGCAAAAATAACCCTGTCCACGCCTTTTCAGCAAATTTTGAAATGGTCAGCAGCAAAGACATTGGTTAATAAAGTGAGATTAAATACATAAAGTGTGTTTGTATTATTTAACATTTAATTATTGTTGGTTTGCGTAATATTCTGAGTTTGCATTTCACTGTTATTAAATTTGAGGAATACTGAATCTGTTTTGTACAAGTGAGATGAGTAAATGCTCACATTTAGTCTAGAACTACAATAAGCATCATGTTTACACAGCGCACACAACGCCTCTGCACTTACTCATGAGGACAGGAGAGCTGGCAGTCAGTAAATAGGTATACAACGTTACTCACGTTACTTATTTGAAAAAGTACCTCAGAAATTTAGTTGTAAATTTCAAAGTAGTGTGTTATTTTACTACTTACTTGAAAAAAGTAATCTGATTACACAAAAAAACAAAAAAAAAGAATTTTCTTGTTGTCTTTTGTTGGATTAATGTTAGATTGCAGCAGGAAGACATAACCGACTATTATAACCGAATATTTTGACATTTTTGTGTGTATTTGTCCATTCGTGTGCTGTGCAAAAAGACGAGGAAGAGAACTTGGTTCATTATCGCGCACTATTCACTATGAGAAGCCGTTCTGTGCACACGTGTGTGTGTGTGCAGCACACGTCGTCTTTGCGCTCGAATGGCTTAAAAATCACATAAAAATTACTTTTTCTGTGCGCACGTTTTGGATGTGTGCAGAGCGCAGAAAAAAGCGTGCGAGTCTTTTGCGCTTGAAAAATCACATGAAAATGCGCACACAGGAGCGATAAGCGTAATCGAAAAAAATGCATGCACGTTATTGAATCACAGGTTCTGGGAAATTTGGAACCGGTTCTAAAATGGAACTGGTTCTCGATACCCATCCCCACCTGAAAGTGAACACATGAGGTTTAATGGCACAGACAATTTTAAGGCAAATCTATCGTCCTCTACTTTGCATTCAATTCATTTCCTTCCTCCACAAAAACCTACACTCAGCTTGAGGACTGCTTTATTCAAAATGAGGATAAAGAAAATTTTAATTCATTGCATTTGAATTATAACCAATTCACATCAAAGCGAGTATGCGACCACAGTGAGCCCTTTCACGAAAATGTGAAGAATGGATATGAGTTCTAGTGTGGCTCCGGGTCTGGAGGAAATCGACAGTGTCTGAGTGTGCATTGTTACATCTCTTTAAGAAAAATGCTGCCATGAAATGTGTTGTTATTTCCCTCAGGGCCGCAACCATTTCAGATCTCCTCCCGCGCACACATACATATACACTTGTGTTCAGTTTGCGTGTGAGCTCAGTGTGTCAATGTGACATCCTACTGTGGTAAAGAAACTCATCTTTGGTCCCTCAGAGAGGCTGCAAGCTGGACTGTATTCAGCCATGGCACACACAAAGAGATGATCCACACCAGAGCAAAGGTCAAAGCTCACATGAGCTGGTAAGGCTAATAGCAGGGAACCACTTCCTCCTAATGTCAGCTTATACGGAGACAGCACTGCTAACTGACATCACCCCCTGCATGCAAACACAATACAAACATGTCTTTGTGCTGTTTAGGACTCTTGGAGTCGAATTTTAAAGACTACAGCTCTCCTCTATTCATTATGATGCAGCAATGTCACAACGCTTTCTGATCGTGAACATATCAAGTGTGAATACCCTCGAGATGAAAAGCAATCCGTTCAACTCAAACCACCTCAGGAGGTGGATTTTCCGAATCATTAAATCAGTCTATGGACAACTTGTTAGTGTGCTTCCTAACACTATAGATGCACATTGAGTATCTGGTGGGGTGATTTAAAATGAATAGCCAAGGGTTGTGTGCAAATGTCCTGGCATTATTAATTGTATCGCCTGGAAAAGGCATTAAGGCAAATGGGCGAATAAATCAGGAACCTCATAATTTTTTCTCATTAAGTTCAATGGGGTGTTTGTTAATGCCACAGTTTTTATATGTAATTTGTGCGCAATCAAGTGACTTTAATAAATTCACTGTGCACATGGGACACAAAGTCAGACTTTTTGTTTGTTTTAAATGATGAGCTTAAATTAGCATATAAATTACTTAAAAGGTGAAGCATGTAATTTTTTTGATTCCAAATACTTAATGTGCAGAAATAATCATAAGTAAGCTATTCAGATGCTGAATTCCTAAAAAAAAAATGTGGACACTGGCATGTTTTAAAAGTATTGCTCTGTTCAAGCAAGTTAAGAAAAGCCAATTATCTGAGTCGTTACTGCCATTTGATGACTGGAAATGATGTCATTACAAAGATTGTGCACTAACACTATTTTACAGTGTTCTTGTTACATATGTTACATGTACTTATCATAGTAATAACAGTAAATTATGCATAATTACATGCAACTAAACCTCAATCAAACCCTAATCCTACCATAACCCTATAGTAAGTACATGTAGTTAATTAATATTACTCAGTACTTAAATATATAATTACACTGTCACAATGACACCTTAAAATAAAGTGTAACTGATTGTGCTTAACAATAATAATGATGATGATGATAAAGATGATGATAGTAGTAATAAAAACAACAGTGCAAAAATATAATGATCCAAAAAATAGGTTTTATTAATGCAAAAAAAAAAAAAATCTTAGTTTTATTTGAATTTAAATTCCTATAAAAGAAAATTTAAAACTCTACCTTTAAATTTTCAAATTTAAATAAAAGCACCAATTTTATTCCAAGTTTAGGCATTGCTACATTAAAGTGGATGGCATGCTAAGACATGCTTTCTTAATTTAAATATTTCTCTTTCTCTGTCCCATGTTTCATTCATACTTTCCCGTCTGTTTGGAAGCTCCGCTTGCTAAAAGTCTCCCCACCAATAGCCTTGTGTGACAGAAATGCTTTGTGCAGCCTTTGGAACGTGGAGTAGAGAAAACGAAACGTCCGCTGTTCTCATTGCTAACATAATATACGTCAAACGCTGACTGACAGGACAACTACTAGAGTAACCATGAGGGGTTCAGTGTGCCTCAACAACCAATGAAGTGCCAGAAAACCGTGTATAGATGAAGGAGGGGGGGGGGGAAATCAATTTCCAGGGTGCTGTAGAGCTGGTTAATTCTGCTTTCATTGAGGGAAAGAGTGAAAGAGGCAGTCTAGTGAGTTAAAACCTCTCAGCAGGGTCTGACAGTGACATCCAGAGAGACTGGACAAAAGGCTGCATTTCAGTTCGCTTCGGTCTCTGCCACTCCCCTCCATCAGAAGCTGAACGTTTTTTCATTTGCCTCAAGAGCACTGACATGGGTGAGATGGTTCAACTAACCATTTACAGTTGAGGTTTAGAGCCCAACCGGTGCAGGAGTAGAGCAGCCGCCTTATTTTTGTGTGAAGCCATTACAATTCAGGTGCTACTGATACTAACTTCACACATTCATTAAATAATATCAATTATTTGAAAAAAATAATGCAAATCAAAATTAATGCAATTTTTCAAAAAATTATTATTCACCCAAAAATGAAAATTAATTTATTCATGTCATTCCAAACCCAAATGTCTTACTTTATTCTGTGGAACACAAAAAGATATTTTAATACGTTTAAATGACATTGATGTACTAAAAACGAAAAAGAAAAGACGCGTACAGACAGAGATGTCACTTTGTAAAGAAACACTTCGGGCCCTATTTTAACGATCTGAGCACATGGTCTGAAGCGCATGACGCAGGTGCACTTACGACGTGTCCGACTCCACTTTTGCTAGTTTAACGACGGGAAAAAAAACGGTCTGCGCGCCAGGCACATGGTCCAAAAGGGTTGTCCCTATTCTCTTAATGAGTCATGGGTGTGTTTTTGGCGTAACGTGCAATAAACCAATCAGAGTCTCATCTCTCATTCCCTTTAAAAGCCAGTTGTGCTGGCACCATGGCGGATTCACTATTTACATGGAGGAATACAGACACCCTCAACCTGACGAGTCAGTTTAAATACATGTGTGTATTGCCACGATTGGTCAAATAAGTAGCCAATTTTATTCGTCATTACTGCAAATAGGTAATTCTGATACATGCAATGACTAACCATTAGGACGTGGGCATTTTTATCTTTATGTACACAAGAAGTAATCATTTTATTTTTAATATTTGGCATGTTTGTGTGCTGCTCTGTTGATTTGTGCCCTGTGTGTGTAATAAGCAAAAGTGTACGCGTGTTGTGCACCCGCCTATAGGTGCATATTACTAACGCGCCCTTTAAATAACACAAAAAATACTGCGCTATTGACTTTAGACCAGGTTTTTGTTGGTCAATGGCACAGTCGTTTTCAGTTCCTCAAAATAGCAACGCGCCAACAATGCTCCTGAACACACCTGGTTTTCAGACCAGCACGCCCATGGACGAACAGATGGCGCGAGTGCATTTGCTATTTAAACAACATGGAGCTGGACGTGAAAATGATAACTGCGTCGGGCTGAAACTAGCAAAAAACACTTGCATCGCGCCTGGCACCGCATTGCACCGGGTGCCGCATTGTGCCGGGTGTATGATAGGGCCCTACGTGCCTATAGACTGAACATGTAATTTTGCATGCGCACGATTGTCAACGTTTTCACAAATTAACGTTTTTGTAGTTCACATTATTTTTGTAGATAACAGTATCATTTTCAAAAACGTGCTGTGTTGAAAAGTTTGCATTTTCAGGCCCCCAAAACGCTGTTGTCTTGTGAAATGAGCGGCCAAAGTGCATAAAAAGTTTCCCATTTTTAGTTGAAAACGATGTCATGCAAGTTTCATACAATAAAAGTCAATGGGGTCCAATACTGTCAAAAACTGCTGTGTTGTAAAATATCTTCTTTTGTGTTGCATAGAAAAAGAGAAATTCAAAAAGGTTTGGAACTGTAATGCTTTACTTGTCTGTCAAAATACAAATTATCTTCATTTGGAAGCTTTTCTCGGTGTATATTGATCTACGCGATTGATAAATCAATACATTATATACTTTAAAAAAAATAATTTGAATCTAATATGTGGCACAACATTTTTGTGCTCCTCTAACTAAGAATAAAAAAATAGGGGAGGCGGATTTTCACACAGAATTGTTTCTAATATGCTCAGCCGCTTGCGTCCAATGAAATGGGAAACATCGATTGATGGTTGGTTTTGTGTTTGCAGGAATGAGCGATCAATAGCGATGCAGATGCTTGTTTATTGTTGCCACTGCTACTGAGCTAAAGAAATAAAACGTACGGTCTCATGACACTGGCAGTAAACATTCCACTGAGCTTCAAACATATAAACTACAGTTAACTCTGAGAGTGAGAGTGCTGTGGTGTGTGCAGTGCTATTTACTGTCAGACTTTTGAAATGAAAACAATGGCACTGAAAACAGTTTGACTGACAGCTGTCATCTTGCATGGAAAATGATGAGTTCCAATAAAGAAAACACTGTTTACACTAGTATACAGTAACTTTAAAGAGAGAGAGAAAACTATTTAAGGCTAAATGCAAAAATACAAAGTAGAAACATAAGGTACTAAAAATACTTTATATTAATATATTTATATATTCATTTATACATTTAAAAGTACTATGAAAACATGCCTTACTGGGTATATGCAGCAACTGCATGGTTTTAGGGTTAAAAAAGAGACAGAAGAACAGTGAAAGAAACCTTGTGCTGAAGAACCTTCAAATATCTTAAAAGATATTTCATATATAACCCTTTTGTCGCTGAAATGCAAGCTGCCCAGATTAAACAAGAGCTGTTACTTGATGCACAAGAGAATAATTCAGCCTACAGAACATTACACATTTCATATCTGCCTGTTTCCAAGGGCAAAAGAAATTACAGTTTCAATCTTACTGTCTAACTTCAATATCTACTGTAAAAGCATACACATGCCTTCCCCTGGATTCTGAGGAAAAAAACGATATAACAACTCAGTGTTTATGTACAAACACAGCATTTTTTGTAATTGAAAAGTATAAAACTACTGAAGAAGGTCCTTTTGAAAAACAGACCTGATTTAGTTTGTTTGTTTGTTTACAATATAAACTACATTTAAAAATGAAATAAGAATATATATATAAACTGAAAATTAAGGAGAAATGAAAAAATATATGTCAAATCGATTAATCGCATCCAAAATAAAAGTTTGTGTTTACATAATGTGTGTGTACTGTGTATAATTATTATGTATATATAAATATACACTCATTCATGTTTATATTTAAGAAATATTTGCATGTATATACTGTATATATATTTATATAATTTATATTATACATAAATATAAAAATGTTATATATAAATAGCAAATTTTTCTTAAATATATACGTGTGTGTATTCAAATATACATTATTATACACAGTACACACACATATATTATGTAAACTAAACACAAACTTTTGTTTTGGATGCAATTAATCGATTTGACAGCACTAATATCAATTTAAATTAATTAAATAAAAAGAATATAGAAAATGCTTGCTTGGTTTAGCACTTTTTTAACATAACACTAAAGTACTTTGATTCAAGTGTAGCCTTATCATAGTAGACACATTTTTGGCAACTATACTGTTCAAAAGCTTGGGGTCAGTAAAGGCTAAATTTATATGAACAAAAATATTGTGAACTGTTAATACAATTGAAAAAAAAAGCTGTTTTCTATTTGAACTTATTTAAAAATGTAATTTATTCCTGTGATCAAAGCTGTCACGTGATCCTTCTAATATGCTGATTTAATGCTTAAGAAACATTATTTATTATTATTATCAATATTGAAAACAGTTACCAAAGACAAACTCTTTCTCATGTCATCTCTAAATACCTATTCTTTCTATTCAGATAGACCTCATAATCGTGATGGAAATGATACTGAAGTGACAACATGCTAAAACATCTAGGTATGAAATTGAGCTTCAACTGACACTGTGCGTGACAGATGTCAGAACTACAGTTCAAACATCGAGAGAGGTCAAGCTAAGTCAAACCCTCAGGCTATCCCATAATCCTCTCAAAGCAGCTCACTCAACCTCTCGATGACAAAGCCAGTCAGCAGATCTTGCCACATAAAGAAGCTTATTTAATGGATGTGGAAATAGCAATACACCTTCCACATCTCTCTCCATCCATCTTTAAACAGGATGGGGAATACAGACCCGATCAGGTCATCTGCTGGCTGTTCTGCTGGACTGCTGGAGGTTTCTAGACATATATGGCCTTAACTTAATTTATGTTGAGCGGGGAACCATGTTGTGACCTCATCTGTTGTGGCAGGTTAGCACTTCCTCTCTCCACATGTAGAGGACAGGAGAGTGAGAGATGTCCTGTGTGACTGATTGAGGGAGACACAGGGCATCGTAACCTCGGGCAGAACAGGCCAAAGTAGCTTAAGACAGCAATTATGATTCGCAGACCACATCAGGATTGGGATTATAGTGATTTTGACATGGGAAACTATGGAGCCCCTAAAGGGACATGGTGGTGGAAAAAAATGAGAGATGGGAGGAAAAATAAGTCAATGTTTTTGCGTTCTCTTCCCCGGAGAAACTTTGCGTTCGTACGCAAAACCTGAGTGAACACAAAGTTCATACTTCATACATATAATTCATACTTTTATTCAGCAAGGATGCATTAAATTGATCAGAAGTATACAAAAGATGTAACGAAAGATTTCTATTTTAAATTAATGCTTTTCTTTTGATTTTTTCATTCATCAAAGAATCCTGAAAAAAATGTATCATGATTTTGGAAATATAAAGCAGCGAGTTTTTTCAACATTGATAATAAGAAGAATCAATATTAATAATTAAGTACCAATAATAATTGATAATAATTGAGCATGAAATCAGCATATTAGAATGATTTCTGAAGGATCATGTGACACTGAAGACTGGAGTAGTGATGCTTTTCTATCACAGAAACAAATTATATTTTAAAATATGTAACCGTTGTTTTAAATTGTAACAATATTTCAAATTATTACTGTTTTTACTGTATTTTTCAGAACATAAATGCAGCCTTGGTGAGCATGGACTCCACTGGACCCCTGAAGGTGTGCTGTGGTATCTGGCACCAAGATGTTAGCAGCAGAACCTTTAAGTCCTGTAAGTTGCGAGGTGGGGCCTCCATGGATCGGACTTGTTTGTTCAGCACATCCCACAGATGCTCGATTGGATTGAGATCTGAGGAATTTGGAGTCCAAGTCAACACCTCAAACCATTGTGCTCCTCACAATGTTGTGCTCCTCAAACCATTCCTGAACCATTTTTGCTTTGTGGCAGGGTGCGTTATCCTGCTGAAAGAGCCACAGCCACCAGGGAATACCGTTTCCATGAAAGGGTGTACATGGTCTGCAACAATGCTTAGGTAGGTGGTTCGTGTCAAAGTAACATCCACATGGATGGCAGGACCCAAGGTTTCCCAGCAGAACATTGCCCAAAACATCACACCGCCTCCGCCGGCTTGCCTTCTTCCCATAGTGCATCTTGGTGCCATGTGTTCCCCAGGTAAACGACACACACGCACCCGGCCATCCACGTGATATAAAAGAAAATGTGATTCATCAGACCAGGCCACTTTCTTCCATTGCTCCGTGGTCCAGTTCTGATGCTAACGTGCCCAATGTTGGCGCTTTCGGCGGTGGACAGGGGTCAGCATGGGCAACCTTACCCTTGCCCATTTTTCCTGCTTCTAACATCAACTTTGAGGGCAAAATGTTCACTTGCTGCCTAATATATCCCACCCACTAACAGGTGCCGTGATGAAGAGATAATCAGTGTTATTCACTTCACCTGTCAGTGGTCATAATGTTATGCCTGATTGGTGTGTATATATATAAATAAAATCAACATTTATCATAGTTCACAAATCAATTTCAAAATTACTACTTTTAAAATGATGTGGCAAAAAAAAAAATACCAGATGCTTCATAAAATGATGGAAATAATTAGTTTGTCTGTCCTGGCTACCAAGTATTGAGCCAAACTTCTCTGTCAGTATTCTGAATTTGACCACTCCACTTGAAAATACCACTTGTGTTTTTTCCCCCTTTTCACTTTAAAGCAGCCGTTTTTTAAGTGGAGCAACTTTTTATTACCCAAAGGCATTTCTTTGAAGTAAAGGTAATTCTGCTTTTCGGCTACGCACTACTACTCCACATGAGATTTAATTTTTCATCCAAAAGAGACACAAAGGCAATGTGTGTCCTAGAGCAAAAAAACTAGAGACATTGAAAGGAAAGTTAAGACAAATCCATGTCTTGTCTAATGATAATAAATACAATTACTATAAGTGCTAATTCTTAAAATTTCGGCTAATCCTTTCAAAACATTTGAATGTTCTTCAATAAGAACTCAATACTTGCCCTTGGACTTCCAATATACTCAAAATGTGCTTTTGATGACTGTTTTTACTTTTTCCCTACATTTTTTAAGTCTTTGGCTAATGTGCAGCCTATAGCAAACACATTTTTGACTTAATGGACATGCATCAGCAAATCCAATTTAAACCTAACGACAAACGTAAGAGTTAGCAAAAACCATAACAGAAAAGCTACGCTCTGAGATATGTCTCAAGAAACAGTTTCCAGAAATGGCATCTAAAAATCACAAATTGTATAGTAGGTACTACATTTGGTTTGAAAATTACTTTACGGCCGTTAAAAATGCATGTTCTATATAATATGTTTATGAATGTGTGTAGTATGAATGAAATTCGGACGCACTACATCTGTCAAGTGGTCATTGTCATGTGACCTATAGTGTCAGTTGCGTTTCACCGCTATTCACCATTCCCCTCCCATGGCCTCATGGGATAGTAAAGTGTCCATCGGATGCACACTACAAAATCTTTGCAGAAAAAATAGGTCATTTCGGTACTTTTCATCTACTGTTTTTCGTATTCAGACACACTACTCTGTTGGCATACTGTTTTTTGCGTACTATATTCACCTTAATCCTAACGTAAGAGCGGGCACGGCCATTGTAACTCGATTGTGTCGAGGCTTCCGGTCTCAACTGCTTCCATTTATTTTAACTGTACATAAACTGTCTGCTATGCTGCTTGATATTGCAATCTGTTACTTATTATATTTTAATTAGGGGCCAAGCACCAAATGTCCGTAGGCACCTATTGTAATCGTTGGCGCTCTTCTTCTTCCTCTTCTTTTTCTTCTTCTTCTTCTTCCGCTCTGGAAGTCTATGGTAGCCCATAGAACCGCTTATGGGAAAGTTATGAAATTTGGCACACAGATAGAGGACAGTTTGATCTATCACCATAGCAAATTTGGAGTCTCTAACTCAATCGCTCTAGCGCCACCATCTGTCCAAAATTTCACTCATGTTTATGCTAATAACTTTTGAACCATAAGGGCCAGAAACTAAATTCGCTCTAATTTTCCCTCTAATTCCTTCAAGACGATTCGACTGATTCATCATGAACATTTTTCCGCCATTTAGAATTTTCCGAAAAACCTACTTTTTCGAACTCCTCCTAGGCCGTTGCTCCGATTTTCACGAAAATGTAACCACATCATCTTCAGACCATGCAGACAAAAATTCAAGCCGATTCATAAAACTGTTCTTGAATAACGCGCAATGAATTTGACGAAGTGCCCGCGAAAATGAACGTGAGGCTATATATTCTGACCAAACTTGGTGTGTGTTATGACAACCATGACCTGAGGCTACCTGCACAGTTTCGGCGCAGTGCCACGTAGTGGTCAGGAGATATGAAATGGCTATAAGCCAAACTTCTTGTCCGCCATTTAGATTTTCTTGAAAAACATACTTTTTCGAAGTCCTCCCAGACCGTTTGTCAGATTTTCACCAAAATTAAATCGTATCATCTTCAGACCATGCCAACAAAATGTTATGGATTGTGTCGTTAGACGAAACCATTTTCGTATATAGCGCATCAACAAATTTGAGGCATGATGCCAAAATGACTCTGAGGCTGTATCTCGGCAATGCTTCGACATATTGACACCAAACTTTGCATGTGTCATTGTCGCCTTACTCCGACCACAACACATCAATTTGGTCACAGCGACACATACTGGTCAAAAGTGATAAACCATTAAATCAAATGACTAGTGACTGTTTTTATAATTTTTCAGCCATTTTGCCTAAAATCATCTTAAAGGGATAGTTCACCCAAAAATGAAAATTATCCCATAATTTACTCACCTTCAAGCCATTCTAGGTGTATATGACATTCTTCTTTCAGACGAATACAATCGGAGTTATATTAAAAATGTCCTGGCTCTTCCAAGCTTTATAATGGCAGTGAATGGCTGCCCAAAATTTAAAGCCCAAAAAAGTGCATCCATCAATTATTAAAAAGTAATCCATATGGCTCCGGGGGGGGGTTAATAAAGGCCTTCTGAAGTGAATCGATGGGTGTGTAAGGAAAAGTTAAGCTTTTTTCAGAAGTTGAAAATGGAGGGCGGTCCGCCGGAAGCTAGATTTTTTACTTACACAATCCCATCGATTCGCTTCAGAAGGCCTTTATTAAACCCCAGAGCCGTGTGGATTACTTTTACAATGGATGGATACACTTTTTTGGGCTTCAGATTTTGGGCTGCCATTATAATGAAGAGCCAGGACATTTTTTAATATAACTCTGATTGTATTCATCTGAAAGAAGATTGACATATACACCTAGGATAGCTTGAGGGTGAGTAAATTATGGGATAATTTTCATTTTTGGGTAAACAATCCCTTTAATATGTCTCTAACTGCTCATTGTTGCAGTTGGTCTGATGCTCCCAACCATGTTGGCATGACTTATCGTGTTCTTTGTGATTGGCCCCGATAATTGCTGATTGCAGCTATATTTTATTATTGTAATAATAAACACACTGGTTTGTAGGGCAAATTATTTTACTATTTACAGCATTTTGTTATTCTTCCCATTATTTACCTAGCAAATTAATTGGAAGTGCCCACACAATCACAGTGTTGCTCCATAAGGAGAATATAGAAGGGAATTCTTTTTTAAATTGTTTAATATAAAAAAAGTGTTACAGACCATGACTGTTATTCTGTACTGGTCACTGGAAAGTCACTAAATTCTGTTTTCCGTTCTTCATGAGAGCTTCTGATTTGGACTAAAATGAGTCCATGTATCTGGAACTCACCTGTTACCACATAACACATCTGAGCATGTCCAATCAAAGGTGTGATACGGCCTCTGCAGATCAGAGCCATCTGCGGTCATGTATTTTCAGAAGGACTATTACAGTGAAATAGTTTTCACTGAAAAGTCGGTTGAACTCAAGTAGAATTCAATTATAGCACACAATGGAGAATCTTTTCTTGAGAACCATCACGTCCGGGCGTCCTTCAGTCGACCCTGATGCACACGCATACAGAACGAACATTACAGCAGTGCCACATGACACTAAAGGAGATGGGAATGCATGTCACCCCGTGTCTTACAGTTATGACACGAGAGACAGGAAAGTACACTGTGGAGATCCCAGATTCAGTGTCGGGACAAAAAGCTCTGTTGTGTTTAGATGGCTTTGGCTGCCCACACTCAGACAAAGAACTACACATGTACACAAACACAGTACTGCAAGACTGCTTTAGAAAAAACATGTCACGTAATGTAAAAAAAACAGCAGTGATTTTTAATGGAAAAAGAATTAACACCACATTCTTGCTACAACCCCCTGTTAATTCAATACAAGTTAACAGTATATAAAAGTATCCAAAAATTACAAAGAGATATTTGTAGTAACAGCATAGCCTATACTATCAAATATACTATAATATTCATGAAAAAAACAGCCCATAATGCCTGGAACGTCATAACATTCTCATCAGATAAATATGGCTGTTTACATGTATATCATGAATACATCTCTAAAAACCTCAATCTTATCTCCACTTAGTTAGGAAAACAGCAAAAGGTTTGAGCATTGCATAGAAAAGTGTTGCATTGTTCAAGCTAACATTATGAAAGCATCCATTACAACAGGAAATAATAGACATGTATAAGTGGCAGTGATTTAGAGTGAGGCTTTGGATAAGAATGTTATTGGACATTCCTATGTGGCATCTTCAAAAGACTGATGTTCCCATTCCAGCGGGTGATCTGAAAGATGACAGGCAGTTGTTTGTCTCAAAAGCATTTCTCTCCACAGCATGTGCTCTCATTTCAGAATTGCCCTTCACCCTACGCCACAAAAACACACAGATTTCAGGTGTCTGACTGTGACGCTGTCCCCTGCGCTGTCTCCATCTACAATAATTACACAAAAAAAAGCCTCAATTGAAAGCCAAATATACAGACAAGTGTAAACAGCTAAAACAACAACAACAACAGTAGTAACAGTTTTTCAAGTGGCATCACCAAGTAGGTTGGTGTGACTTAGTGGTTTCATCGACACTAACAAAAAAAAATAAAAAATATGTAGGGGTGGCCAATATACCAGTAGACACGATTAACCAGTAGAAATTTGTCAAACGGTTTAGATCGACTCTATCGAGGTTACGCTCGCGTGTCGTTGCTGTGCTGCATCTGCATGGTAACGAAAGCTTATCATTTACTGCCGTTTTTAAGCATGCATTTCTCATTTCTAGTACTTGAACTTTTTCAGGTAAGTCTATTTCATTTGTGTCTTTGTTCTATTGTAGTTTGTTTTCCTATATGCTTGTAATTAGTTTCTTTGGGGGTTTTTTAGCACTGTTTACTTGTCATCAGAAAGCGTGAGTTTTTTAGGCTAGAATTTTGTGATATTGAAAATGGTGACAAGAATTATGGAATTGGATGGATGGAAAGAAGGATGGATGGAAGGAAGGATAGAAAGAATGAATTAAAATGTAAGGGATGGAATTGCATGGATGGATGGAATGGGATGGATGGAATGGAATGGAATGGAATGGAATGGAATGCATGGATGGATGGATGATTAGAGAATAAGAATATAAGGTCACTCTGGATAAAATTAACTACATGAAATATAAATATCAAGTAGCCAAAAATGTAAATGGTGATTCAAAAGCCCAAGACTATGCTGATTATAAGCATGTTTAAAGTGTATCTTCTAAGAATGTAGATAGAATCTATTACAGTGGGCTGAGGAGACAACATTCAAAATCAGTGATTCCAAATATTTTTTTTTTTAACTCAAACATAAATAGAAAGTTTAAGACTTATTAGTTTGGGAAAATATAAAATAAATCAATGTTATGACATTAAATGTCATCATATTAAATAGTATTTAAGCTATAAAAATATATAAAAAGCAAATTTGTGATCATGTGAACTTGTGAACATAAGGTCATATTTCTTCCACTCAAGCAGAAGATGCTCTCTAGAATCACCATGGATCACATGATCATTCTGATTTACACAAACTTGTGGAGTTCATGCAGCTCGAGAACTGCTGAAGAGATTCTGAGAGCTTCTCAGTTTCATGTTCATTTTGCAGTCCAGCTTTCAAATTGTCATGCTGCTAATATAATTTGGAAATTGAAAAAGTACATTAAATGAGAAAAAAAGCTCACTGGTGCTCTCAGACTTTGGATAGCACTGTATATAAACTTTCTAGGAAATCCACCACAGTCTCTCCACCACATGCAGGTTTAATGTGAACCTCAACATTCATATCCCAAAAAATACATGTAATTAGCTCATACAAC
Organism: Coreius guichenoti; assembly: GCA_039654105.1. NCBI lineage: Eukaryota > Metazoa > Chordata > Actinopteri > Cypriniformes > Gobionidae > Coreius > Coreius guichenoti. The sequence continues at coordinate 3,887,725 of CM077190.1, forward strand.
GCTCATTTGTGCGCTACAAGACCGGAATCTGCTTTGAATTAGTGCAGCTGCACTGGTTAAATTGCAGGTTTAACATTTGATAAGCAGCTTGATTGTGCTCATTATGCGTTCAACGTGGAGGATCGTATTCCTGGTCCTCCTTTTGCTATGAGCTGCTACCCCTGCCGTGGGTGAAGAGCCCCGAATCATTAACCAGCACTGCTCTCAATGATTATTCTGGACCTTTCTGGTACATTTCCTTGAAAATCTCACATAAAGTCTTAGTATCTGGGCATGCGCAGGAGAGGATTTGTGTGGGACCGAATGGATGTGTGAAAAAGCCAGCTTCAGATTCGCATGGACAAACACGTTGTAATGAGTCTTGCCTGCTCATGCTGCCGTCTCCTTCGCAGTCTATCATATTGTTGTGTTGCTCGACATGAAGAGCACATCTGTTGCTCGTCAAACATCTGTATGCATTTGCATATTAATGAATAATTATGTTAATTTGATTGCCACTGACTCCTTGATTCCGGTGAGGTAAAATATGTCTTGTGTGGCCGCCGCTGGTGCATAAATCACAATTTTTGCTCTTGGATTGAAGATCAATATAGCATTTTATATAGTGAGATAAATGATAAAAATGGGCTAAAATAAATCAATTACTCTAATACATAATTAATTATTATGTATATTTAAATACACACATACATGTATACATTTAAGAAATATTTGCATGTATATACTGATTTATATATAATATAAATTATATAAATATATATAATTTATATATAAATCTAATAATTTTTTCTTAAAAAATAAATAAATACATAAATATATATATATATATATATATATAAATAAATATAAATATATATATATATATATAAATATAAATATATATATATATATATATAAATATAAATATATATATATATATATATATATATATATATATATAAATAAATATAAATATATATATATATATATATATATATATATATATATAAATATAAATATAAATATATATATATATATATAAATATAAATATAAATATATATATATATATATATATATAAATAAATATATATAAATAAATAAATATATATAAATAAATATAAATAAATAAATAAATAAATAAATAAATAAATAAATATATATATATATATATATATATATATATATATATATATATATATATATATATATATATATATATATATATATATAAAAATTATAATATAAATATAATTTGGTGTTCCAATCACTTCCATGGTCACAGGTGTATAAAATCAAGCACTAGGCATGCAGACGCTTCTACAAACATTTGTGAAAGAATGGGTCGCTCTCAGCAGCTCAGTGAATTTAAGCGTGGTACTGTGATAGGTTGCCACCTGTGCAATAAGTCCATTCGTGAAATTTCCTCACTACTAAATATTCCACGGTCAACTGTTTGGCCACATAAAATCATGTAAAATCACGTAAAATCACGTAAAATCACAGAGCGGGGTCAGCGCATGCTGAGGCGCACAATGCGCAGAAGTCACCAACTTTCTGCAGAGTCAATAGCAACAGACCTCCAAACTTCGTGTTGCCTTCAGATTAGCTCAAGAACAGTGTGTAGAGAGCTTCATGGAATGGGTTTCCATGGCCGAGCAGCTCATCCAAGCCTTACATCACCAAGTGCAATGCAAAGCGTGGGATGCAGTGGTATAAAGCACGCCGCCACTGGACTCTAGAGCAGTGGAGACGTGTTCTCTGGAGTGACCAATCACGCTTCTCTGTCTGGCAATCCGAGTCTGGGTTTGGCGGTTGCCAGGAGAACGGTACTTGCCTGACTGTATTGTGCCAAGTGTAAAGTTTGGTGGAGGGGGGATTATGGTGTGGGGTTGTTTTTCAGGGGTTGGGCTTGGCCCCTTAGTTCCAGTGAAAGGAACTCTTAATGCTTCAGCATACTAAGACTTTTTTTTTTTGCTCCCAACTTTGTGGGAACAGTTTGGGGATGGCCACTTCCTGTTCAACAATGACTGTGCACCAGTGCACAAAGCAAGGTCCATAAAGACACGGATGAGCGAGTTTGGTGTGGAGGAACTTGACTGGCCTGCACTGAGTCCTGACCTCAACCCGATAGAACACCTTTGGGATGAATTAGAGCGGAGACTGCGAGCCAGGCCTTCTCGTCCAACATCAGTGCCTGACCTCAGAAATGCGCTTCTAGAAGAATGGTCAAAAATTCCCATAAACACACTCCTAAACCTTGTGGAAAGCCTTCCCAGAAGAGTTGAATCTGTTATAGCTGCAAAGGGTGGGCCAACTCCATATTAAACCCTACGGATTAAGAATGGGATGTCATTAAAGCTCATGTGCATGTAAAGGCAGGCGTCCCAAAACTTTTGGCAATTTAGCATATATTATTTTATATATATATATATATATTATATAATTATTTAGTAAAATGCATGGTATAGATTAGCATAGTCGTGAAAAAAAAAAAAAAAAAATGTAATAGGACATAAAAATCATTTTGCATGAGTCTCCTGGATTGTAACCGCAAAGCTAATTGGACAACAAGCCTGTACTGCAACATCTCTGATTTTCAACAACTCAAGTTTTTTCTTGGCCTCTCTCTTTCTGGGATGATGGATGATACCAACTCCATCATACAGACATAGAGCTCTGAACAGTATGTCTAAATCAATCCCCTGAGCTCTGATGCCCTGAGCGCACAGTGGCAGGCCTGAAACACCTTTAAATCACTCTGCATTAAAGGAACTTGAAATATTCCATTATAATGCAGCACAAATACTCAAGCCAGTGTGAGCTGTACTTTAAATGGTAATGAGCTGAATTTATACAAGGCCTTTTTTTTCCAAGTAGTCTTGGAGTTCTTAAGACAAGCCAGAATATCAAGGTGAGTTCAACGTCACAGCAAAGTGAGGTAAAGAGTGATTTAGATGATTCAAAATGAAAGGATCAGTAGGGAGTCTGGATTTCAGAGGTTTGCGCAGAAGATTTTAGCCAGGAATCTGGGGTGAGCACCTGTATAATGTGGCACAAAACGAAAGTCCTCAGGTGGAATGCAGTGCACATGCTGGATTCTCATTAGTGGGCTTCTGTTCTTTCGGTTTACAACTAGATAAATCAAACAAGATAGATATCAAACTATACAGTCTGTCAGAAGCTAGTTTTTTTTAGTTTATAAAGTTTTAAATATGGATATTTTTCTTACACAAACGCATCACTTCACTTCAGACAGCCTTTATTAACCCCCCGGAGCCGTGTGGAAATCTTTTATGATGGATGAATGCACTTTTTTGGGCTTCAAATTCAAATCCTCTATTCACTGCCATTATAAAGCCAGGAAGAGCCAGGACATTATTTAATATATCCCCGATTGTATTCGTCTGAAAGAAGAAAATCATATACACCTATAGGATGGCTTGAGGGTGAGTAATCATTAGGTATGATTTCATTTTTGGGTGAACTAACCTTTTAATGTGTTTTTGAATAAATGAATTATTCAAAAACAAATAAATGCATTTCATACAGTCAAGCTTTTATCCTCTAATGCTTCTGCATATTTAAACTTGGTGTGTCATGTTCAGTGCTGTTCGATGCCACTGTTTTTACAAATATTGTGAATTTTTTATAATATAATATAATATAATTTGGACAAAAAAAATAAGTGCCATGTCATTGTAAATGTAAATCAAACTGCAAATAAAATTTACTACTAATAAGGCCTGTCAAAAACTTCACCAAAAGAAATCTATATCACATGAAAGCATACAGAAAGATTGATCTTCCCCGGAATTGCAGCTATTCACCAATCTCGTCTCTGATCTCATCAAGAAAAATGGGAATTCAGTCTGCCTTAGCTCTTCTAAACAGATTGCTGGAGCATATGGGTTGTAATGAATCCTATTGTACAGGAGAGAGTCATGGGAATGCAGTCAGAACGAATCATAGGCTCATTCACACAAGACTCTGTGACTAAATGTGCTTCCCAAATTCCATTCAGGCAGCGCAGAAAGCAATGTTCACTTCAAAAAACACCAACAAGACAGACGGAGACAGCGTGGCTGCCGTGCGCTCCGCAGACGACAAGAGAAACTGTGGCCGTGTAGTGACTCTGACATATTTGCCTCTGAACATGTACCTTGTCAGGTCACTCTGTGATGTAGATGGTTTAATCCGCTCTTAATACCGGATGCATTATGGAATTTCCCCTTAAACCACGATAAGAATATCAGCAGAGGCAGGAGACAGACCTCCAGTCCAGGAATAACCCAGCGTGCTTCCATCATTCATCAAAATGGCAAAGTACAGCACACAGGAGAGACAACGTCCGCTCTAGTTAAGAAGCCAGGGCACTTAAAGGATTAGTTTATCCAAAAATGAAAGTTCAGTCATTTTTACACGCCCTCATGTCGTTCTAAACCCATCTGAGTTTCTTTCTTCTGCGGAACACTAATAGTATGAATGTACGGCCGTTTGATTATGTCTTTGCATAGAATGCACAAAGCAAACTGTACACCGAAATAACCACAACATTAACAACACTTAAATAAAAGCATATGGTTTATTAAACCTGTCAATCAGATATGCGTGAAACTTGTGTTTGTTATAGGCTCTCTGCGCGTTTTCTTTCAGCATTATCATTGGCTGATAGAAAGAAAACTGCATTCGGTTCAAAAGGTGCTCAACATAATACAACATTATGGACAACATAAGCCAGTTTCACCATGTAACTCTAAATCATGGAGTTTATAAGACAAGTTTATTACCGCTAAATCTGAATTTGAAACGAACCGTCCAACAGAACCTGTTTGCAGAAATGAATAGCACTTCCAATTATTATTTGCATGATTAGTTCTGTTGAACTAATGCCTTTCTGATATTGGTATCACTGGTTCTGCTATTTCCTGGCTCATCTCCTACATCCGTGACAGAAAATATTATATCACCATACAAGGGTATAAATCTGCCACTGCTCCACTTTCACAGGGTGTTCCTCAGGGTTCAGTTCTTGGTCCACTTCTGTTTATCAATTTATATATATACACTTGGTAACATTATACGCAGGCATGGACTTCAATTTCATTGCTATGCCGATGACATTCAAATTTACCTCACCACGGTAATACGTTCAAACGTATTACCGAGGTAACGCTTTTTATGTACCTTACTGATTTTATGGAAAGGCAAAAGTTAGTGTGAATGTTTAAGGTATTAACAGTAACAGTAACTCCTGTTTAATATCATGACTTGTATTAATGTTTTTCAAATTGTGTACAGTCCTTAAGGCATATTTATTCGTATTTGTTCTGTGTATGACAACTAATTCGCGTCAGGGAGTGCATGGCGCCAACTAATTTTGGGTGGGGGAGGGGATATTACTTACAGAACGTTAAAATGCCGCCTGGCTGAACTGTATACCTTTTAAATTTGATCACAAAGAACATACTTGTTATTCTGCGTTTATTGCGAATTCCCTTTCAAAGAAAGGCATTTCACTCAGCGGGCCTTTAATGCAATGAATGGGAAAAGTTGCGCCAACGGGGTGGGGGAGGGCATGTTATGAGGGTTGATGTAAACGCACCGGTGTGTGTATATAGTATGTTATATATGGTTTTAAGAATGCATATTTTATCTCCCTCATCTGAATTTGAATGAGCATCCTGAAGTAATAAAGCATAGACATTTCAAAATAAGAGTCCCGGTCTATTTCGGACTGTTTATAAATAAATAAATAAATAAATAAATAAATAAATAAATAAATAAAGTCATTTCACTCGGCGGCCTTAATTGCAACGAATGGGAAAATCCTGTCAGTTTCCACCCAGTTATTTGTTGGTTACACAAACTATATGTAATTTAATTTAATTTAAAGTAAACTATTGTTATAATATTCCTAGAGCAGTGCCCGGTGTTCTGTTCTTTAATTTTGTCTGTGCATTCTGCAGGCTGGTGACGAAGCCTTTATCCAAAAATCCACAGAGGAGACCACAGTGGGAAACTACATTCTCAAATTCCATGACAGATCTGACGACATCGGGATTGTTCCTGAAGGCCAGAACATCTTGCAAGGCTTGGATAACTTTGCATTAGCTACGGCAATGCTTTTTGGTCTAATGTATGCTTTAAATCTCAACTACCCACCTAAAATGAAAAGTACCTTTGGCTGCACTCTCTCCAAGAAAGCTCAAGTTCTCAGAAACAGACTCTATGAGTGAGCTGTTTCCATGGTACGGCAGGCGGACACAAGGTAGTTTCCCACCTCTTGGAATAAGGACTTGCTTTATTAAAAAGTTTACTCTGTTTGATACGAGTAGGTTCGCCACTATTTTTTTTTTTTTTTTGTTTGTTTTTTGTTTTTAACGTGCATAGTTTTTTGGTTAAAACTATTGGGTAAAAGGACACTCCACCCAGAAATGAAAATTCTTGAAGCTAAACAAAAACGTCAGGGGAAGTTCAGGGACTACTTAATACTCGTCATTACTGTTCACCTTTTCCACAACATGTTTGGCTGTGTCTTGTCTTTTACTTTTAAGTGATATGAGTCAAGTGATATGAGTAAAGTGATATGAGTATAACTGATATGCTGTCATTGTTCATTGACATTTGTTCATGGAATTTAATGTTTTTGTCACATTTTACTGGATTTTACTTATGCACTTACTGTGTTAATGTATTGTAACTTAAAAAAGAATACAGAGATTTGATTCAAGAAATGTGTTTGCTTGTCTTACTGCTTTTTAAACTGTACAGTAATGATGTTAATTTACTTAAAACTAGTGGATGTAAAGAAATACATTTATTGATTAAAGTCAGCTTATAGTATTCTAAAACTTAAGAACTAATCAGGTTAGTTTTATTTATTGAAACCACAGCATATATGAATGGAAAAACACTAAAGTCATGTTTGTTTAACAAGCACAAAGTATGTATCTTTAACATATATAAATCATGTTTATTTAACAAACATAAATTATGTAGCTTTAACATTTATAAATCATGTTGCGTAAACCTAACTTTATTATGTGCAACCAATGTACATATTTTTTTCATGTTAATCCAACAGGTTTTTTTTTTTCAGTGTGTCCTTTGAAATTGATGGGGTTTATGTTAAGCCTTCTTCATCTGTCCGTAATCTTGGTGTCTTATTTGACTCTATCTTTTGCCTCTCATATTTCTTCTGTTGTTAAAAACTCTTTTTTCCATCTTCGTAATAATGCACGTCTTCGATCTTCTCTCACTTAATATGATACTGAAATATTAATTCATGCATTAATCACATCCCGTCTGGATTATTGCAATGCTCTATTTCTTGGTCTTCCTAAAAAACTTTTTGCAAGGTTACAGTATGTTCAAAACTCAGCAGCCAGAGTTCTCACCTCCACCAGGCGCTCTGCTCACATAACTCCTCTACTGCATGATCTTCACTGGCTACCTGTGGCATCACGTATTTCACTTTAAGGTATTACTTCTAACATTTAAGGCATTAAATAGTCTTGCACCTCCATATCTGTCTGACCTACTCCTCTCCTACTCTCCTGCCCGGTCCCTCAGATCATCTGAGCTTGGTCTTTTGTCTATTCCTCGTTTTCGGTTGTCTACTGTAGGTGGTAGGTCATTTAGTGTCAATGCTCCTAAATTATGGAATTCACTTCCCCTGCCATTACATAATATATCATCTCTGTCTACCTTCAAGACCCAGCTAAAGACATATCTATTTAATTTGTATTTTGAATAATGTGGCTATATAAGACCTGTGCTTGTATTATGTATGTGGGTGTGCAAATGTACTATTGTGTTTGTGGGTGTGCAAATGTACTGCCTAACACTATGTAAAGCGACCTTGAGCTATGGAAAGGCGCTATATAAATAAAACTTCTTCTTGAACTGAAAAAGGCTCTTAAAGGTGCAGTGTGTAGTATTTATGAGGATCTATTGACAGAAATGCAATATACTATACATAACTATGTTTTCAGTGGTGTATAAAGACATTACATAATGAACCGTTATGTTTGAATTACCTTAGAATGAGCCATTTATATCTACATACACCGCGGGTTCACCATTTTGCGCCGCCATGTTTCTACAGTAGCCCTAAACGGACAAACTGCACTATAGAGCGCTAGCTACTCGCTGCTCTCTCAGACGACGACATCTTTGTCCTGTGTCAGCCACCGTAGCTTCTCTATGTGCTTCAAAAGGGAGGGGTGAGCGGTTGCAATTCGCTAAATGCCGCTAAAATTTACACACTGCACCTTTAAAAAGGAGTCATTTCCCCTTGATGGAAAGTTGGAATCTCAATTCTCAATGCCTCAGAATTCCCAACCCTAGAAGAATATACCAGAAGTTATTTTCATGCAATTACAATGAATGGGAACTGGAGCTTTCAATCACCAGAAAAAAAGCACCAGAAAAGAATCATAAAATTGGTCCATATGAGTCATGCTCAAAAGAGTGAATCATTCTCCAATCAGATATTAGTAAAATGCCAAGAAATGCTACAGTAGGAATGTCAAGATTTCAGGTGAACGATTTCTTTTAAACCTGAACGCAGAATGACACGCATACCTGACAGACTCTGCCTGACAGGAGACATAAGGAGGGAGATATGAACATCATGCAGGACAACGGAGGAGACAGTATGAGCAAAAGAAGAACGACAGAGCGAGAAAGAGAGGCAAGAGATAAGATACCAGACAGAGACCGGTGAAGGTTGATCCCGTGGTGCGCTTTCACAGCTACAGATGTTTCATTCACACCGACAGGACATCACCCTATTAAAGTGGAACACGATGCCCAAGTCCTCGCAAGGTGCCTTTGTGGATCTCACAACACAAAATGCTAAATTATTCAAATTCTGTAATATAAATAGCACACACACAGTGGGGAGAACAAGTATTTGATACACTGCCGATTTTGCAGGTTTGCCCACTTACAAAGCATGTACAAGTCTGTAATTTTTATCATATGTACTCTTCAACTGTGAGAGACGGAATCTAAAACAAAAATCCAGAAAATCACATTGTATGATTTTTAAATAATTAATTTGCATTTTATTGCATGACATAAGTATTTGATCACCTACCAACCAGTAAGAATTCCGGCTCTCACAGACCTGTTAGTTTTTCTTTAAGAAGCCCTCCTGTTCTCCACTCATTACCTGTATTAACTGCACCTGTTTGAACTCGTTACCTGTATAAAAGACACCTGTCCACACACTCAATCAAACAAACTCCAACCTCTCCACAATGGCCAAGACCAGAGAGCTGTGTAAGGACATCAGGGATAAAATTGTAGACGTGCACAAGGCTGGGATGGGCTACAGGACAATAGGCAAGCAGCTTGGTGAGAAGGCAACAACTGTTGGCGCAATTATTAGAAAATGGAAGAAGTTCAAGATGACGGTCAATCTCCCTCGGTCTGGGGCACCATGCAAGATCTCACCTCGTGGGGCATCAATGATCATGAGGAAGGTGAGGGATCAGCCCAGAACTACACGGCAGGGCCTGGTCAATGACCTGAAGAGAGCTGGGTCCACAGTCTCAAAGAAAACCATTAGTGTAACACTACACCGTCATGGATTAAAATCCTGCAGCGCACGCAAGGTCCCCCTGCTCAAGCCAGCGCATGTCCAGGCCCGTCTGAAGTTTGCCAATGACCATCTGGATGATCCAGAGGAGGAATGGGAGAAGGTCATGTGGTCTGATGAGACAAAAATAGAGCTATTTGGTCTAAACTCCACTCGCCGTGTTTGGAGGAAGAAGAAGGATGAGTACAACCCCAAGAACACCATCCCAACCGTGAAGCATGGAGGTGGAAACATCATTCTTTGGGGATGCTTTTCTGCAAAGGGGACAGGACGACTGCCCCGTATTGAGGGGAGGATGGATGGGGCCATGTATCGTGAGATCTTGGCCAACAACCTCCTTCCCTCAGTAAGAGCATTGAAGATGGGTCGTGGCTGGGTCTTCCAGCATGACAACGACCCAAAACACACAGCCAGGGCAACTAAGGAGTGGCTCCGTAAGAAGCATCTCAAGGTCCTGGAGTGGCCTAGCCACAGTCTCCAGACCTGAACCCAATAGAAAATCTTTGGAGGGAGCTGAAAGTCCGTATTGCCCAGTGACAGCCCCGAAACCTGAAGGATCTGGAGAAGGTCTGTATGGAGGAGTGGGCCAAAATCCCTGCTGCAGTGTGTGCAAACCTGGTCAAGAACTACAGGAAACGTATGATCTCTGTAATTGCAAACAAAGGTTTCTGTACCAAATATTAAGTTCTGCTTTTCTGATGTATCAAATACTTATGTCATGCAATAAAATGCAAATTAATTACTTAAAAATCATACAATGTGATTTTCTGGATTTTTGTTTTAGATTCCGTCACTCACAGTTGAAGAGTACCTATGATAAAAATTACAGACCTCTACATGCTTTGTAAGTGGGCAAACCTGCAAAATCGATAGTGTATCAAATACTTGTCCTCCCCACTGTAAAAAAGGAAGGGGCGCTATAAAACATAACCCTTTATCATCTTAAAAAAAAAGCTAGCTGATGTTCTCGGCACATGTGTTTACCTCAAAGATAGCGGGTTGAGGTGAGGTGAAGCTTACCTGTGAGAGACCACCCTGTAGAGAATTTAATAAAGCATGAAAAAGAGCGGCAGGGATTTGCACCTGCAAACAGCGGCAGATCTCCCCCCTCCGGACAAGGCCAATCTGTGCTGTTCTCAGATAAGAACTATCTGGCAGGTGCAAGCTGGCTGCATATCGCCACTCTCAAATGAGGTATGGATGCCATACTGAGGGATCCATGTCTTGGACAGAAATTCATCACTGTGCAATACAAATTTACCTGACCCCAGAACCTGATCAGACATGTTTTCACAAGGGTGCTTTATGCATTAGAGTTTGTTTGTTTTATTGAATGATTTTTGACTGATTACATGCAATATTGGAATATCTTACAGGTTTGGGTGAACATTTTTGGGTGAACTATCCCTAAGGGCTGCTCGATTATGGTAAAAATCATTATCACGATTATTTTGCTCGATACTGAAATCACGATTATTATTGGGTGATATGATCAAAGTCTTATTTTATGATATGAGTCATTTTAAAAGTCTCTGAAATTTCACAATTACAGATACTTCAGCAAAAACCCAGACAGCAACATAGTGTCGCCCAGATCCGGCCCACATCTGGTACGCGTGGAATCCAGATGTGCCAGATGTGGCCCGGATCTGGGCCGACACTATGTTGCTGTCTGGGAAGTCCTTAAAACAGTTACAGAAGTAAACAGTCAGCAATACAATAAAAATAAAAACTAAATTACAAACAAAACCGACAAAAAATACAACAGAACAAAAATACAAATTTAAAAAAAAATGTACATTAATTATACATTGAAAGATGGCGCCGATGTGTGTGGCCGGCCGTCTGCTCTCGGTGTTCTCTGTGTTGTTTGTTGCTGATTTAAGCTCTTTTCTGGCTCAAACTGTTCGTACACTTGTGGTGTATGCTCGGCAAATGCTCCTTAATATACGGAGCAGAGTAGAAATTTTATCTAACACTGCTCCGAGGGGAACTTATTTTAACTGTCCACCTCCACCTGTACTGGCGTCTATTCCAGCCTGCTTGCGCCGAGCGTCATGGGACATTCCTCTGAGGAAACGCCGCAGACGGAGAGGAAAGCGGGGAGGATTTGCTGTTAAGCTGTCTGCGTGTCAGCCAGTCAGCGGCTGTTTCGTCTTGCGGCGATCCTTGGAGTCTACTCATCATTATATTCGGCTGGTGATACCAGTTGTTCTACAAGTCCCTGCACAATGTTGGTCGTCCCTTTTTCGCTTTCATCGAGGAGGAATAAACCACAGAAATCTACGTCCATTGAATCATGCAGCGCAGTCGGTTGGTGAGTCAAGATGGCCCTGATAAATGCTAGATCGTTTATTTTACATGACTTTTTTATAACCAACGATCTGGACTTTTTATTTGTGACTGAGACTTGGTTGCCAGTTGAGGACGCGAGTCCTTTCTCTGAACTTGTGCCTTCAAACTGTTCTTTTTTTAACTGTCCAAAAACAACTGGAAAGGGTGGCGGATTAGCTTGCGTTCTTAAAAGCTGCTTCTCCTGTCGGACTTTAAAATTTGGGATTTTCTCCAGTTTTGAGGTACTGTTATTTAATCTGAAAAGGGATAAAAATTTAGCGATTGCTGTTATATACCGTCCCCCAAAGCCAAACAAAGACTTTATAAAAGAGTTTGCCAACTTCTTAGGTGGAATTTTTACACAGTTTGATAGACTTTTGATTGTTGGTGATTTTAATATTCATGTCTGCTGTGATACAAATCCACTGGCTAAAGAGTTTATCAGTCTTATTGACTCTTTTGACTTAGTCCAAATGGTTACGGGGCCTACACACTTACTCGGCCATACACTATCTTATTTTGTCATATGGTGTCACTATTTATGACCTTGAAATCAGTGATTTAAGTTTTTCGAATCACAAACCTGTGATGTTCACTTGTTCTATTTCAGATCAGGTTGTTAAAGACAAGAAGCCTATTATTTGGTCACGTATGTTTAGCTCTACTTTTAATGAGGATTTTGCATCCCACTTTTGTGAGGCTAGTAAACTGGTTTCTTTTGACTGTCCCTCAAAAAAATCTGGATGCTGAACAGCAACTTATGTTATTTAATTCTACCTGTACTGAAATTTTAGACTCTACTGCTCCAGTACTTAAACCTAAGGCAGAACCATGGCTAAATAATGATACACAGGCCCTGAGACAAGTATGTCGCCGCGCAGAACAAAAATGGAAAAAAGATAAGTTGCATGTGTCGTTAGAGATATTACGTACTTCATTAACTAATTATCAAAGGGCTGTGAAGGAGGCTAAATCAAAGTATTTGTCTGACATTATAGCTAGAAATTATCAAAGACCTAAGATTCTTTTTTCAACAATTAACTTTGTTATAAATCCTTCTATTGATCTGCACTTTGATGACCCAGCCGCTGTGTGTGAACGCTTTTTAAGGTACTTTACAAACAAAATACGTGACATTAGACAGCTTATTGTCCCCATAAACTATGATCCCCCCTTTCTTCAGGTTTGTACTTCATCTTTTAATGCATTTGAAACTATATCGCTAACCTCTCTTCAGGATCTGATTATGAAGTTAAAATTAACCACATCTGCATCTGACATTATCCCAGCGGACCTATTTATTCAGGGTTTCGATGTCATTGGGCCTTGTATCCTATCAATTATAAATAAGTCTTTCGGTAGGATTTGTCCCAGAATTTTTAAAGCATGCTGTTGTTAAACCTCTGTTGAAAAAATCCAACCTTGATTTGACAGTTCTCTCAAATTTTAGGCCAATTTCTAATTTACCTTTTATTTCAAAAATTCTCGAAAAGGTAGTTTCTGTCCAATTACATTTTTTTTTTAAGAGTCAAATGGTGTTTTTGAATCTTTTCAGTCTGGTTTTAGAAAACAGCACAGTACAGAAACTGCTCTTTTAAGAGTGTTGAATGATATTTTATCTGTTGACTCTGGGAGTTCGGTAGTACTTATGCTGGATTTAAGTGTGGCTTTTGATACGGTCGATCATGACGTTCTTATTTCTCGTCTTGAACATTGTGCGGGTATTCAAGGTCATGCTTTGAACTGGTTCAAATCTTATTTCAACAATAGATCTTTTTCTGTCTATATAAATGGATGTTTATCCTCAAAATCACGATTGACCTGCGGGGTTCCCCAAGGATCTATCCTTGCCCCCATTTTGTTTTCTTTGTATATGCTCCCTTTGGGTTAAATTTTTAGAAAACATGGAGTATTATTTCATTGTTATGCAGACAACACTCAGATATATGTGCCCATTAAGCATAATGACAATTCTGGTCTATGTGCATTAACTGCTTGTTTGTCAGGCATTAAGGAATGGGTGTCCAATAATTTTTTTAATCTCAACGAGAGAAAGACTGAGGCAATTGTGTTTGGACCATTAGCTGTCTCTGGCAGCTTAAATCAAGTGTTGGGCAGTTTAGCTGCTTATGTAAAGCCATCTGTTAAAAACTTGGGTGTAGTCTTTGACTCTGCCCTGTCATTTGATAAGCAGGTTAATGCAGTAGTCAAATCGTGCTTTTTCCAGCTGCGACTACTAGCTAACTCCTGCTGAGTTTGAGAGACTAATTCACTCATTTATATTTTCTCGTTTAGACTATTGTAATTCTATAGGTATTAGTCAGTCCTATATTAACCGCTTGCAAATAGTCCAAAATGCAGCTGTGCGACTTCTCACGGGCACACGCAAATATGAGTGCATTACCCTCGTCTTACTCTCTCTGCATTGGTTGCTGGTGTGCTTTAAAATAGAGTTTAAGATTTTACTTTTTGTTTTTAAGGTTTTAAATGGGCTGGCACCTTACGATCAATCTGAACTGGTGACTATTAACATATCTGCTAGATCGCGTTTAAAAAGAAAGGGAGACCGGGCTTTTGCCATAGTCGGCCCCAAACTGTGGAATAGCCTACCGCTATCTATTAGGTTAATATCTACAGAATTCTTGTTTAAAGTAAAACTTAAAACTTACCTTTTAGAGAAGGCTTACAATATGAGAGTCAATATGAGCTTGTTTTTTTTGTTTTTTTTCCTGTATGTAATGTGTTTTTGTATGTAATTTTATTGTCTTGTCTGTTGTTTTCTTATATTGTTTATAGAACTTTTTGTACAGCACAAAGGTCAGCGACTGTTGTTTTATTGTGCTATATAAAATAAATAAATTAATTAATTAAAAAAAAATTGTGCTTTAGGTTTTTCAGGAAGATAACAGTGGTATTCAGATAAGATAAAATTGAATAAAGTAATCAAATGTAAAATAACACTGCTGTATACATTAAATATAGACTACAGTTTATTCATTCAAGAGAGTGATTTTATCTTTGTCTTTTGTCATTTGATTAACATTAATGACTAGCAGATTTATTAGGCTGCTATCACTTTAAGAGCTAATGCACTGACCTAATATACTGTCACACATACACTCTTTCTCAGCATTTACATTCACTTAAGACATAACCGACTGTGCTTATGAGGATACTTACCAAAACGGAATTTCAACATATTTGTGTGTAGGCTATTTGACTGTTTAGGCACGTATCTGAAGCTCACAGTATAGTATTTTTCAGTATAGTATAGTATGCGCGTTACTTCCGCCCCGTCTCGGAGCGCACACACAGGAGGCGACCTAGGGAACAGTATCTCTTTCGCGGCTTAATACGCTTTTAATAACACTGTTTAATATCAAGCACATCCAGCAGTTTAGCAACAGTAGACTGCATTTTACATCACTCACTTATTCAGCTGATTTGGATGTTAAGTTTGGGCTTTTAGGAAGGAATGAAAGCGCACCGCTGTGAAGGAAAGGATGGTGTGTGGGACGGAATGTGGCAGAATAATCGTTTTACCTTGATTATCTTCTTTTCATAATCGTTGGAAGCCAAAATCGAAAATCAATTACAATTAAATCGCAAAGCCCTACTATCTCTTTAATATCCATAGAAAGTGGAACAATATGTGCCGAATAAAGTGGTATCCTTTATAAGAAAAAGTCACACTGCATTTCTAGGTATTTTTGCTTGAAATCCATGGTGGACTGAGAAAAAAATAAATAAATAAATAAATCATACATTTGAGTCTTTGAAAGGGTCTGAACTCTTGGCTTGGCCTTGGCTAATGTAGCACACATTTAACCTGTCAAAACAAAATACACCTTTTCTTTCTCACACACCATATGTGTGACAAAAGCTAAAAGCCTTCTGTGTTTTATGTGTGTTAGTGCCTGCCTTTAAAACAGAGGACAGAAGTCAAGTTACAGAGAGCAAAATCTGCTTCATGTTAACCACAATTGTACTATTAATGCTGATGCTCATTTACATTTTTAAAAAGACTGAGTTTCGGGTCATTTTTGTGACACGCTTCAGAAAAAAATTCACGGAGACTGAGACGGCAGAAAGTGCACTCTGTTTTTTTCTTTATTTAACAAAAGCACATTGTATTGATACTACGAGTGTACACAAATAAAAATACCCTTTACAGTTTCAATGTCTTACTCTTACGTGTAAATGACGGAGTCACCACATGTGCTTTACTGTGGAAAAAAGAGTGTGAATTTCTCTATTTGCTGCAAATTACTAGTCACTGAAGGCCACATTAAACTACATTTAAGAGTACACTAAAAACTTAATTGTAATTTAATACATATTTAATTCATTAAAATGATATGTATTTTTTACCATCATTCATTTAAAAAGTGTTCATTAGGCACACAGTAGTCATAAAGCATTACAATACAAGTCTAACCTGACAGCGATAGAAAGAACACTTCATTTTTTATTTTCATTAAACACACAATATAACACAATATTTATAATTCAATTATTCATTTTCTCTTTATTCATTAAAATGCATAATATCAGCATTATGCCTTGTCATAACTGGTAAAACCTGAAAGCCAAAGAAAGAAAACATCGGTATTTTCTACTTTCTTTAGACAATATACAATATCACTCAATATTACTATTAAATACTATTGTAATGCCGCAAATGAGTCCTACCTGTCGCGACATTCCCTTTTCTGCCTTCTCTTAGTAAAATAACATAGTAAAATCTACATATCGTTCCCAACAAAAGTATTGTTTAGTGTAAAACATGTTGAAGATTAGTGGACAGGCTGTCGATTCATTAAATGATAAGCTATTTCCTCACAAAAGTGAGTTTTTCTCCATTGACATTCATTCCAAAAAAAAAAAAAAGCCTCTGGTTTCCTTCCCTGTGTACCGCCACAGCGTTAGCATTAGCAGTTACGCTTTTTTGGCTAAAGGTTGCAGGCTTGCCTTCTAGTGGCTTTAGTTTAGCTCTAACCCCAATTAAACACACCTGAACCATCTAATCAAGTTCTTTCTAGGCATTGGCTGCGTCTGAAAACTGAAAACTTGGCAGCTGACTTGTTGCTTCGCTGCCTTATCAGACAATGACTTTGTAGGCAGCGTTTGCGCACGAAGGTACCTAACAAAACTGATTTCAGACAGACTTCTGAGGCAGCGTAACGGTTTAATGATCTACAGCAAAAGAGAGCGAGCTTTGGTGAAAACGAAGCAAATATTTAATTACTACAACAATAATTTCTCACTAGAAATAACATTAGAAGTCAAAAACTTACATTTACACAAACTGACAACCAACCGCAACTTTCAGATGCCATCTTTATTTTTTTAGCTCAACTGTCACAGAATGGAAAGCACAGGATTGTGGGATATGAAAGGCAGCGAAGGATATATTTATGCTGCCTTCAAAAATCGGTCAGATGAAGGTATCTCAGGAGACAGGAAGTGAAGCTAACATTGGATTCGGACGTGCCTTGATGCTTTCTCCGAAGGAAGCATTTTTAAGTTTTAAGTCTAAACTCTGCAGGACAGTGGCCCTCCAGGACTGAGTTTGGACAGCCCTGTTGACTATAATTTTAGTGTGTAAACTCTGTTCATGCCACTTGATGTGCATAATGGTTTTAACACTTGCAGCAATGCTACATTTTAGGTGCTATAAATGCTAAAAGGTGCTAAAAGATGAGCTCACAGCAAAAAAATATTTCAGAAAATAGAAATATCACCAACAACCACACACCCTCAATTAGTTTCAAATGAAAAATATCAGCTGCACACTGTCTCATTCAACCATTTTAAAACAAATGATGTGTCCCTGAACACTTTGTAAGGGATAATAACCACAATGAAAAGACTAATTTAAGAGCTGAATGGTCAAATTAATATTTCAAAACCTACGTTATCAGAAAACCAGTTGTCCTTTTAAAGGAACACTCCACTGCGTAATATCATTGCGCCGCTGCACCCATGGTACGGCAGCAAAGTTCCTTGATTATTATGCAGGAATGAGAGTATAGTTCCTAGCCATATCGGCCTAGAAAATCGCAACTTTTCATTTTCCGTCAGTCTTAGTACACAATGTAACTACAGAAGAGTCAAGTTTTAAATAGGAAAAATATCTAAACTCTTTGGTCATTTTTTGAGCGAGATGCTAACGGTCTAATCAGATTCAATGATCTATGCTAAGCTATGCTAAGCTATGCTAAAAGTGCTACCGCCAGACCCGGAGATCGGCTGAATGGATTCGAAAACGGTAAAACTCAACTGTTTAACTCTAGGGGAGTTGGAAAATGAGCCAATTTTCAAAAATAGTGGAGTGTTCCTTTAAGATTGACTGGACTAGAAAAAGTGTACTGTTATAATGTGTTTAAATAACTGAGGAATGGGCTGTAAAGATTATTTTCCTGTGCTAAAATAAAGAAATGACACTGTTTGTGAAATCCTGCACTAAGAAAGTTTGCACTAAGTTTCCAAACTTTCATATTTTCAGTGCAAATACAAAATGTTTTTAAAACGGGTCAGGTGTACTTTTTTTTAAAATAGCTGAATAAAAAAAATAACAATCAACAAATGTGTTTTAGAAACTGCGCTTTTGTAGCCTGACGTCGTCATACTCAGATTCTAGTCAGAATATGAGTCTGATACTGCTCCATTGGGCTGTGATTATGGGGCGTGTTTCAAACGAACCAGGAAAGAAAATGCCTCTGCACTCAATTGGATAGACCTACAACCAATCAGAGCAACGGAGTAAGTGACGTATGTTGAGCGAAGCATAGTTGTTAACAGAACTCAACTGCACGCACGCTGGAAGAAGTAGAAGATGATGATGAGAGTAAACGATCTTTGTCGGTGTTGTGAAAAGAATTTAAGGATACACGGAGTACTTAACAACACGATCATCATTTTTGAGAGAAATAGTAAAGGTGAATGCATATACGAACAAGTTCTCCGTTTAGGATTAGAACGAATTCAACCCAAGCGCTCTTTGGTGACGTGGATGATTACGTTACTGTTGATCATCTGTCCATCATCGTATAAAGCCCGCCCTGACAATTTGATTGGTCCGAACAGCTCTGGTTTGAGCATAGCTGCTCCACAACGGATCAAGTCCAGACCGAACTTCACGACCTCAAATGTTGTGGGCGGGGCTAAGTTCGGCTGGCATCCAGGCTAGCGCTTTTGAACTCAACCATCACAGAACTCAACCAAGTCCAATTGGGAAAAAGATAAAAGGAAAATGATTTTTGAGAATTGCAGAGGTAGCCAAATACTTCCAAGTGAAGACTATCTATAAATGTTTGTGTGTGCAGACGCACCTCTGCGCACTCCTTTGTGTGCCCAGACTTTTAAGAAAATAACAGTACATTACTGAGCACTTCCACAAGTCATCAAAGGGTAAAGTGAGTATTTTAAGCGAATTGGCTTTTACTCAGCCCGCAGGCCATGCACATAATGATGCACTGTTGTTTTCCTCTTAAACATCCCTGACCATGCATTTGACAGTGACAAGTAGAATTTGCTGTTAGTCAGACCCAGGCACAGTCGGCAAAACCACTGTGACAAAATGCTGTACCCAAAGCTACTACTAAAGGCTCTTTCATTTCTCAGTGGGTCCTTATTGTTGGACAATTAGAACAGTTTCAATTGAGTAATTAGTGCAACAAGTGTGCCTTGAGTGTCATCTTAAACGCACAGGGAAGGATGCAATAAAATCCAGCAAGCTAAGCACAATTGCACACAATTTATACAGACGTGCTAATGTCCAGCACCACATCGTTTGAGGCACAGCGTAAAAGCCTTCCAGCAAACAGAGCATAAGGCCTTAGGGCAAGAAAAAGACTGATTTTAAGACTATGAAATTCTTATGCCTGACATACTGCCATGACAAGACATTGTCATCATTATTGTTAGTGAGAGACATTGACCTGACAAGTCCAGGCTCAGTCTACAGGTTAAAAACACCCAATTTCTACACATTGATGGACAGAAAGAGTTTAAGAAGTGGCAGATATCAAAACACAATATGCATTGTGGAAATCATCATGGGACAGTTTAAGGCTAATAATATTCCTCGAAAAAATGTGCAGTGCATAAAAGTGTCATCTGACTGCATATTTTTTGGCAGTTTTGCACCTGTTACCCCATTGGTAAGAGTGAGGAAAACAATTAAAGGTGATTTGGAGGTCAAGTACAGTGAAATAGCCTTTATGGAAACTGGGTCACAATGCACCAAATGGCTCATATGTTTTAACAAGCTACTGTATGAGTATACACACCATGGAAACAAGAAAATATTTATCCGTTTTATATTTTTTATGTGCACTGCAATAAATCAGAAATACACACATGGGTTTATTGATGGACACACACTTGTTAATGCTGATGGCAAGGAACATCTGATTAGTTTGATCATGACTGAGAAGCATTCCTAGCCAACAAAAAGTCGAAAGTGCATGATAAATATAGTCATTGCCTCCCTAAAGAAAGAATCGACTCTGAACCACCTATACAAGTCATTTGTATTTCGAATCTCACTGCGTTATGGTTCTACGTCACTAGAAGAGACATTTGCATAATGCCCGCCTATGTTGTACGTCATCCGCCCGCGAGCAGCTTGACCCGCCCTCAAACGTCATTTTACTGACGACGGCTTCTCAAATCTCGGAGTTCAACGCGGGATTCGCAAAACACTTGCTCTTAAAGATGGGTCAGTACCAGTTTATTTAGACCAGCTGCTCCTCAGAATCATAACCTGTAAGTATTATTAATTATTGATTATATATATTTTCTACCTGGGTGTTCAAAATACATAGTTTTGTGTTTTATATTGTGCAAGTTTCCAGCTAACCGGCTAACTCACGTTATTACTGTCTTCTGCTCATCAGCTGTGGGCCACTATTACCTAAAACTGTGTGTATTAATGCAGATTGTCTGTCGTTCTTACTACTTTGAGTAAAGATAAAGGATGAAGCAAGATTTGTTTTACAAAAGTTTGTTCCATCAGTCATTCACGTTAGTGCTGGGCTAACGTATGCACTGTTATTGATACAGTTCCCACATGTGCACCGCAATAAATTAGAAATACACACATGGGTTTGTTGATGGACACACACTTGTTAATGTTGATGGTGAAGAATTACAGTTGAAACATCTCATAATGAACCTCAAAATGAGTAGCGTATCACTGAGAAACGTCCTACTAGAGTCGTCCTTGCGATGGAGGTTCGGGATGAATAACTAGTTCTTCCAATGTTTCATCATCGGACTCACGCTCGGATTGATATGGTAAAATCGACACCATCGTTACTGTCTTTACAGTGTGTGCAATCGCTGAGTTTTAGGAAGCCTCTGGAGCTGAAGTTCAGTTATGGTAATGGGCGTTTGTTTCCGAAACACACGCTGTAAGCGGTAGACCAATCACAACAGACTGGGCCATCTGGCCAATCAGAGCAGAGTAGCTCACAGAAAGGAGGGATTTAGAGAGACTGATTCATCGACGAGTCGTTTGAGATTCATTGAAAAATATGGTGATGTACAATGTACATAAGAAAATCAAAGTGTTTTTTGACCTTTGATGCATGTAAAATAACTAATTTGGAGCCTTTAAAATAGCATAATAGGGGCAGTTTAAGATTGGCAGAAAACACAGAAAAAAAGTTTGTAAATTGGAAGAAAAAAAAAAAAATCCAGATTTGAAAAGAAATAAACACTAAACAAAAAATGAAAAGTATAACATTCCTTTGATATTACTTGGATGGAGGTTTGTAAACATCCAGCTTCATGTGATATTTAGTGATATTAAATTCGCAACAAGACCAGAATGTGTACTAAGACAGTAAATAGAGCCAATTTTAATTTCATATTGACCTTTAATGAATTGAGTGACATTCTGAGAGCTAAAAGTCCTATCACTGCTCCACAACAGTTAAGGATAAAACCTGAGATGTCTATCAACGCATCTTCAGTGTTATATAAAGACAACAATTCAGACAGAATCGTTCTGACCTCTCTCCCTCCCGCTGGGATTGAACCGACCCTCTTGCTCAAAAAAGAAAATCAATGAGAGAGACAGTGTAGCTCTCAGCCTTGAATCTGAAGAGTGAATATTCAGAGTATGCGAAACAGATGTGATAATGGTGTGTAAGCGCTCGAGGACAGTGTCAGGTCAATCCCCCATGGGGAAAATGACCTCATACTGACAGCAGTCACGGTCGAGTGTCCTGCAAACCGAGAAGGACACAACAGAGTCCGTTCACAAGAATCGTTCATAAATTAGACCAAGATGACTGCAAGAACTCAAGCAGAATTACATTGCAGAATGATAATGACACGAAGCCCACACATGCTGTGAAGCACAGAAGAAATAGATGAATGTTGCTACTCCTTGGAACACATAATGCGTCTTACTTAGCTGAACTAAATGAGGAGAGTCCTGTATTGGACAGCATCCAAAGTCCAAAAGGCAAAACGCATTCAGACACTGAAACAAATCGAGGCTTAGTGCAGACAATCACATTTATTCTAGGTGCCACAGACTCCCAAGGCTCCACTGGAACAATGTGTCTTCACTCCTAATCTAGTATGACTGATAATCCCACCAGGATTTAAAGGTATTACATACCCAGTGTGATTCCAATGAAGTCTACAGGCCTGGACATTAATAATCAATCCATTGTAGTTCCTATGAAAAGTATGAGGTGTTCAACTGACAGTTTATATCATCTAAATCTATTGCAGGAGCATTTAATCTGGATTTATCCTTCCTATTATAGTACATCATGCTCGCATAACATGCCATAAACAAAAAGTAAGCACAGTAAGTGGGCATAATATAGATTTACAATAAACAATGTAGAACATGTAAGGTCTAACGCTTTATAAATGCATTGATGTCAAAGCATGACATGTCTTGAGGCAGCAGATGAACGAGAAAAGCTATCGAATTGTTTCTGAAGACAAGTAGTATGAACCACTTTCAAGATTCTCAAGCGTTTTTGTCATTTCTGAAGCTTGACAGTCCCAGTCCTTATTGGCTTTATGAAAAAAAAAAAGAAAAAAAAAAAAAAAGAAAAATCTATTAGACATTCTTCCAAATGTTCTTTTATGCTTCAAAGAAAAAGCATGACAGTAAGTAAATAATGACAGAGTTTTCAAAAATAAAAATTATATTTAAAAAAAAAAAAACAGGTCTTGTTTTTATCTGAATTGACTGCATCATTAAAAAAAAAGTATATAGGGAAAGGAAGTTCTTTTGTTCTTTAGAATAATGTGACTTGATAAATCGTTCAACAGGAATGTGTAATAAAACAGTAAATAGGGTCCATTTTAATTTCATTTTAGTTCTGAGAACTAACAGTCCTATCTTTGCTCCACAACAGTTAAAGGGATAGTTCACCCAAAAATGAAAATTACACCATGATTTACTCACCCTCAAGCCATCCTAGGTGTATATGACATTCTTCTTTCAGACGAATACAATCTGAGTTAAATTAAAAAATGTCCTGGCTCTTCCAAGCTTTATAATGGCAGTGAATGGCTGTTTCTGTTTTGAAGTCCATAAAAGTGCATCTATCAGCTTCCGCTAACTGTCATACACGCGTTCACGAGAGACTGGCGTTCCAGCGTATGACTGCCGCTTCGGTGAGAATATGCTAGTTCTCGCAAGAACCAAGTTTTGTTTTGCTCTATCCTCTGCGCTTCCGTCACCGGAACTTACGCTACCATATATATATATAGAGTTTGAATACTGTACTGTTTTGATTGTTTTTGAAAGAAGTCTCTTCTGCTCACCAAGGCTGCATTTATTTGATCCAAAATACAGCAAAAACAGTAATATTGTGAAAGATTTTTACAATTTAAAATAACTTTTTTCTATTTGAATATATTTTAAAATGCAATTTATTTCTGTGATTCAAAGCTGAATTTTCAGCATCATTACTCCAGTTTTCATTGTCACATGATCCTTCAGAAATCATTCTAATATGCCGATTTGCTGCTCAAGAAACATTTATTATTATCAATGTTGAAAACAGTTGTGTACAATTTTTTTTCAGGATTATTTAAAGAATAGAAAGTTCAGAAGAACAGCATTTATCTGAAATATAAAGCTTTTGCAACATTATCAATGTTTATACTGTCACTTGATCAATTTAATGCATCCTTGTTGAATAAATGTATTAATTTCTTTAAGTTCTTTCCCAAAAAAAAAAAAAAAAAAAAAACTTGCCGACCCAAAACTTTTGAACGGGAGTACAATGTTACAAAAGCTTTCTATTTCAGATAAATACTGTTCTTTTGAACTTTCTATTCATCAAAGAATCCTAAAAAAAAATATTTTACACAACTGCTTTCAACATTGATAATAATCATAAATGTTTCTTGAGCAGCAAATCATCATATTAAAATGATTTCTGAAGGATCATGTGACACTGAAGACTGGAGTAGTGATGCTCAAAATTCAGCTTTGCATCACAGGAATAAATTACATTTCAAAAATATATTCAAATAGAAAACAGTTATTTTACATTTTAATATTTCACAATATTACAGCTTTTTTTGTATTTTTAATAACATAAATGCAGCTTTGGTGAGCAGAAGAGACTTCTTTCAAAAACAATCAAAATAGTAGTTTCCAAACTTTTGACTGGTAGTCTATATATATATATATATATATATATATATATATATATATATATAGTACGCTGCGCCTGCGTCCTATGTCATACGCTGGAACGCCAGTCTCTCATGAACGCGCGTACGACAGTTAGCGGAAGTTAGAGATTACAGTTTGTAAAGTTTTAAATATGGATATTTTTCTTACACAAACGCATCACTTCGCTTCAGAAAGCCTTGATCAACCCCCCGGAGCCGTGTGGAGAACTTTTATGATGGATAGATGCACTTTTATGGACTTCTAAACAGAAACAGCCATTCACTGCCATTATGAAGCTTGGAAGAGCCAGGACATTTTTTAAATTTAACTCAGACTGTATTCTTCTGGAAGAAGAATGTCATATACACCTAGGATGACTTGAGGGTGAGTAAATCATGGGCTAATTTTCATTTTTGGGTGAACTAACCCTTTAAGGATAAAACCTGAGTGCTTCTGAAGTCTTATACAGCACACAAGTAGTATGAACTATTTTCAAGGTGCTTATTTGTCATTTTTGTAGCATGACAATCCCAGTCCTAATTCACTTTTTTATGGAAAAATTAAGTTGGACATTCTGCCAAATGTCCTGCTGTGATTTGCAGAAAAAAAGCATGACAGAATTTTCATTCTGAGTTTTCAAAAAATAAATAAATAAAAAGGAGAAAAGAAAGCAGGGAAAGTAAGAAAAAAACTCATCTATTCCTGTCTAGAAAAGAAAAGAAGCATGAATGTAAAACTGAGAATGACAGCACCTATCTGAAAAATGTTTCATATGGCACTGAAGTACGTTCTTATGAAAAGGTTTTTTTGTAATAAAATTGCATAAAATGGTGCATTATATTGTATTATATCAATTATATCATATTATATTATAATATATTATATTATATTATATTATATTATATTATATTATATCATAGCAATTATATTATATTATATTATATTATATTTCACATACAGAAAATGTAAGCGTCCTCATTTCCATCTATGGAACATCCTACTGCAAAGAAGTGAAAAGGAATCATTAGGATACAGACGCTATCCAGATATGTTTATAGATAAAAGATGACTGTCAAAATTTGTGATTTGTGAGATCATAGATATTGATGAGAATCTGAATTCCTTTGGGTAGATGAAAGAATTCGGAAGTGGCATACATGAAATACAGGCCATTCATTTTTAAGTTGACAGCGTCTGATCCTTTCGCAGGCTGTCTGCCTCCGGTCCGTCTCAAGGCACTCTCCAGTGCCTCCCAAGCTTCTCATTTTAAAAAATCTCCCATTTCAAATTCTTTCAACTTCTCTGCAGTTTCTAACAGAACGGTTTAGATCAGTGGTTTTCAGACTGGTACACAACAGGACTCTGGAAATGTACAATATATTTTTATTTTTTATTTGTTAGCTATAATTAATGATTTATATACAATTTTAATAACTTTGTGAATTGAAAACTCTTGTACGTAGCATACATCTGCAATCCAGGATGTGAAAAGGTATTGACCGTCTGGGAACCGCAATGTTATATACAGTCAAAATAAAAATTATTCAGACACCAGATATAATTTTTTACTAGTGGGTTCATTTATGTAAGTGAGGATTGCAAAATAAAGTAAATGACATATTATACCCAAACATTCTTCATATAGTGACTATCAGTAAAACTGATAAAAATTTGGGACCAAAATGATTCCGACACTTTGAGCTGGGCATGTTTTGCTGAAGAGTTTTTTCTTTAATTGCTAATGTGACCTTTTACACCACAGACTGAACAAAATGAAGCATTGCTTGATCATTGGTTGACCTAAATTGGTATTATCCAATTGTGTACTTAAATTTAACAGCTGACAGCTGATTGGTTGATTGTAATCCATTACATACCTTTCTATCAAAGTTATCCGACATTATCAAGATGAATTTGTTCTGACACAGTTTAACTCTGAGTTCTTGTCATATTTTATTACCATTTTCTAAACTAAAGCGAATAAACTGTGATAATGTGAGAAAACGTTGGAGGTGTCTGAATAAATTTTGGTTTGACTGTATATATTTATAACATAATTCATGATATCGATATCAAAATAATATCAAAACATTATAAAGTTATATATACACAGATACATATACAGTGGGGAGAACAAGTATTTGATACACTGCCGATTTTGCAGGTTTTCCTACTTACAAAGCATGTAGAGGTCTGTAATTTTTATCATAGGTACACTTAAACTGTGAGAGACGGAATCTAAAACAAAAATCCAGAAAATCACATTGTACGATTTTTAAATAATTAATTAGCATTTTATTGCATGACATAAGTATTTGATCACCTACCAACCAGTAAGAATTCCGGCTCTCACAGACCTGTTAGTGTTTCTTTAAGAAGCCCTCCTGTTCTCCACTCATTACCTGTATTAACTGCACCTGTTTGAACTCGTTACCTGTATAAAAGACACCTGTCCACACACTCAATCAAACAGACTCCAACCTCTCCACAATGGCCAAGACCAGAGAGCTGTGTAAGGACATCAGGGATAAAATTGTAGACCTGCACAAGGCCGGGATGGGCTACAGGACAATAGGCAAGCAAGTTGGTGAGAAGGCAACAACTGTTGGCGCAATTATTAGAAAATGGAACAAGTTCAAGATGACGGTCAATCTCCCTCGGTCTGGGGCACCATGCAAGATCTCACCTTGTGGGGCATCAATGATCATGAGGAAGGTGAGGGATCAGCCCAGAACTACACGGCAGGACCTGGTCAATGACCTGAAGAGAGCTGGGACCACAGTCTCAAAGAAAACCATTAGTAACACATTACGCCGTCATGGATTAAAATCCTGCAGCCGACGCAAGGTCCCCCTGCTCAAGCCAGCGCATGTCCAGGCCCGTCTGAAGTTTGCCAATGACCATCTGGATGATCCAGAGGAGGAATGGGAGAAGGTCATGCGGTCTGATGAGACAAAAATAGAGCTTTTTGGTCTAAACTCCACTCACCGTGTTTGGAGGAAGAAGAAGGATGAGTACAACCCCAAGAACACCATCCCAACCGTGAAGCATGGAGGTGGAAACATCATTCTTTGGGGATGTTTTTCTGCAATGGGGATGGGACGACTGCACCGTATTGAGGGGAGGATGGATGGGGCCATGTATCGCGAGATCTTGGCCAACAACCTCCTTCCCTCAGTAAGAGCATTGAAGATGGGTCGTGGCTGGGTCTTCCAGCATGACAACGACCCGAAACAGGGCAACTAAGGAGTGGCTCCGTAAGAAGCATCTCAAGGTCCTGGAGTGGCCTAGCCAGTCTCCAGACCTGAACCCAATAGAAAATCTTTGGAGAGAGCTGAAAGTCTGCATTGCCCAGCGACAGCCCCAAAACCTGAAGGATCTGGAGAAGGTCTGTATGAAGGAGTGGGCCAAAATCCCTGCTGCAGTGTGTGCAAACCTGGTCAAGAACTACAGGAAACGTATGATCTCTGTAATTGCAAACAAAGGTTTCTGTACCAAATATTAAGTTCTGCTTTTCTGATGTATCAAATACTTATGTCATGCAATAAAATGCAAATTAATTACTTAAAAATCATATTTTCTGGATAAAAATCTGGATTTTTGTTTTAGATTCCGTCACTCACAGTTGAAGAGTACCTATGATAAAAATTACAGACTTCTACATGCTTTGTAAGTGGGCAAACCTGCAAAATCGGCAGTGTATCAAATACTTGTTCTCCCCACTGTATACATATATACACACACACATACATATTATATACACACACACACACACACACACACACACACACACACACACACACACACGTGTACATACATACACATATATAGACACACACATATACACACACAAACAAACAGGTTGTCAAAAAGTTATTTGATGAAAATATAGTAAAAACAGTAGTGAAATATTACAAAGTACAACATTTTGAAATTTTAGACTGTAGGAATAGCTGCTGAAAATTCAGCTTTGCCATCACAGGAATAATTTACATTTTAAAATATGTTACAAAAGAAAACAGTTATTTTAAAATGCAATATAATATAAATATAAAATGTAATATTTCACAATATTATTATTTTTACAGTATTTTTATCAAATAAATGTATCCTTGGTGAGCAAAAGAGACTTCTTTCAAAAATAAAAACGTTTGAACAGCAGTATATCTTAAACATTTATTCTAATTTTTAAAATAACATGATATGATTTTTGAT
>CM077190.1:3921530-3964030 GCA_039654105.1 Coreius guichenoti
TGCTCAAGGAACATTTTTATCACCACAGTGGTTCTGTTTAATACTTTTAATATCCAAAATCTCAGACTTCAGTTTCCATCTATGGCAGACACTACAAAGAGCGAGTATGTGGCTATTTGTGAACACTTGATTTGTATTCAACAGGAGAGTGTCTCTGTGATATCAAATAAGTTCTGACTGTTGTGACATGAAATGATACAGTGTGCTAGAAGCAAGGACGTTTGAGGCAATCTGCAACTCCAGGGGCTAAATTTTGAGTTATTTCAATCTGATTATATTCAAATTTGAGATGTCTATATATAGAGTCCGTGATTAATAGGGAAGACACAAAGGGCATGGTGGAGTCAGGTTCGATTAAGTATCAGATGGTTCCCCTCTGCGAGGAGCAGCCTGCAGCACCAGCGCTGGCAGGGTTATCAGCACGGAGCCCTCTGCATTTCAGCACATCTGTGAGATAAGTTTGGGCCATGACAAATGAAATGCGTCAGAAGGGGGAAGGGAAAGAGAGTGAGAGACATACCTAGAGAGAGAGACTATATACCTGCTTTAGTACACTCACTGTAGTGTAAGCACTTGTTCATATACACATCCCACTCCCTAGAGGATGAGGGGGAAAAAAAATTCACATGCTCATCACAAAATTCACAGAGCAGTGCCAGACACAGCATATCAGTGTTATAACTGTTCAAAGTGTCTCAAGATGAAAGTAACAGATTATATACATCCTCAAACAGAAGGTGACAGCTTGCTGCAGTGCCAAGTGAAGAATCGCTGGAAACATCTCTTCTAATATGTTTGTTTGGAACCCAAGTGTTACTTCGACAAACAATTTTTGTCAATAAAGTGCCAATTAAAGAAGGACGCAGAGCTGAAAATATCTGGTAATTAGAGAGAGTCTGTTCAGGTATATCGACTGACTAAGATCTGTCATCACCACAGCTGAAAAATAGAAGAGAGAAATCGAAAAACAGTCGATATGGTGGTCATGCAAGTTGGTTAAAACAACCAGTTGCTTTAAATGCTTTCATTTTTGATTAGTATAGACCAGCCTGAAAAATACAACACAAACAGAAGAAACACAAATGTAGTTTAGCTTGAAGCTGAATTAAAGCTCAAATTTATTATATAGTTTTTATTATTAGATTTATTTTATTCATAATTTATTTATAACAAAAACAACAACAATAAATATAGCAGCAAGCAGCAATTATCAAAATTAACAATATGACATGCAAGCATGGCTGGGAGCTTCAGAAAAGCAGCAACAATAAGCATTATTAGCATTTTTGGAAATTTCATTATAACTTTTGACCACAAGGTCTAAGCTGTCTCGAAACATTTTGAGTACATACACATACACATACACATACACATACACATACATGTACACACACATACACATACACACTCACATATACATACATACATACATACACTCACCTAAAGGATTATTAGGAACACCTGTTCAATTTCTCATTAATGCAATTATCTAATCAACCAATCACATGGCAGTTGCTTCAATGCATTTAGGGGTGTGGTCCTGGTCAAGACAATCTCCTGAACTCCAAACTGAATGTCAGAATGGGAAAGAAAGGTGATTTAAGCAATTTTGAGCGTGGCATGGTTGTTGGTGCCAGACGGGCCGGTCTGAGTATTTCACAATCTGCTCAGTTACTGGGATTTTCACGCACAACCATTTCTAGAGTTTACAAAGAATGGTGTGAAAAGGGAAAAACATCCAGTATGCGGCAGTCCTGTGGGCGAAAATGCCTTGTTGATGCTAGAGGTCAGAGGAGAATGGGCCGACTGATTCAAGCTGATAGAAGAGCAACTTAGAAGACTGAAATAACCACTCGTTACAACCGAGGTATGCAGCAAAGCATTTGTGAAGCCACAACACGCACAACCTTGAGGCGGATGGGCTACAACAGCAGAAGACCCCACCGGGTACCACTCATCTCCACTACAAATAGGAAAAAGAGGCTACAATTTGCACGAGCTCACCAAAATTGGACAGTTGAAGACTGGAAAAATGTTGCCTGGTCTGATGAGTCTCGATTTCTGTTGAGACATTCAGATGGTAGAGTCAGAATTTGGCGTAAACAGAATGAGAACATGGATCCATCATGCCTTGTTACCACTGTGCAGGCTGGTGGTGGTGGTGTAATGGTGTGGGGGATGTTTTCTTGGCACACTTTAGGCCCCTTAGTGCCAATTGGGCATCGTTTAAATGCCACGGCCTACCTGAGCATTGTTTCTGACCATGTCCATCCCTTTATGACCACCATGTACCCATCCTCTGATGGCTACTTCCAGCAGGATAATGCACCATGTCACAAAGCTCGAATCATTTCAAATTGGTTTCTTGAACATGACAATGAGTTCACTGTACTAAAATGGACCCCACAGTCACCAGATCTCAACCCAATAGAGCATCTTTGGGATGTGCTGGAACGGGAGCTTCGTGCCCTGGATGTGCATCCCACAAATCTCCATCAACTGCAAGATGCTATCCTATCAATATGGGCCAACATTTCTAAAGAATGCTTTCAGCACCTTGTTGAATCAATGCCACGTAGAATTAAGGCAGTTCTGAAGGCGAAAGGGGGTCAAACACAGTATTAGTATGGTGTTCCTAATAATCCTTTAGGTGAGTGTATATACATACACATATACATATATATATATATATACACATATATACATACACATATATACATATATATATATATATACACACACACATATATATATATATATATATATATACACACACATACATACATACATACATACACACACACACATATACAAACACATATACATACATACATAGGGCAAACCGTTCAGAAGTTATAAGCAAAAATAGCAATTTTTCATATCTTCAGACCAGTAGGTGGCGTCCAATTTGGCGCACTCTTCCTCACATTTGTTTGTGTGTTATTCGAGAATGGTTGGGTATAAAAAAAAACAAAAAACTTTTTATAACTTTTTGCCAGCATTGTCTGAAGATGATCTGGTTCAATTCTGATGAAAATCAGACAAACTGTCTAGGAGTTCGAAAAAGTATTTTTTTTTGGCGGGAAAATTGTCAATGAATTTTGTTTCTAGCCCTTATGGTTCAAAAGTTATTAGCATAAATGTAAGTGAAATTTTGTACAGTTGGTGGCGCTAGAGGGATTGAGTTAGAGACTCCAAATTTGCTGTGGTCAATGTTTGGACTGATCTCTATCAGTGTGCCAAATTTCACAACTTTTTACCGTACGGTTCTGTGGGCTGTCATAGACTCCCATGGCGGAAGAAGAAGAAAACTAACGGACACAATAAGTGTCATCGTGATATTCGGTGCTTGGCCCCTAATAATAATAATATAGATTATTTTGAAAGACTTTAAATTGTTACAAAAAATATATATATTTCAAATAAATGCTGTTCTTTTTATTATTAATTTATTATTATTATTATTATTATTATTATTATTATTATTATTATTATTGAAAAAAATGTATTACTGTTTCCACAAAAATATCAAGCAGCTCAACATTGATTAATGATAATGATAATAATAACGATAATAATAATGATAACGACAACAATGACAACGACAACGACGACAACAACAGTTTCTTGAGCACCAAATAGGCATATCAGAATGATTTCTGAAGCATCATGTGACACTGAAGACTGGAGTAATGATGCTGAAAATTCAGCTTTGACATCACAGAAACTATTTTAAAACATCTTAAAACAGAAAACTGTAATAATATTTCATAATATTCCTGGTTTTAATATACTTGTGATAAAAATACATTTTTTTTCAATATCTATCCCAAATGCCATGCACCAAAAGCTCTATAGTAAAAGTGGCCTTAGATTCAATCAGATTGGCGACAGCTCGGTCCGTGTAGCTTTGCGCCATGTTATTTTTAAAGTGGGTGGCAGTCGAGTCTGTCACATGTCACTGTGAGTGACAGATGCCCTGTCCAGTGCCTGTCTGTGAGTTTAGCCCTGGCTATTATGTGCTCCTGCCTTTCTAAATCCACCCTCATTTATTAATCCTGTTACGAAATCATGAACCCTAAAGCATGCCAATAAATTGTCCCTAGCACACTGGACCTAAATCACAGCAGTTTTATAGCATGTAATACGTTTTTATAGCTTATAATACAAGAGATCTGGCTGAAAAAATAAAATGTAACAAAATCAAGGCTTTGGCCAGATATGATGGCAGTTAGTCTCTGTAAATACAGGGTCAGTAATTCAAGAGTTTATTTGTTCTCTCTGGCTATGTAGTCTTGGAAGCAAAATGAGTGACAGGACCGCTGTGTGGGCTAAATTACCAACCTCTATGTTGTTAAAATCATAGCAAGACCATTAAGATCCTCACGGACCTAGTGCCCCAGGACCTATAGAAAATGAGCCAATCCTGTGCTTCAAAGAATGGAACTCCACCAGTGCCTCTCATGAGGCAGCGCCAGTTGTTATGACAGATTAGCCAGCGGAGACTTAAATCACCGGCTAATGGGCCTGTTATGGAGGGACCAGAGCGATGCATCTGGCACCACATGCAGCTCATGAGCTGCGTCATCTGTTACAATCTGCAAGCAACCATGTGGAGATCTTCCTCACACCCGGATTCCGATCCACAGAGGCGGAGACGGCCGCCGCGGTGAGAGAGTACAAGGAAGGGTGATAAAAGTGATTTAAAAGTTTCGCTTTGGCCAGGAGCAGCTTTTCGCCCGCTGTGCTATTGCACTGATAGCTACATCCAAATGATTCACAGTGTGTGGAGAGCAGTTCTGGCAAGAAGGACAAAGTCAGAGTTATGAAGTTTTGACTATACAAATGGCCTGTGTAAAAAAAACAGCACCTAGTGGAGCAATGCGGTTAAGTCGTCGTGTTTCACCTATGCATACAAGTCAAGATTGAACAAAAGTGCACATACAGATGACTCAAGCCAAGAAATGCCAATCCGCAAGCGGGCTTCTGAGCTCCAGGCGGATTTCGAGGTTGTCGTCGGGTGAAATGCAGTTCACGACCTCCTCACAGCAACTGAATCATTACTCAGAGGTAAGACTGCAGTAAGTGCCTAATCTTTCAAAACGACTGACGCATTATAAACTGACAAAACCTTAGCTATCAGCATAAAGGTCTATGAAAATCTGTACAACTCCAAGTTATTTTGCACATGATTGTCTCTGAGTACTTGAGGAGGTTGTGTTTTGTTGATGGATGTCACGTTTTAATCTCGTCCTCGGATCCACTCGTCTCCTCATGACTGGCATTAAAATAAGCGCTCGATGCGTTTTGAGGTTAGCTATCCTCGCTGGACTAATGGAAGTAGTTATTCTGAGAATATCAATCTGAGCTATTTTAAAGTATCCCACTGTGGTGGACTGGATACTTCAAGGCAAGATTATAAGATATAGAACTGTTCAATTTCAAATATTTAAAGACCCCCTGTGGTAAAAATCAAGTTTTTAATGTTGTTTGTGTGTCTATGTGGTGTTTTTAATATGATTTTAGACAAACCATGTGCAAATTCATGTCAACACCATTGCTGAGTATTTTCTCCTTAAAACTGCAGTGAACCAAAGACAGTCTCAAAAACACGGTTTGAAATCGCTGGTGTTTCTGACATCACAAACTGCCTTGTATCCAATCACGTCAGCGTGTGGGCGGGGCTTTAGCACATCATTAACTATGCTCTGAAGCAGGGGAGTCTCAAGAGGAGCCATACCCATATATTTTTCTGTTGATATGAAAAATCGTGTACATTTTGCAATATAGCAGGTGAATTATGTATATGATGCATATTACGATGTTATGATGAACTATATGCCTTTCTCCGCTGACGTTCTGAGTTGTTCAAAGCGTTTCTAATGATGCTGATATTTAGAAGGCAGCTGTCTGACTCTCAGATGGTGAAGGTGAACATGGTTTGTGTAACATTAGCAACACATTATTAGCTAGTCAAGCAAAAGGCTAATCATATTAATTACCGTTATGTGTCTGACGATGTAAAGAGTGATACCATTTTGTGCAGCGTTTACTACAGTAACTTGAGTAAAGTTGAGCGAGTGGATCTCTGAGCTGGTGTGAGTGAGTGGAGGCGGGGCTCATTTGCATATTCATGGAGCAAGGGTGTAGAGTTACGTTCAAGCTATTATAAGGCGTGAAGACATTTTTTTCACAGGAAAAAAAATGTTTAAATATGTCATTTTGGTGATCAAAGATGAGTTTTAAGGGATAAAATTATTGACTACAGGGGGACTTTAATTACATAGATTTAAAATAAGAATAAAAATATTACAATTCTATATTATTCTAAACTATACTTAAATTCAAAATAAAACATTAAATTAAAATCAATAATTTTAAATGCTACATTATAAATGTACAGTCTGAAATTTTTTTCAACTGAGCTAAATTAACAGGGTTATGCATAATTTTATTTTGAGTTATTTTGAATTTAAGTTGAAAGAATGTGCTTAAATAATATTATTTATTGATAAATTCTAGTAATTTAAAGGTATATAAAAAAAACTCCAAAAAATTGAAAAAAAAATTATAAAATTGAAATGATATAAGCTTTCTGGACCAAAAAAATATATATAATTTTAGGGCTTTGGGTCATTTTGACCCACGAAGGACTGATTTGTTACTGCACCACCTGACTGCTGCAGATTTATTTTGGCATTGATAGCGTTGCCATTGAAACGCATTAATTCGAGTCACGAGTATAACGTCACAGGGTTCAATCTCTTCCAAATGGCAGTAGTTATGCTGTAAACGCAGCACAAGCTGGTCGTTTTGGTTCAGGAGGAACAGTAAAAGGTGGTTGTGGTGCTCAGTGACTGACGTCTGTCTAACTCTGCATAGCATGACACACACTTATGGCGTGTGATGTCTGTGTGAGCAGGGTGCGCGGAGGTATGGAAATACATATGTTGACAGGCAGGTGGGACATCATTCGGACCAAATGCAATGATTGGACGAACATTTTATAGTCCTAAACCTTCCACAGACAATTTATATACATATAAATACATTTAGGCCATTAACTTAGTGATTGCTATCAGGATGTGAAGAGACTTTCAACCAGCATAACAAAAATGTTTCTGGAACAAATCACCTACCCTGCCTTTAAGGTTAAGATTGAGCAACAGTATGATTACATAAAAATACAATGCACAATATAATTTGAAATTTAATAATTTTATACTTTTATAAGGGACAAATCGAAACAAAGAAAAAACTATTACAGTCAAGAAGAACGGTAGAAAACCAGAGGTCATCGAGGAGTGCTAAAGCGTGTCTGTATTCTGTCAGAGAGTTACTGCTTCTACTGATATGTATTCTGACCCACTGAGTAGCCCACTGCCGCTCTCAAAACGAAGAACAGGTTGAGGTTGAGTAGAGCTCTTTCTTCACAGTTTAATAGGAAAGTGGACAATATTCCCAGTGTTAGCGCTGTTCGGTGGACACAGCGTTTAGAGATGGGATGTAGAGAAATAGATGAGCTCTATCAAAGAGAGAGAGAGAGAAGGTCAGGACGGTGTCAAGCAGTCAATCTATCAGACACGCAGGAGGAGGAATGTTCACTCCCACATCTTCACCCTGCAAATTCTTATTTGAACAAGAAAATGCCCTGTAAGACCTGGCCATGATTGGCCATTAATCTGTCACACTGTCCTGATGAGATGGATCGCTGACGCTAGTGCTACGATACTGGCATTTTATCCAATAGGTACTCAAATAACAATAAAGTCAAACAAGAATTTAATAAGCAGTAAAAATGGCCAGTGATGATTAAATGACTCTAACAAAGCTTAAATCCAGTTAATAAGTCTTAAGTATTCTTTGCTCTTGGTGTCCCAAATGTTTAAGGCATTCACATAAAAAGAGGATAGAGAGAAAGGGCACAGCACAGGGCGGCTGGCCAAGGATCTCTGGAGCGGACTTAGGTTAAATATTGTGCATAAGGACATAAAATTACTCAGGAAAGCTACCACAACTGGGATTTAAAGTAGAAACCTTCATGATAATTGTGTAGAACTTTAACCTTCCATTCCATTGGCACCCCATAACATATATGAAATTGAAAATTATTACTATATAATCACATTAGAGTCATACCAAATCATAAAATTATATAATGAAGAGCAAACATATACATATACATATGACAACTGAACATTTCCACCAACGCTGCCTGCGGCAAATTCTGCAAATATTGTACAGAGATCGTATAACCAACGAAGAAGTGTACCGCCGCAACTCAAGTTGACCATTAGTGGACCTAGTTGCCGAATGACGGTTCCAATTTGCCAGGCATCTGCTCCGTCTCCCTAGGCACAGGAGGAACTAAGTTTAAAGGGATAGTTCACCCTGAAATGAAAATAAAGCCATCTTTTACTCACCCTGCTGTTGTTCCAATGAGCTCGGCCGTTACTCTGTGCGCGTTCCTGTGACTGCGTGCGAGCCGTCAGCAGCCCCTCACGCAATGTTGTCATGACAACCGATACACAACATTCACTTCAGGAGGTTTTATTATTAGTATTATTTCTTATCATATACCTTATAAAAAAAGACAAGAGTCGCGTTTGTTTCTATTGAGCCTGATTTCTCAAAATGGTGCGTGTGTGTGCTTATCCTGGGTGCATGACAACAGTGCGAGTTATAGTAAGCATGAGCGCCGGCGGCTGCTGACAGCTCGTACGCACTCACAGGAGCAACGGCCGAGCTCAGTGTTTTGACTGAATAATACGGTTTCTTTCTCGCAAAACCTTACAATATGCCGCCTAAACACTTTCAATATATGGCGCACGTCTCACTGTATCATTGTGTGATACTTTTGTATAATTTTTGTAGTGTTTTAGCCTGGTCGCTATTCACTGCCATTATATGGAGGAGCAGGACTATTTTTAAAATTTCTGCTTTTGAGGTCCGAAAAAGATAGAGGGACATAGGGCATTGGAACAACAGCAGGGTGAGTAAAAGATGGCTTTATTTTCATTTCAGGGTGAACTATCCCTTTAAGCAAGTAAGCTGAACACAAAAGAAGATATTTTGAAGAATTTGGGTAACCAAACAGTTGATGGGCCGCACTGATTTACAGATTATGGGGGGAAATTCTTCAAAATATCTTCTTTTGTGTTCAGCAGAAGAAAGAAAATCATGCAGGGGTGAAACAACTTGGGTGAGTAAATGATGCCAGAATTTAAATTTTTGGGTGAACTATCCCTTTAAAGGATTAGTTCACTTCAAAATCAATGCAAATCAATGCAGTTTCAAAGCACTTTGAAGGGCTTCAGAAGCTCTGCACGATCCCATCTGATGAATAGGGTTATATATAGAGAAACCATCAGTCATTTTCTAAAAAAAAATTTAAATTTATATACTTTTTAACCTAAACTGCTCATCTTGCTCTGTGGCGCGCCACGGATTGCGGAATCAGGTCGGAAAGGTCACGCTAGACGTAGGCGGAAGTACCACCCCCGTGTTTACAAAGCGCACATGCGAAGACTGATTTAAACATCCTTTAGCAAAAAAAGGTTAAACAACGATGTCGGACGATTTTGAAGTTGTAGATGGAGTTTTTTTTGTAAAGGGCGTTTGTATTAGTCTTCGCATGTTCGCTTGGGGCGGTACTTCCGCCTATGTCTAGCGTGACCTTTCCGACCGGATTATGCAATCCGTGGTGCGTCGCAGAGCAGCGCAAGATGAGCAATTTAGGTTAAAAATGTAAATGTAAATATATAAATGTTTATTTTTTTAAACATTCTTTTGAATAGACTCGAAAATTATGTTGGCATTAGTGGAATTTCATTGGCATGGTTTAAATCATACTTATCTGACCGTTATCAGTTTGTAGCAGTAAATGAAGAGATGTCACACCGATCACAAGTTCAGTATGGAGTACTGCAGGGCTCAGTGCTAGGACCGTTGCTTTTCACCCTGTACATGCTACCACTGGGAGATATTATTAGGAAGCATGCCGTTAGTTTTCATTGTTATGCTGACGATACTCAGCTCTATATTTCTTCACGCCCTGACGAAATTTACCAATTCACAAGATTAACGGAATGCATAGCTGATATACAAAATTGGATGACTAGTAATTTCCTGCAACTTAATTCAGAAAAAACTGAATTTTTAATCATTGGACAAAAAAACTCCACAAGTAGTAACCTAGAATACTGTCTAACACTTGATGGCTGCTCTGTCAAGTCCTCATCGTCAGTTAGGAACCTGGGTGTGCTCTTTGATACCATTCTCTCATTTGAAAGCCACGTTTCTAGCATCTGTAAAACTGCATTCTACCATCTTAAAAATATATCTAAATTACGGCACATGCTTTCAATGCAAAATGCTGAACAGTTAGTTCATGCGTTCATGACCTCAAGGCTAGATTATTGTAATGCTCTACTGGGTGGTTGCCCTGCTCGCTTAATAAATAAACTGCAGCTAGGTCCAAAACGCAGCAGCTAGAGTTCTTACTAGAACCAGGAAGTATGACCATATTAGCCAGGTTCTGGCAACACTGCATTGGCTCCCTATTAAACATCGTATACATTTTAAAATCTTGCTGATTACTTACAAAGCACTAAATGGTTTAGCTCCCCAGTACTTGAGCGAGCTCTTAACGCATTATACTCCATCACGTCTATTGCGGTCTCAAAATTCTGGCCAGTTGATAATACCTAGAATATCAAAATCAACTGCAGGCGGTCGATCCTTTTCCTATTTAGCACCTAAACTCTGGAACAGTCTTCCTAGCATTGCTCGGGAAGCAGATACACTCTGTCAGTTTAAATCTAGACTAAAAACACATCTATTTACTATGGCATACACATAAAACATTTTTAATTTCTATTATTCAAATCAGTTAAATGATTGTTTTAGGCTGCATTAACTAGATCAGCCGGAACTGGGAACACTTCCCATAACACCTGATGTACCTGTTACATCATAAGAAGAATGGCATCTACGCTAATGTTAGTCTCTCTGTTTATCCCGAGGTTTACTGCAGTCGGCCGGATCCGGGCCAGATCCGGACCAGATGGCGGACCTTAGCCTGGACATGACCAACGCATCCCTGAAGTGTCTGTAGAGACCGTGTCAATTAAACTCCCCCCTGTAAATGCCGCATCGACACGACATCCTCATTAAACCCGTCCCCGGCATGACGACTCCAATCTTTCGAATAATCCTACGAATATCTATTGATCTAATATGACTTCTGACCTGTAATGTTGCCAGAATCATAATCATACACTATTTGTTCGTCGGCCAGAGGAGAACTGGCACCCTGACTGAGCCTGGTTTCTCCCAAGGTTTTTCTCTTTATTCTGGCCCTGAAGGAGTTTTGGTTCCTTGCCACCGTCGCCTTTGGCTTTTGGCTTGCTCAGTTGGGGACACTTAAATTTCAACTATATTACTGATCTGCCCGCATTGACACTATATGATAATTGAAATGAGCTGGATGACATCACCGTTTTCACCAGAATCAAATTCTGTTGCATTATTTTCCTGTTACCACTGTGAAGCTGCTTTGAAACAATTGGCATTGTAAAAAGCGCTATATAAATAAAGGTGATTTGATTTTTTCCTGAAAATGACAGATGGTTTGGCTAGATAAGACCCTATTCCTCAACTGGGATCGTGCAGAGCCTCTGAAGCCCTTCGAAGCGCTTTGAAACGGCATTGATTTGGACCTTCAACATTTTGGTTGCCATTGAGGTCCATTGTGTGAAGAAAAATCCTGGAATGTTTTCCTCAAACTCAAAAAATTTATTTTCGACTGAAGAAAGAAAGACACGAACATCTTGGATGAGATGGGGGTGAGTAAATTATCAGGAAATTTTCATTTTAAAAGTTAACTAATCCTTTAACTTCACTACATTATTTAATGCTTAAAAATCAATACTTGCAGAAGTTAAAATTTGTTAATTCCTCTAAAACATCATGAAAACAACATTTATCTGTATCTTCTCCATGGACCCCCTGAAGGTAATTTCAGGATCTGTGGACCCCTGCTTGAAAACCCAGGGAAAATTTAAGAAAAATACATGTTTTATGTATCTTCTCCACAGACCCCGTAGAGAACCTTCAGGGACCTCCCTTTGAAAAATTGATGGATTAGAAACGCTTTAGTGTGTCGCAAACGAGAATTTCACAGCCAACGAAACCGGCATGAGGGATTAAATACGCTGTTGATATTTATGCAGTCTTTTTCTTCTTTCACCCCACTTATAATGTGCACACTGGGGAATTTCTCTCACTTTAGAGTAATTTACCCCAGTGATGGGATTCATTTGTATGTAGCGTCAAATTGCCCTTTACATCTAAATTCATTATTTCCAGCATTTCTCAGCAGATGTCACCAGGCCGTGTCCATTTATCGCACAGCCCACCTAAGGATTCCTGATGGCATCTTGTTTTGTGATTCTGGAAAACTGTTGTAGAACTGCCCTGTGCTGGAGGGGATGTCGTTGCAGGGCATGTTGTTCATCATTCGGTGCAATCCAAAGGAAGACGGAGAGGGACAGAGCGCTCTGAGACCGTGTCCCCGCAGACCATACTGAAAAATGCCACTGCGAGACCTCAAGGAAATCACACGACCCCTAAAGCCGTGATCGTATGTGAACGGTTGGACATTGCCATTTTGTCTGTGCGAGATAAATGAGCGAGCATAGGCCTTTTATTACTTGCAAACATCTGTGCTGTTTAGACTTCCTCAAGGGAATTTCTGCTCATAAAATATGCAGGAAGAGCAGTTCTGCTTCTCTACTGCAACTTCCTCTATTGTAATGGTTCATGGATCTTCATGTTCATTCACTCATTTATTTATTGTGTATATTTTAATTTTTGTTTGGCAGATCCACTTCAATATTAAGACTGAACATAAAGCACATCCTGTTATTCAGAATGATGCAACAGCATTGTAAGACAGTCAATGTGATTGTTGATTCCTGAAAGGATTTATGTTAAGTAACGAATCTTTGAATACAATATAATGAGAAAATATATCTCCATAAATAAATTTTGCATCCAGGGAGCATATCTTTGCAAAGCTGGAAGGTTTGCAAAGTTATAATATCAGGCATATGATTATGAAAACATTTTGTGGCCTGCAGATATATGTGCTGCATAAGGATTCTGCCACTCACGCCATGACTGACCGAAAAAAAGCAGGATGCTATTAGGAATATGGAA
The DNA here is from genome assembly GCA_039654105.1 of Coreius guichenoti. NCBI lineage: Eukaryota > Metazoa > Chordata > Actinopteri > Cypriniformes > Gobionidae > Coreius > Coreius guichenoti. Next base: position 3,934,752 of record CM077190.1, read on the forward strand.
ATCCGCTCAGAATGAAAAATGAGAAATTACTGGAGCCTTGAAATTAATGTAAATCAATCAGGATGCATTAAAACATGTTTACGCCAGAGAGTTTTCAAGTTTTCAAGAGTGGTAGGTTGCACATGGCTCATAATTGGCGTGCAGGACTGTTAATGCAATTTACTGTAGACAATGGAATTAAATTTAAAATTTCAAAGTGACAAATCAATAGATTTTTATCTAAATTTCGGACAGGACAAATGTTGGTTAATTACGTTTGAGGTAGATATCTTCCAAAAAGCTTACACGCATAAATGAAATTTCACGCGGTGATTGAACTATGCATATTCACACTGCTCGACAAGAACCTGACAGGAATATTAATCAGCCACTGTATAAGAACATGACTTTTTTTCCAGTACAAGTAACTCTGAGAAAGTTGACTAAAAGCAGCAAAAATTATTTAACTGGGAATTGTTTTAGTGCCATTGGGCGATATGCATTAAATTATGAAAACTGCAATATATGCAGATGTAAAAGCTTGGTTTGGTACAATATGCTTTCAGCATTTCAGATTTGAGTAGCTATTGAGTATGCATTTTTTTTTAAAGTAGGCATATTAAACGAAATAGAGCATAAATGTCCTAAAAGTTTATAGCTGGGGTAAAATATGGGGTAAAAACCTTTCAAACACTTGACCTACGCTACGACTGTAATATTATGTATGTGGTCATTTACATAGTCATTTGCCTATAAAAGAATGTTCTTTATGCCCAGTGCAAAATAGCATTTAGGCAGTAGGACCTTTCCTTCATAATAACCATAGATCCAGTGTAGTCGGAGAACTGAATTCAATCCCAAAGAGACCCGAAGCGCTTCTACACTTTGACATTTTTTGATTTGGTTTAATTTTGTACTCATTTTTTCTCCTTTTATATTTTTCGTACCCAAAACTTTTCATTTAAGCTTGTGGAACTCATCAAAATCTGCTGTCCTGGAGAATAACATCAATCACAGTCCCCAGCTTCTCCTGCAGGGCGGAGGAAATTGCTCCAACATCACTCTGTGGGGAGAGCACTACTTTAAGTGCGTCTCTGGGTGGGTTACTGACAGAATCTACGGTTCTCATGCCAAGTGTCAGAAGCTCAAAAGTTCCATGCTGTGCACACTAAACTGGATTAGAGAAAGAAACCATGGCTTTGTTTAAGGTTACTTTACTTATTGACTGAGGGAGAACTCAAAGTTGGCAGGCCTTCAATAAGGAACCATTTAGCAACACAATGGCAATATAAAACACCATAACAACCACCCAGAATTTCGCTAGCAACTACAAAGAACACTACAGCAGCCACCTAACAACACCTTAGCAACACAGAAGCATAATAATAACACTAACCATCTAACAACGCCATAGTGACCATCAAACAGCACCTTTACAACCACAAAGAACACTGTAGCAACTACTCAAAACACCTTACCAAGTCCCTAGCAACCACCAAGTGACATGCTTTCAACCACAAAGAACACCCTACAGTAGCAGCCACCTAACAACACCCTGGCAACAGACTGCCATAGCAACACCTTAGCAACCACCTAATAGTGCCCTAGTGACCACCCTTAACACACAATCAACCACCAAGCGACACTATGGCTAAGACCACTCCTAGCAACAACAAAGAATGCAACAGTAAAACACTCCAGAAACAGACTAAAATAACGTTATTAACCAACCTTAACACTCTAGCAACTGCCTAAAAGTGCCCTAATAACCACCCTTAACACCCTAGGAACACCACAGCTGCCACCTAACAACACCTTAGCAACAAAGAACCATAATAACATTAACAATCATCTAACAATGCCATAGTGACCATCAAGCGACACCCTTACAACCACAAAGAACACTGTAGCAACTACTCAGAACACCTTACCAAGTCCCTAGCAACCACCCAAAACAAACAACCACCAAGTGACATGCTTTCAACCACAAAGAACAGCCTACGGTAGCAACCACCTAACAACGCCCTAGCAACAGCACAGAGTGCCATAGCAACAGTCTAGCAACCACCTAACAGTGCCCACCCCTAACACACTAGCAACCACCAACGACACCCTGGCAAACAACACTCCTAGCAACAACAAAGAATGCCAAAGCAAAACACTCTAGCAACCGGCTAAAATAACTCTAGTGACCACCCTTAACACCCTAGCAACTGCCTAAAAGTGCCCTAATAACCACCCTTAACACCCTAGGAACATCACAGCAGTCACCTAACAACACCTTAGAAACAAAGAACCATAAATGACACTAACAACAGTCTAACAATGCCATAATGACCACCAAGCGGCACCCTTACAACCACAAAGAACACCGTAGCAACTACTCAAAACACCTTACCAAGTGCCTAGCAATTCCCTAGCAACCACCCAAAACAAACAACCACCAAGTGACATGCTTTCAACCACAAAGAACACCCTACAGTAGCAACCACCTAACAACACCCTAGCAACAGACTGCCATAGCAACACTCTAGCCTAAAAGTGCCCTAATAACCACTCTTAACAGCCTAGGAACAACCAAGCGATACCCAAGTAACCCCCAATCAACTAGTTAACAATGCCCTGGTAACAACAAAGACAATGCTCTAGCAACTGCGTAACAGTCTCGGAACACCCTAGCAACACCCTAGCAACCCAGCATCTATCTTTGTCTATTTTACTTTTCATTTCCAGTAGTTAAATGACTAATGTGAGTTGCTGACTCATCAAAACGTAGCTGGAGTAAAGGAATATTTAATTAAACAGTACAGAAACAGAATTACTTTTTTTTTTTTTATGCAACCGACTGGTATTTTAAAAACCTCAAATCTCTATTTGCATAGGATTCACAATCCCAACTCAGCAATTATCCTGCTTCAAATTTGACACAAGAAAAGCTGTTGTTCCCATTCATGTGAATAACTAAATCCTTGAATTTACATGAGGTCTGTGATTGGATAAATCCCATGACTAACAGCACTGTTGTGACTGCTCAGAGGTGGAAATATTTGCTAACACATTTAATCATTCCTGTGATGGAGCTTGTTATAACCGTCTGTTATCTCTGAGAGGATGCTAATGAGATCTGCGAATTATTCGGGTGATCACAAAACATTGCATTTATCCAACAATGTCTAGCAGTTTGTGAAAACGATGATAGACAGATAAGACTAGTACGTGGGGGGAAAAAAATAATGAGATGAACCTTAAAGAATCCAAAGTCCCGTCTATCTCTGACAGTCTGACAGCAAGTTTCAAAGGTCCTTTTGATGTTTCATATTAGAGTTGAAAAGCAATCCTGTTTTGTCTCATTGCTGTTTTGGCATTGCATGTCTGTTGAGTGGTCTAATTAAGCTCTAATAATGCTAATTATAGTGTTGCTCCTGAAAATTATGCAATTAACTATGAGTATCCTGCTATTCGCTTTCCAATCGGAAAACCGCAAAATGAGGCTTGCTTGCTGTACTTAAAAGATAACTTTGAACATTTTTTGATTCTCCAGAATTCCCGGAATATCAAGGACAGAGTCACAGTTTTCGTTCCAGGGGATTTTAAAATGTATAATTGACTTCAAGTTAAAAAGCAAAATACAGTACTTTGAAGTGATTTGGCAGAGACATCATCTTAATTATTTACAACTTAAAGAAAGTTCAGTATGCTCCATAAGTCAAAGTCTTCACACGCTGACAAAGTGCCAACCTCCATTTCAGCTTTAAAGTATTAGTACTCTAGGGATGCAAACGTGAGTAAGCTGAAAAAAATGTATGTCGCTGATAAAACTTATCCAACTATAATGCCCTGAACAATGTAAAGTAAGTAACCACCAAGAAATGCTTTCATAACCAACCAAAACATTCTAACAACCACCAAACAAATCCCTTGCAACCACAACGAACACCCTAGCAACTGCCTACAAATTCCCTAGCAACCACTAAGTACACCACAGCAATGCTCTGGCAACAAACTAAAACACTCTACCAACTGCATAGCAACGCTCTAGCAACCACCCAATTAGAATTAAATATTAATTTAATTTTAGATAGATAGATAAATCGATAGAAGGATAGAATGACGGACGGACGGACGGAACGATGGATGGATGGATGGATGGATGGATGGATGGATGGATGGATGGGACGATCGATGGATGGATACTGTACATTCATACACACATGGGTATGCTACAGAAATATGTGTTGGTGATATAACACATCCATAAAATTCCCAGAACAATGATCTTACAGTACTGTTACTGAGTTATGAGCCATAATATGACTTTGATTCATTACATTATAATTTGGTATTCTGTGTAGTGATACAAACCAGACATCTTCTTATAAAAGGGCACAAAATGTCAGCACAGCTCTCAAATCCCCTCTAAGGCAAAGCTATTATCCAATAGAGGAAAACAGCTCCTTAGTGACATTTCTCTCTGAATGAGAAAAACGGCCTGGCTTTTTTGTTTGTAAGTGTTGAGTCTAATAATGTACTTCTTGACTCCCTAGCCAATGTGTGCAGTCACAGGTAACTGTGTGTGAGGACTAGGACAGTCTCTTTATTATCAGCTTGTTGGTACTCACCAACAAAGCCACCCACAATAGGAGCTGCAATTTCAATCTCCAAGGCGTTTCAGGCGCTGTAACTATGAAAGCAAACAAAGTGAGCAAATTTGCCAGGGAATCAATGGTAATCAGGCAGGCCACTGCTTTCTGAGCCATTAGTGGGGCTTGCTATGAAAGCCCCGCTCGGTCTAATGAACGATTGGATCTGAGTGGGAAGAGTAAACCATAATAATACGGACAGCTGCTGGAATAAACTTGAAATTCATTTCCCAAGGGCCTCTGTCTGAACCGCATGTAAACATGTAATTTAGAAAGCTTGACTTTGCTTAGGAAGACCTTGGACTTCGGCATCCTAATTGTGTCAAAAAAAAAAAAAAGTCACTAAACTTATTCCAACCAGCCCTTTTAGACCGATGACACTGTGATGAACTAGACTCTAAGGGCCCTATTTTAACGATCTGAGCGCATCCACTTTTGCTAGTTTGACGACAGAAAAACAGCGGAAAGACTGAACGCTTCTCCAGTAAGGAATCCAATGTTTGTGTGCTGTTGCGCGTCCCTCTGTGTGTAATAATCAGAGTGTACACGCGTTGTGCACCGCCTATAGGTGCATATTACTAACGCGCCCTTTAAATAACACAAAAAATACTACGCTATTGACTTTAGACCAGGTTTTTGTTGGTCAATGGCGCAGTCGTTTTCAGTTCCTCAAAATAGCAACGCGCCAACAATGCGCCTGAACGCACCTGGTTTTCAGACCAGCACGCCCATGGGCGAACAGATGGCGCGAGTGCATTTGCTATTTAAACAACGTGGCGCTGGACGTGAAAATGATAACTGCATCGGGCTGAAACTAGCAAAAAACACCTGTGTTGAGCCTGGTGTCACATTGCGCTGGGTGTATGATAGGGCCCAATCAGTTGGTTTCCAAAAATACAATATAGAGAGAGCGGTTCTTAAGATTTCTACATCTGCTTTAATCTTTAAAGTGAAGTGCCATTCTTAGAGAGGCTCCATGAAAAGTTAAATGTTCTTCCCTGATCCGATATCTCAGACAACCAGAACTATCTACAGCAGTGGTTTTCAAACTTTTTTTTAAGAGCGACCCTCTTTTTTTATTTTTTTTAATTGTCGTGACCCATATATAGGCCTACAACAATTCTTGGAGGCATTCAAACAAGGCATTAATCAAGGCATTCAAACAAGTCAAGCCAAGCATAAGAATACTTATATAATGGGCCCTTTGACTGTATTCTCCATTAAACCGCTAAATGGCACAAAAATTCAGCTCTGCACTTTTCCACACAACCGCTTTTGATCCTTGACGAGTTCGCAACGCAAAGTTGATTCTGCACTAATTTGATCTAGCTATATATGGGATGCTAATTAACTGGTTAACCTTTAACCAACAAGAATTTTGACTAATTAATCGTTTGCTGCATGCTTAAAAATACAATACAATACAATACAATACAATACAATACAATACAATACAATATAATATATATATATAAAAACATTTCGCTTTATTTCTGAATGCAATAAAATGCGACTTATACGTGACTTACCTGTTTTTTCTCTCTCAAAAACGTTTTTCAGAGAGAAAAAACAGGTAAGTCACGTATAAGTCGCATTTTATTGCATTCAGAAATAAATAAAGTAAAATGTTATAATGTACTACAAACATTATAAACACTACAAACACAGCTATAGGCTATTTTAGTTCCCCTCACTCCACAACAAATCCTTTCATTTTAACAGTATTCAGAACAGATCAAGAATGAAAAAAATATAAGTAGGCTAACTATAAACAAGCCAAAACGAAATAATTTAATGATAAACTGAAAGTAACCAGCGTTAGGCTTACGTAGCCTAGCTCTCTCATTCCAATCCAAATGTTTCCATATTCGTGATGTATTTGGATGCTAAACCATTATTTATTATAGGCTTTGTACTTCACTCGCGTCACAATATTGACGGAAAAAAATCATCCTCTTCACGCGCAAAAATATGCTTGGAAACACCACAGCGGAGAGGCGGTGCTCACACTGAACGGCACAGATTGTACTACTGACTATTTAAACTGAGCTGTGTAACTTTTTATATGTTAGGCTGACTATTTTATTTTGATAATGAACAGACTGCGATGTCAAGTTTGCAATGCTGGAATATGTTGTGTGTGCGCGTGAGGCGCCGGCGCGATCGAACAGAGAAAACATAAAATACTCGTCATTTTGGTCATACAGATAATAAGAGTAGGACATCGTTCAAAATTGCAAAGTGTTTACTTACATCATGCTATTGTAAAATAAAGAAAACAAGATGTGCTTTCTGTCGTCTGGGTTTCCTTTCCGTGAACTTCTTTGAGGAGCGCCGCGCCTCACAAAAATGAACCAAACTCACGCAGTTTTTGTCAAATATATTTTGTGTATTTATTCCTTTTATATAGGCCTATAGACTATGATTTTATGAAAACAAATTTTTTTTTTTTTTTTTTTTAACGTAACTCCATTTTCCTTAGATCATCCTGGTGACCCATTTTTTAAGTCTTGCAACCCACCCGAGGGTCGCGACCCAGGGTTTGAAAACCCCTGATCTACAAAAGGAGATCTTTTTTTTTTTATTTGTATTTTTATTTTTTTAAAAGGAATCAGTCCCTGCTTCAGTGCTTTGGTAAAATGTATGCTCTCCCCAAACAGATTATTAGAAAATAGCAAAGCATGAAAGTGCTGAAAAATGAGACCAGTTCTGCTATATTTCATAGTCAACAGCGGCACCAGGCTTATTCTCATGCCTTTTGAAATAGAAAATCACAAAGCATACAGTGTGTTCCACTACGGTTTGACAAGCATGCAGAAGAATCAACAAGCATAATATTAGCTTCGTACAGAACAGAAAATGAAGATTATTAATAATGAATGAAACTGCAGTGACAAGAGTGATACTTGCTTCACAATAATCACAAATAACTATTGAAAGAACCCAGATTCCACAGGTGGGTTTAAAGTCACCATGCAATCAAAATTGACTTATGATTATGGAAAATTTCTATATTTATTATGAATTAAATTATCCATGCACAGCATTTTTTTTCCATTCATGTGCCCTCGTAATATTTAAATCACAATAACTTCCCCTGCCTCATGCACCAACATCTCTTCTCTGATGATGTGTTTACTGCCAGGAGGACAGGGCAACCTGTCACTCACATGACATCACAGCAATAGCAAACCACGACCAACCAATGATACAATCAATTCCAGATGGACAAAATCAAGTCCAGCCCTACAATTGTTCTGGTTCGAGAAGCAATTTCACTTGGATATACGTCACAATAGGGAAGAAAATACTATCACAACTTTAACAGTAACAGCTCCTGATGCATGTCTATGCAATAAAACTCACTTAATTACAATGGCAATGACATGAAAATGGCAAATTAACTTTTTAAAGAGGCTTACGCTTTCTTCTCTTCAATATTAGAAATATTAGAAAAGTATTGTGGACTAAAGATTAAAGAGTAAAGATTCCTTCCACTGATGGAAAATTAATCAATTCTTTAGCCTTTTCTATCCTCCAATCATACTATGGCTCAGCTGAAGGATTGAGGTCAATGCCATCATATTCCAGCTGAACCGCTCTCTCAATCGCTCTTGACCTTTTCCAGATACTCAAGTCAAACTTAATATACTGAAACAGCCATGACAGATGTGTTCAAAGACCAACGCATACAATCCATCTACCTGGGAAATGAGGTTAACTGTAGCTGAGCAAGGAAATACAGTGGGGAGAACAAGTATTTGATACACTGCCGATTTTGCAGGTTTGCCCACTTACAAAGCATGTAGAGGTCTGTAATTTTTATCATAGGTACTCTTCAACTGTGAGAGACGGAATCTAAAACAAAAATCCAGAAAATCACATTGTATGATTTTTAAGTAATTAATTTGCATTTTATTGCATGACATAAGTATTTGACACATCAGAAAAGCAGAACTTAATACAGAATACATGGTACAGAAACCTTTGTTTGCAATTACAGAGATCATACGTTTCCTGTAGTTCTTGACCAGGTTTGCACACACTGCAGCAGGGATTTTGGCCCACTCCTCCATACAGACCTTCTCCAGATCCTTCAGGTTTCAGGGCTGTCGCTGGGCAATACGGACTTTCAGCTCCCTCCAAAGATTTTCTATTGGGTTCAGGTCTGGAGACTGGCTAGGCCACTCCAGGACCTTGAGATGCTTCTTACGGAGCCACTCCTTAGTTGCCCTGGCTGTGTGTTTCAGGTCGTTGTCATGCTGGAAGACCCAGCCACGACCCATCTTCAATGCTCTTACTGAGGGAAGGAGGTTGTTGGCCAAGATCTCGCGATACATGGCCCCATCCATCCTCCCCTCAATACGGTGCAGTCGTCCTGTTCCCTTTGCAGAAAAGCATCCCCAAAGAATGATGTTTCCACCTCCATGCATCACGGTTGGGATGGTGTTCTTGGGGTTGTACTCATCCTTCTTCCTCCAAACACGGCGAGTGGAGTTTAGACCAAAAAGCTCTATTTTTGTCTCATCAGACCATATGACCTTCTCCCATTCCTCCTCTGGATCATCCAGATGGTGATTGGCAAACTTCAGACGGGCCTGGACATGCGCTGGCTTGAGCAGGGGGACCTTGCGTGCGCTGCAGGATTTTAATCCATGACGGCGTAGTGTGTTACTAATGGTTTTCTTTGAGACTGTGGTCCCAGCTCTCTTCAGGTCATTGACCAGGTCCTGCCGTGTAGTTCTGGGCTGATCCCTCACCTTCCTCATGATCATTGATGCCCCACGAGGTGAGATCTTGCATGGTGCCCCAGACCGAGGGACATTGACCATCATCTTGAACTTCTTCCATTTTCTAATAATTGCGCCAACAGTTGTTGCCTTCTCACCAAGCTGCTTGCCTATTGTCCTGTAGCCCATCCCAGCCTTGTGCAGGTCTACAATTTTATCCCTGATGTCCTTACACAGCTCTCTGGTCTTGGCCATTGTGGAGAGGTTGGAGTCTGTTTGATTGAGTGTGTGGACAGGTGTCTTTTATACAGGTAACGAGTTCAAACAGGTGCAGTTAATACAGGTAATGAGTGGAGAACAGGAGGGCTTCTTAAAGAAAAACTAACAGGTCTGTGAGAGCCGGAATTCTTACTGGTTGGTAGGTGATCAAATACTAATGTCATGCAATAAAATGCAAATTAATTATTTAAAAATCATACAATGTGATTTTCTGGATTTTTGTTTTAGATTCTGTCATTCACAGTTGAAGAGTACCTATGATAAAAATTACAGACTTCTACAAGCTTTGTAAGTAGGAAAACCTGCAAAATCGGCAGTGTATCAAATACTTCTCCCCACTGTGTATAAAATCATTTTAACCACTTTTATAGTGCTTTTTGTCTTTTTTAAAGCTTTTTAAAGCTCATTGTGACTGTATAAAAAAAGAGCGATAAAAATCCTGCTGTGTTCCAAGTCACACGTTTGTAATGACATGAGGGTGAATAAATGTCAGACTTTTCATTTCTTGGCTGAACGATTCCTTTAACACCATATGGACTATTTCGTATAGATAAAGCAGAGATGTTTAACTACATTTGTATCTCTGAGGCCCGGTTTCACAGATAGGGCTTAGATTAAGCCAGGATTTAGCCTTAAGACCAAAGTATACTTCACTTTTTACATGTATGCGAAGGGTCAGCGTACAGTGCGCATGACGTGAATTTCATCATCAGAAGAGTATGCGTGTACTGAACGTGCACCGCTGGATTTGTGTAACCGTTGCACATGCGCATTTAATTTTTTTGCAGTATTTACATGGGTTGTAACTCGTGGCGAGATATTGCTCAAAACTGTGCATGCGTCGAACGCCTGTGTATACGTACGAGTCAAAAGAAGTATACTTTGCAAGGCTGTGCATTCGACTGTGCGCATACACGTAAAAAAATATTTTTAAAAAACTATACTTTCGGCTTTAGCTCAATTAGGACATTTAAGTAGCTTTTATAAATGAAAAAAACATTACTGGTGTGCATCTTGAGACAAAACAATGACACTGACATTTTAAGATATGCAAGTTGCTTTCAGTTAAGCATGCATTTTAGTCTGGGACTAGCTTAAGCCTTGTCTGTGAAACCGGTGGTAAATATAATAAATGCATTTCATTAGTAGAGACTGGATCCTTACAGCACATTTGAAGGATGGAAGGGAAAGACAGAGCGGATCATGGACTTACATCTTCACAAGCCGAATATTAATGATGCTTAGAACCCTCAAGCTTGTAATGATGATTCATGAATTTAATACACCACCACGCGCTTCTAAAGCCACTGGGACTGAAACAAAGGGAAAGGCAATGTGTTATTATGATACATTCTACAAAGCATTGTTCTTCATCTCACAAACCCTTGCTAAACGCAAATTGCACTTACACAAAAAAAAAAAAAAAAAAATCAACCAAAGCCAGGACAGTAACATTTGAAATACAGAGAAGGATCTACAGAGAAAGTATGTGGTAATAAAGGTCTTGATAGTTTTTACCATCAATTCAGCATTGTTTCAGATACTAACTTTGATATGTACACTACCGTTCAAAAGTTTGAGATTTTTTTTATGTTTTTGAACGTACTTTATCTTTTTTTAATATATTGTAAAATGTAATTTATTCCTGTGATGGTAAAGCTGAATTTTCAGCATTATTACTCCAATCTTCAGGTGTCACATGATCCTTCAGCGTCACATGATTTTTACCACCGCACCATGTATGTGTTGTTACATGTGAAATTCAAATTATATGTCCAGGGTATGTCACCCCTCAGGTCCTTCTCGCCCGAGTCCCATCAGTCTGTGTAGGCCCCGAACCCTGGTGACCAGCATGGGAGGCGGGCGCGCTAACAAGGACACTAAAGGCCGCAGTCTCTAGCGTTAGTCACTAGTGCGCCTCTTGAGATCAGAGGAGTGAGGTTTACCTGCACAGCTCTCGCTAGCTGGTCTCCGTTATACTCACCCCCCTAAACCTCACTCCCATCTGGGTCACGGCACCAATGTAACCCCTCAGGTCCTACTCCCCCCACTTTGTGCGGGCCTTGAACCCGGGTTGCCGGAATAGGAGGCGGCCGCGTTAAGGACACTAAAGACCGCAGTCTGTAGTTCGCCTCGAGATCAGTGGAGTGAGGTTTACCTGCACAGCTCTCACTAGCTGGCCTCCGTTACATACAGTATTTACAGGATTTATGTAAAGTATATGTATAGTTTTTAGATTATGTATATGTATAGTTAAATTAAGTTGTGTAGTTAGTATTTATATATGTATAGTAAAATTATATATAGCATATATATAGTTAGATTACTACTTTCAGTAGGTTAGCTATATGTGTAGGTTTATACCAAGCGGCAACATTCCAGTCTCTCTCTTGAATCCGGAACTGACTTAAACTGCAATTCATCAACTGGTCATTAGAGAAAGGCTCCAAAAGGGAGTCAATCCCATAGACCCCAATGTTAAAATGGCCAATTTTACAGCAGAAAAAAATATGTTTACAGCCTGGTACAAAAAGTGGTTTTGGTCTATACAGCTAATTCTGCCCTTCATGACAACTGTGAGGGAGGTGAATTTTTGTATAACTCATCCATTTAAATTATATTAAGTCTTAAAGTTCTGCATAATTAAGGGAGTGGACATTTGAGTGACAGGTGGACTGCCGCTGCTGTCACTACCATCTAGCTAGGCGGGCGTGGTTTCAGCAACCAGGCACCTCAGCTCCACCCATGTCCCGCCTCTTTGTCCATTTTCGGTTATCCGGGAGTGCCGCGCAGTGAAACACGGACAAGATGGCGACGGCCAGCTCCGCCCGCTTTGGGCTTCAAAAATGCTCTCCAGAAACCTACGGGTGACGTCACAGACACTACGTCCATTGTTTACACATTTACACGTTTTTTTACACAGTCTATGGTTTATGTTTATAGTTGTACTGTGTGTCTGTGTGTGTGTCTGTGTGTGTGTGTGTGTGTGTATATATAAATAAATAAATAAATAAATAAATATATAAAATATTATATTATATTATATATTTATATTATATATTTATATTACACACATATACACACACACCGATCAGGCATAACATTATGACCAATTTCCTAATATTGTGTTGGTCCCCCTTTTGCTGCCAAAACAGCCCTGACCCGTCGAGGCATGGACTCCACTAGACCCCTGAAGGTGTGCTGCGGTATCTGGCACCAAGATGTTAGCAGCAGATCCTTTAAGTCCTATAAATTGTGAGGTGGGGCCTCCATGGATCGGACTTGTTTGTTCAGCACATCCCACAGATGCTCGATTGGATTGAGATCTGGGGAATTTGGAGGCCAAGTCAACACCTCAAACTCTTTGTTGTGCTCCTCAAACCATTCCTGAACCATTTTTGCTTTGTGGCAGGGCGCATTATCCTGCTGAAAGAGGCCACAGCCACCAGGGAATACCGTTTCCATGAAAGGATGTACATGGTCTGCAACAATGCTTAGGTAGGTGGTACGTGTCAAAGTAACATCCACATGGATGGCAGGACCCAAGGTTTCCCAGCAGAACATTGCCCAAAGCATCACACTGCCTCTGCTGGCTTGCCTCCTTATGGTGCATCCTGGTGCCATGTGTTTCCCAGGTAAGCCACGCACACGCACCCGGCCATCCACATGATGTAAAATAAAACGTGATTCATCAGACCAGACCACCTTCTTCCATTGCTTCGTGGTCCAGTTCTGATGCTCTCGTGCCCAATGTTGGCGCTTTCGGCAGTGGACAGGGGTCAGCATGGGCACCCTGATTGGTCTGTGGCTATGCAGCTCCATACACAACAAACTGCGATGCACTGGGTATTCTGACACCTTTCAATCAGAACCTGCATTAACTTTGAGCTACTGTAGCTCGTCTGTTTGATCAGACCACACGGGCCAGCCTTTGCTTCCCACGTCAAGCCTTGGCCACCCATAACCACTGTTCCTTCCTTGGACCACTTTTGATAGATACTGACCACTGCAGACCGGAAACACCCCACAAGAGCTGCAGTGTTTGAATATGTAGCACCGTGGTCCTGCGAGGCACGACATGTCTCCATAAGCAGAATGACAATAAAGCTAAGCTGACTTGACTTAAATCATTCTAATATGCTGATCTGATGCTCAAGAAACATTTGTAATTTAACTTGTGCTGTTTAACATTGTGGAAAACTTTTTGTTTTTCAGGATTCTTTGATGAATAGAAAGCTCAAAAGAACAGCACTGATCTGAAATACTTATCTTGGTTTGGAAGATTATAAATGCATTTATTGTCACTCTGATCAAATGTTGAAAAAAGTATTTATTTAAAAAAAAAACTTAAAGACCCCAAACTTTTGAATGGTCGTCTAAGTCTTTTATTACCTAAAAAAAGGTTTGACAGGTTAGATGCCATAACTATACCATTAAGTTGGATAAATCGTTTTCCATTAAATGATTTCCATTTGAAAATTGTAGAGTATTCTGAGAAAATCATATTCCTATAAATCCTCCACAAGCATTTTTCAACAATGATTCTGCCACCTGCTAAGCACACTTTATCTGGCTAAAACGCTGCTTGTTCAGAAAGTTGTTTTTTTTAAGTAAAAGTGAGAGGAATGCATAAACAATCAAACAGCTTGATCAATTGGCATCTCAAGTATAATATCCTGTCCCGGCCCAGTAGGGGATGGCAGAACTTTAGCACAGATGTGTAACCGATGGGTCGCTGTCCGGACTTTCATCCATGATTCATGTGCACCTATCATTCTGGAGGGCCTGCAATACAACTGGATTGTGAAATATGAATTTATTGAACATGATCCTGGAGCGAACGCCTGATTCACAACCAATCAAACGATTTGACAGAGGCTGCTGGTTAATATGCTGACGGGAAACGTCAACACAATGGAGCAATACGCATTGATAATCCGCATTTAGCTGCGAAAAATCATTTGCAAACCTCTGACTAACACAGAAGCTGCTGGACATAATGACCGATAATTCACAATCCCCATCTCTCAGAAGATTTATTTAGGAGAGCGTGTCGTGCCCTGTGGTGTGGTGACGCCTCTAAATGCTTCTTTCCCTCTCTTTTCACAGTCGATACCAAATGCAGGCTCTGTTTTGAAGGCACATCAAGCATAATTTCACTTCATGGGGATGTGCTGTCAAGAGCAGAGGAGCCATCACAAATCCTCCTGGACTAAAAATAAAAAAATGTAAAAAAAAGAGATTATACTGTGACGGCAATTCTATACAGGTCCTTCCAAAACATTTGTGGCATTTTATGGGGCATAATCAAAATGATCAGTGCTTATATATATATATATATATATATATATATATATATATATATATATATATATATCTCAATCAAGAGGTACGTCAATGCACATGCCACATCTTCGACCCACGCGTGATCGTTACAAACAGACAGACAGAATCCATCAAAGTGCATCGCGAGGCGTCTTGTAGAGAACAGCATGTTCAAAATCTAACGCAATGATGCCGTTGTTCCATACGGCATTACACTCATGTCAAGGCTCTGGGCTGAAATATAGCACAACCTGCCCATGCAATATGGAATGAGACTGTTTGTCACCAAGTTCCTCCACCCACAGATATAATTACACTTCATGTGGAACACTGATGTATCATTTTATTTTCAGGAGAAGAGATAAGGAGAAAGGAAAGGAGTCATGGGTCGGGTAAAAGCATTCATTTATCTTGTCTGTGCTTCAGTCTAAAGCACTATTTTGTTAGGTCAATCACACAATGCACAGTGTTGCATGATGATGCGCAATTATTCTGCAGTTTTGTGATTTTATATCTCAAAAGGTAGGCAGTGATTTCAGACAATAACTGAATTTATTGTAGTGTCATGAAATATCACAGGAGTTAGACAATGTACTTACAATTGTTTCTTTTGTTCCCTTGTGTCTCAGCACCTTGTTAAGCTACAACAGTCTTGCTGTCCTCTCACTTCAGATATTTTATTGCAAAGGTAAAAAGGAATCAACATTTGGACCCATGCTCTAGAGCAGGGGTGGGCACTTCCAGACCTGGAGGGCCACTGTCCTACAGAGTTTAGCTCCAACCCTAATCAAACACACCTGAACCAGCTAATCAATGTCTTCAGGATTACTAGAAGGCTACAGGCAGGTGAGTTTGATCAGGGTTGGAGCTAAACTCTGTAGGACAGTGGCCCTCCAGGACTGGAAGTGCCCACCCCTGCTCTAGCGGTTAGCACATGAGATCCAAATATGTTTAGACTTGTGAGAAACACAGGGAGAGTTCTAGCTTCCATTGTGTCCCATTTCATACTCCCTTTGGTGAAAATCGAGTTTTTAAATGTTGTTTATATGTCTATGTGGTGTTTTTAATATGCTTTAAGACAAACCATGTGCAAATTCATCAGTAAACACCATTGCAGATTTTTTTCTTCCTAAAACTGTGGTGTACCAAAGACAGTTTGGCTGTTTCCTACATCACAAACATGAAACCAATCCCATCAACATGAGGGGCGGGGCTTTTCTCCACTGACGTTCTATGATGTTCAAGAATGTTGAGTGGAGGTGGAGACCAATTTACATATACAAGGATCTGTGTATATTTAGGGCCCTATATTAACAGTCTGAGCACATGGCCTGAAGCGCATGGCGCAGGTGCACTTAGGGCGTGCCTGAATCCACTTTTGCTAGTTTAACGACGGAAAAAACAGTTGGTGTGCCAGGCACATGGTCCAAAAGGGTTGTACCTAGTCTCTTAATGAGTCATGGGTGTGTTTTGGGCATAACATACTATAAACCAATCAGAGCCTCATCTCCCATTCCCTTTAAAAGGCAGTTGCACTCGCACCATGGCGGATTTGCTATTTACATGGCGGAATTTGCGAGCAGAAAGACTGAACGTTTCTCCAGAAAGGAATCCTTTTATTTTGATATTTAGAAATGTTTGTGTGCTGCTGCGCTTCCCTGTGTGTATAATAAGCAGAGTGTATGCGCGTTGTGCACCGCCTATAGGTGCATATTACTAACACACCCTTTAAATAACACAAAAAATACTGCGCTATTGACTTTAGACCAGGTTTTTGATGGTCAATGGCGCAGTCGTTTTCAGTTCCTCAAAATAGCAACGCGCCAACAATGCGCCTGAACGCACCTGGTTTTCAGACCAGCACGCCCATGGGCGAACAGATGGGCGCGAATGCATTTGCCATTTAAACAACGTGGCGCAGGATGTGAAAATGATAACTGCGTCGGGCTGAAACTAGCAAAAAACACTTGTGTCGAGCCTGGTGTCGCATTGTGCTGGGTGTATGATAGAGCCCTAAATGAAGCAAGGGTATAGAGTTACATTCAAGCTATATTAAGGCATAAAGAAATTATTTTCACAGGGAAAAAAAATAAGTCATTTTGAAAATGAACTTTGGTTGTTTTTCAGCATTATTTACTTGCAAGAATATTGTTGCACTGTATAAATGTCTAACATAATAAAACAGCATTGCATAATATGATATAAAATTCTCTGAAATAAAGACATGATTTCCACTAACTAGTCACTAATCCCACAAGGTATAAATATTACAGCTGTACTTTTTTTAGCATTAGTTATTGTTTTTCCCAGAGAGCAGGCAGTAAAGAAAGTCTCAACCTACTAATTTAGCCCTAGAGAGCACAGAGATGATGATGTTTACTGTAAGAGAGCATTTCATGTCAGCAAAAAAAGTAACACTGGGGCTGATGCAGTTACACATCTACAATAACATTTGTTTTATCTGATTAAGCAATTTTGTTATTAAAGGAAATCTTCATCAAGAAATCTTCTTCTATATTGCCTACCACATTAAATCTGGCACCACTAGCTTTTAATCTAAATCACTAATCACGCGTTAGCATTTCGCTAGCCTGTTAGCTTGCCATCTCTGCACTCGGGTCTCTTGTTTTCTGAGTTCATTAAACAACTGTGGTGAGTTGGATTAGTAAATAGACTCCATCAAACAACTGTGGTAAATTGGATTAATCAACAAATACGGTAAGCCATGTCTTCTTCTCCTGTCATTGTCACTTGCACTGCATGTTTCATGTTTAGTATATCTTTCTCCGTTGGCGAACAGGGCTTCACATGTGATAAATGTAAGGAGATAGTCAGGCTGACGGAAAAGATTTCAGAATTAGAGACACGCATCCAGACTTTATTTGAGAGTAGTGAGAATGTAACAGCTTTAGACACTGCTTTGGATGCGAATAGCTTAGTGAACTGTACATTGTTCGGTTTCGGCTGTAGAGCCCGTGCAGCAGGGCAACTGGGTGACGGTGAGACGGCATAGTCGCGGATCAAAAAACCACTCTTCGTTCCGATTAGAACATCAAACAGGTTCTCCCCACTCAGTGATGCACCCACTGAGAATCCTGTTGAAAGTGCCCTAGTTATTGGCGATTCTATTACACGGAACGTGAAAATAGAGACACCAGCCACCATAGTCACATGTTTACCGGGAGCCAGAGCGCCTGACATTAGAAGCAAATTTAAAAGTGCTGGCTAATGCTAACCATAAATTCTCTAAGATTATTATTCACGTCGGCACAAATGATGTTCGACTTCGCCAGTCGGAGATCACCAAAATTAACATTAAAGAGGTGTGTAAACTCGCAAGTACGATGGCAGATGACGTTTTTTGCTCTGGTCCCCTCCCCGTTAAAAGGAGTGATGAGATACTTAGCAGACTATCATCACTCAATGGCTGGTTGTCTAAGTGGTGTCCGCAAAATAACATAGGGTTCATTGACAATTGGAAAAGCTTTTGGGGCAGACCTGACCTGTTGAAAAAAGATGGTATTCATCCTTCCTGGGATGGTGCCGCTCTTCTCTCTAGTAATTTGGCACATAGTCTTAGAGCTAAACCTTGACTAACTGGGGCCCAGGTCAGGAAGCAGACGGACTGGCTTACCCGACCGCCTGCTAGCTGTCTCACGTCACAGAAGTCAGATAAATCCCAGCACATAGAGACTCTTTCACCTAGATATTATCACATAGAGACTGTGTCTGTTCCACGAATTAGTAAATACAAAAAACCATCAAAACCATTCAACGGTAAAAATTTAATTGATGTCCAACAAATAAACAACAGATATAATACAGATGATCAAATGATAAAGCTCGGGCTGCTGAATATTCGATCCCTTTCCTCAAAAGCGCTTATTGTTAATGATATGATTACAGATCATAACCTAGATGTGCTGTGTTTGACAGAAACCTGGCTAAAACCTGACGATTACATTACTTTAAATGAGTCCACCCCCCAAGATTATTGTTATAAACACGAGCCGCGTCTGAAAGGTAAAGGGGGAGGTGTTGCTGTAATTTATAATAATATCTTCGGTATTACTCACAAGTCTAGTTTCAAATATAATTCCTTTGAAGTTTTGGTGCTTTATGTAATGTTATGTAATGAAATTGATAAATCCCGTTTGACATTTGTGCTAGCTACTGTATACAGGCCTCCAGGGCACCATACAGACTTTACCAGAGAATTTGCTGATTTTCTATCAGAGTTAGTACTGGCTGCAGATAAAGTCCTAATTGTTGGTGATTTTAATATCCATGTAGACAATGAAAAAGACGCATTGGGATTGGCATTTAGAGACATTCTAAACTCTATTGGAGTAAGGCAACACGTGTCAGGACCCACTCATCGCCGTAATCATACGTTAGACCTAATACTGTCACATGGAATAAATGTTGATACCATTGAAATTCTGCAGCAGAGCGATGACATCTCAGATCATTACCTAGTATCATGTACACTTAATTTAGCAAAGGCTGCAAAGCCGTCCCCTCGCTTCAAATATGGCAGGACTATCACTGCTGCGACTAAAGATTTCTTTGTAAATAATCTTCCTCATCAGTTTCATCTCCTCAGCATCCCAGATAGCCTAGAGGAACTCAATGTTGCAACCGAAA
This sequence comes from Coreius guichenoti, assembly GCA_039654105.1. Taxonomy (NCBI): domain Eukaryota; kingdom Metazoa; phylum Chordata; class Actinopteri; order Cypriniformes; family Gobionidae; genus Coreius; species Coreius guichenoti. The sequence continues at coordinate 3,954,352 of CM077190.1, forward strand.
CTATTGACTCTCTCTTTTCCAGCACTTTAGACACAGTTGCTCCCCGGCGCTTAAAGAAGATTAAAGAAAATAGTCCAACGGCGTGGTACAACGAGCACACCCGGGCCCTTAAAACAGCAGCCAGAAAAATGGAGCGCAGCTGGAAGAAAACAAAACTAGAAGTTTTTCGCATTTCGTGGAAAGAGAGCATGATTGCATACAGAAAGGCCCTAAAAACTGCTAGATCTGCTTATTTCTCGACTCTCTTTGAAGAAAACAAACACAACCCTAGGTATTTATTCGATACAGTGGCTAAATTAACCAAAGATAAAGCTTCACCTTCTGATGTTTGTAAACAGCACAGCAGTAATGACTTTATGAACTTCTTTACTTGTAAGATTGATAATATTAGGAAAAAGATTATAACCATGCAGCCGTCTACTACAGTATCACATCAGACAGTGCATTGTAGTGTCACTGAGGAAAAATTACATTCATTCACTGCTATAGGAGAAGAAGAATTGGCTAAACTCGTTAAATCATCAAAATCAACAACATGTATGCTCGACCCCATACCGACTAAACTACTAAAAGAGATGCTTCCAGAGGTCATAGATCCTCTTCTTAATATCATTAATTCATCCTCGACATTAGGATATGTACCGAAAACTTTTAAGTTGGCTATTATTAAACCACTTATTAAAAAAACGCAACTTGATCCTACAAAATTAGTCAATTACAGGCCAATCTCAAATCTACCTTTTCTATCAAAAATACTAGAAAAGGCAGTGTCCTCACAATTATGCTCCTTTTTAGAAAGAAATGGTATCTGTGAGGATTTCCAGTCAGGATTTAGACCGTATCATAGTACTGAGACTGCTCTCATTAGAGTTACAAATGATTTACTCTTATCATCCCATCGTGGTTGTATCTCTCTGTTAGTGTTACTTGATCTTAGCGCTGCATTCGATACTATCGACCACAACATTCTTTTGAATAGACTCGAAAATTATGTTGGCATTAGTGGAATTTCATTGGCATGGTTTAAATCATACTTATCTGACCGTTATCAGTTTGTAGCAGTAAATGAAGAGATGTCACACCGAACACAAGTTCAGTATGGAGTACTGCAGGGCTCAGTGCTAGGACCGTTGCTTTTCACCCTGTACATGCTACCACTGGGAGATATTATTAGAAAGCATGGCGTTAATTTTCATTGTTATGCTGACGATACTCAGCTCTATATTTCTTCACGCCCTGACGAAACTCACCAATTCACAAGATTAACAGAATGCATAGCTGATATAAAAAATTGGATGACTAGTAATTTCCTGCAACTTAATTCAGAAAAAACTGAATTTTTAATCATTGGACAAAAAAACTCCACAAGTAGTAACCTAGAATACTGTCTAACACTCGATGGCTGCTCTGTCAAGTCCTCGTCGTCAGTTAGGAACCTGGGTGTGCTCTTTGATACCAATCTCTCATTTGAAAGCCACGTTTCTAGCATCTGTAAAACTGCATTCTACCATCTTAAAAATATATCTAAATTACGGCACATGCTTTCAATGCAAAATGCTGAACAGTTAGTTCATGTGTTCATGACCTCAAGGCTAGATTATTGTAATGCTCTACTGGGTGGTTGCCCTGCTCGCTTAATAAATAAACTGCAGCTTGTCCAAAACGCAGCAGCTAGAGTTCTTACTAGAACCAGGAAGTATGACCATATTAGCCCGGTTCTGGCAACACTGTATTGGCTCCCTATTAAACATCGTATACATTTTAAAATCTTGCTGATTACTTACAAAGCACTAAATGATTTAGCTCCCCAGTACTTGAGCGAGCTCTTAACGCATTATACTCCATCACGTCTATTGCGGTCTCAAAATTCTGGCCAGTTGATAATACCTAGAATATCAAAATCAACTGCAGGCGGTCGATCCTTTTCCTATTTAGCACCTAAACTCTGGAACAGTTTTCCTAGCATTGTTCAGGAAGCAGACACACTCTGTCAGTTTAAATCTAGACTAAAAACACATCTATTTACTATGGCATACACATAAAACATTTTTAATTTCTATTATTCAAATCAGTTAAATGATTGTTTTAGGCTGCATTAACTAGGTCAGCCGGAACCGGGAACACTTCCCATAACACCTGATGTACTCGTTACATCATAAGAAGAATGGCATCTACGCTAATGTTAGTCTCTCTGTTTATCCCGAGGTTTACTGCAGTCGGCCGGATCCAGACCAGATGGTGAACCTTAGCCTGGACATGACGACCATATCCCTGAAGTGTCTGTAGAGACCGTGTCAATTAAACTCCCCCCTGTAAATGCCGCATCGACACGACATCCTCATTAAACCCGTCCCCGGCGTGACGACTCCAATCTTTCGAATAATCCTACAAATATCTATTGATCTAATATGACTTCTGACCTGTAATGTTGCCAGAATCATAATCATACACTATTTGTTCGTCGGCCAGAGGAGAACTGGCACCCCGACTGAGCCTGGTTTCTCCCAAGGTTTTTTTCTCCATTCTGGCCCTGAAGGAGTTTTGGTTCCTTGCCACCGTCGCCTTTGGCTTTTGGCTTGCTCAGTTGGGGACACTTAAATTTCAACTATATTACTGATCTGCCCGCATTGACACTATATGATAATTGAAATGAGCTGGATGACATCACCGTTTTCACCAGAGCGGCTGTACAGCCGAATCAAATTCCGTTGCATTATTTTCCTGTTACCACTGTGAAGCTGCTTTGAAACAATTGCCATTGTAAAAAGCGCTATATAAATAAAGGTGATTTGATTCGATTTGATTTTGATCAACCGAATGTGTTGCATAACGCCAAACTGAGTGTGTTGTTGACGTAATTTCCACTGAAACAGAAAGACAGGGCGGGACATGTCGATCAGCTCCTCCCCTTTTTTAAAGTAGCCAGTAGCGTTTTGTTTATATCACAGCTCGGCAAAAACGCAGTTTCCTCCTAATCTCTAACCGTTTCTACTCCTAATCTCCATATCACTTTAAAATATAGCATTAGATGCAGAATTCAAATGGGTCCGATACGTTTTCTGGACTGCACCGATTCGATCATATGATCCGCTCTGTGCTATCGTGTCTCTGGACCGGAGCTGTGGCGGTTCGCGTGACACTAACGTGAAACCAAACTTCATTTGCCTCAATGGAAAGCATATTCACACTGTCTGAATCGTTTCCTATCCCCTATATAGTGCACTATGTGCCAGTCACCATGTAGAAAATGACTGATTTAGCTGCAGCTTCAGCATCTGTTTATAATGTAGGGGGCGGGGCTTCAGATTCTAGAGAGTATTTGATTGGGCAGAAAATCTGATGAGAAGCTGAAGTGCAGAGTGATGTCATCAAAATCATTGATCCATATTGGTGGGAGTGAGAGACTGTACGTTTCGAATGCTTAAATCTTCTAAATGCGAATTTTGTCATTGTTTTGGAGAACACTATCTTACAGATAACAGTAAGGCTATCATATTCATACTAAAAGCCAAAAAAACGTTAATTTTGATTTCATGGGGACTTCTTATGAATCACTACTATATCTCAAGGCTGAGCTGAAAAGATTTTTCCTGACATGAGTGCTATTTGGACAAAAAATAAATAAATGAATACTAAAGGAAATGTGCATCATTCAGTTTAACAACGGCAGTATAACCGGTACAACTGTCAAAGAAAGCTGTTAATTATATGATGTGCCATAATAATTGTATTTAAAAATCCTGCCATACTCACCCAGGTAAAGAAAACCTCTGAGTCTGTCGTCTTGTATTTTTTCTGTGGTTACTGTTAGTCAGCGATGGCTCTCATACAATGGGCCAAACAATCTACTTTTGTGAGCTCTGAAATTGCTTTCGCTACCTGTAGTGCCGTTTCTTTACATGATCTGATCCCAGTGTGCAGTCGAAGCAAAATGCAGCCGAGCTTTCATGTCAAAACTGTGCTGAAGGTTTACCTATCAATATCAATTCACAGAAAAGCATTTGGATGAAAATTTGAAAAGAGGAGAGGGAGAACAACAGAATAGATGTCAAGTTTAAGGTAATTAGATTCAGACGTCATTGCCCAAAAGAATTCACTGAGATGTTCGCCGGAATATCTTTCGTGTTCTGTCGCTGTTTTGAAAATTTGATTACCCTGCCATTTGATTACCCTGATGTCATTCATTAGACTACTTTTATGGTAATTTAAGGTTTGACAGGTTAGAGAGAGAGAGAGAGAGAGAGAGAGAGAGAGAGAGAGAGAGAGAGAGAGAGAGAGAGAGAAAAAATGTGTCCTGTGCTGTGTTCGAAATCGCCCCCTTATACCCTCATTCACTATTCCCTACATTACTCCACTAATATAGTCCACTTGAAGGAGTGAATGAAAACGAGTGAGTGAATTTTTTGAACATAGCAACCTAGCAGCTCCAGAAGTAATGAAAAGATTTATCTTGAACTCTGCCATGGAAACTAACATGTATAAACCGTAATTAAACAATTTATTAATCACTTAAAAGAGAATTTATACCTGTATGACATTGTGCTGTACCCACATTGGACCAGCAGTTTGGAAAATGGATGGATGGATGGATGGATGGATGATTCTGTAGGCGCCACCTTCTGGTCAGACGCGGGAATTTATTCAGCGCGCGACTCTCACAGTGCATTATGGGTATTCTCTAGTCTAGTCGTTGAGCATACATCAGTTGTACACTCGTTATTGCGGTGCATTGTGGGATTGAATGAGTGCACTCAACGTCCACTATGGTTTCAGACAACACTACAAATGTCTGTCCCCTCAGATAGTGCCTTATTTAAGGGGTGATTTCGGACATAGCCCTGGACTTTAAAATGGCTCCTTTCAGGTGACGCCAATTAACCCGTTGATTGCTGGTGAGCTACCAAGTAACTGCAACAAAACACAGCTTAGAACACTTCTACATAACACTCCCACCCTTAAAAAGACTGAAACACTTCCATTGGACAAGAGAACTCTGGAAAATCTGTTAAATATCTTATTTTGAGTTCCATAGGAGAAAGTGATACAGATTTAGAACAGCATGAGGATGAGTAAATTACCTTCTGTTGAAATAACCCTTAAAATGCATGTTTATGATTGGCCCCAATTTGGTTGCCCCAAATTCCTTCACTATATAAGCTTGTATTAAACAGCAACAAAAAAAAAAAAAACAATGAATAGAACCCTTGAGTAATTACAGTACAATGGCTTTTAATCTCTCTCAAGCCCTTTGTTCTGTGCTGTTCTAATTGAACTAGGTGAATAGGCAAACAGCCATTGTCTCTTCATTTATATTTCAGTGTGATAATCAGTGTACATGGCTATATTCCCACAGCACTCAGTCTTACTTTTGACATACTAATTCATTCAACACGAGATCTTAATCTCCTTACCTGACACATTGGATGACTTTCTGTTTTGTACTACACATACAGTGGGGAGAACAAGTATTTGATACACTGCCGATTTTGCAGGTTTGCCCACTTACAAAGCATGTAGAGGTCTGTAATTTTTATCATAGGTACTCTTCAACTGTGAGAGATGGAATCTAAGAAAATCCAGAAAATCACATTGTATGATTTTTAAATAATTTGCATTTTATTGCATGACATAAGTATTTGATCACCTACCAACCAGTAAGAATTCCGGCTCTCACAGACCTGTTAGTTTTTCTTTAAGCCACCCTCCTGTTCTCCACTCATTACCTGTATTAACTGCACCTGTTTGAACTCGTTACCTGTATAAAAGACACCTGTCCACACACTCAATCAAACAGACAGACTCCAACCTCTCCACAATGGCCAAGACCAGAGAGCTGTGTAAGGACATCAGGGATAAAATTGTACACCTGCACAAGGCTGGGATGGGCTACAGGACAATAGGCAAGCAGCTTGGTGAGAAGGCAACAACTGTTGGTGCAATTATTAGAAAATGGAAGAAGTTCAAGATGATGGTCAATCTCCCTCGGTCTGGGGCACCATGCAAGATCTCACCTCGTGGGGCATCAATGATCATGAGGAAGGTGAGGGATCAGCCCAGAACTACACGGCAGGACCTGGTCAATGACCTGAAGAGAGCTGGGACCACAGTCTCAAAGAAAACCATTAGTAACACATTACGCCGTCATGGATTAAAATCCTGCAGCCAAAGCAAAGTCCGCCTGCTCAAGCCAGCGCATGTCCAGGCCCATCTGAAGTTTGCCAATGACCATCTGGATGATCCAGAGGAGGAATGGGAGAAGGTCATATGGTCTGATGAGACAAAAATAGAGCTTTTTGGTCTAAACTCCACTCGCCGTGTTTGGAGGAAGAAGAAGGATGAGTACGACCCCAAGAACACCATCCCAACCGTGAAGCATGGAGGTGGAAACATCATTCTTTGGGGATGCTTTTCTGCAAAGGGGACAGGACGACTGCACCGTATTGAGGGGAGGATGGATGGGGCCATGTATCGCGAGATCTTGGCCAACAACCTCCTTCCCTCAGTAAAAGCATTGAAGATGGGTCGTGGCTGGGTCTTCCAGCATGACAACGACCCGAAACACACAGCCAGGGCAACTAAGGAGTGGCTCTGTAAGAAGCATCTCAAGGTCCTGGAGTGGCCTAGCCAGTCTCCAGACCTGAACCCAATAGAAAATCTTTGGAGAGAGCTGAAAGTCCGTATTGCCCAGCGATAGCCCCGAAACCTGAAGGATCTGGAGAAGGTCTGTATGGAGGAGTGGGCCAAAATCCCTGCTGCAGTGTGTGCAAACCTGGTCAAGAACTACAGGAAACGTATGATCTCTGTAATTGCAAACAAAGGTTTCTGTACCAAATATTAAGTTCTGCTTTTCTGATGTATCAAATACTTATGTCATGCAATAAAATGCAAATTAATTACTTAAAAATCATACAATGTGATTTTCTGGATTTTTGTTTTAGATTCCGTCACTCACAGTTGAAGAGTACCTATGATAAAAATTACAGACTTCTACATGCTTTGTAAGTGGGCAAACCTGCAAAATCAGCAGTGTATCAAATACTTGTTCTCCCCACTGTACACTTGTTTATATCAAGGTAGCAGACTTTCTATGATATTTTCTAACCCTACCCCCAAATGAACCCTCACAGAAACCTTTCTGCAATTTATATTTAGACATTATTTGGTACATTTATTAAGCCGTTCCCCTCCTGGAAACTGCTGGGTAGCCCCCACAATGCAGCTGATTTAACAGCTCCGTTCCAAAACCTAGACATTTCTGAGACGGCAGAAAGCACATCCTGTTAGTTTTTCTTTATTTTACAAAAGCACAGCGTTTTCTTGTTATTGTGAGTTTACACAAATAAAAGTAGACAGTTCAGTTTCAAATGATGTATTACTCTTAAAATTTTAAAATTGAGTGTTCATCGGAGTGGTCCAAGACCCTTGGACTTCTGTCGCACTTGAACCACGAATGCACAAAAAAATTGACTGGATTCAAGGAGTTTTGTGGTTGAAATTTAAAAAAGTAACAAATTCTTCCCTCGCGGGTCAATTTGACCCCCTTAGGAATGAAAGAAATGCGAGGAATGCTTTAGTACACATAGAAAAACCTAAAAATGCTCAATTCAAACTAAAAGTGCTAAAACTTTACCAAAAAATTATTTTATAAATGTCTACATGTGTATCTGAATGCATACTGAAGAGAAACTGACTTTAGGACCCAGAGGAGCAGCTCATTTGCTCCATATAGAGCAATAAGGCCATCTAGTGGCAAGAGTAATGAAATGTTATATTATTTTTTCCACAAGAGGTCGGCAAAGACACCCAATGTAAGATATTTTGAGCTGAATTAAAAGGATTATGCATGAAATTTAAGTTGGAAGAATGTGCTTAAATTATTATTTATTTATTAGAAAAAATACTATAAAAATGAAATTAAATAAGCTTTCTGGACAAAAAATATAATTTTGTGTCTTTGGGTCATTTTGACCCGCGAGGGAAGGATGTGTTACAAAGTGTGAGGAAAGGATGAGGGCCGATCGCGCCAGCGCCTCCATGTCATGCAGTAAGTGCACTCCACACGCCGCACAAACACTTGGATATGCACCTAATAATAGCACACATGTATCTAGGTTTACGTTAGAGCGAGCGGCCATGTCAGACAAATAAGTCCTCTTCATGTTTAACAAATCAAATCATGCATTTTCTACCTACCGCGAGTAAGCGGCAGTTTGAAAAAGGCGGCCGAGGTGAGAAGGCAAAAACATAACCAGCGTAACGAGAGAGAGGACCCCATCAAGGGGGATGCAGAGATGTTGCTGTGTGTTTATATTAACATTTCTGATTGTTTAAATGATGAGCCCTTGGGGGACCCCTCAAAATGCGGGGCCCCAGGCAATCGCCTGCCCTATTGCTACGCCTCTGGCCTCCAGCTTTCAGAGCCGGTGTGGGTACACTTTGGTTTTAAAAATAAGTCAGGGAGTAATGAATTAGATAAAACAAATGCTGTTTGTAAGCTTTGCCAGGCTACACTAAAATATTTAGGAAACACAACCAACTTGTGTTATCACTTAAGACACCACGCAGATGAAACGGTGGCACTGCAACCTCAGTCGAAACCTGTTAATTCAAGGCAAACTACACTGGATAACACCACCAACAAGCTTCCGTCTACCTCAGCTCATGCAAAGAAGATAGAGTGCATTTCATTTGTAAGGATTTGCGGCCATACAGTGTGTTTGAAAACCCCGGCTTCAGGCATATATTGAACACTATGGAGTGCGCTATGTGATCCCGAGTTGCAGATGAGTTATCAAAATATATTATTCACTTGAATAATATAACAACTTTTGAGTTGACTACAGTATGTTATTGTTTACAGCATAGTAGAGCATAGCCTACTGACCATTTCAATTTTATAATTTTTCTTTACTTAATTCATATTTTTATATGATTTTTGTGGCATTTACATTTTTAGTTAAAAGTGTTTAGTGACTGCACTTCATACATTTCAGTGTGTTCACTGTTCAGTGACACTGTGCAATGCAAATACCTTGGCTAATAAATTGGAATGGCAGTTTTTATTTGTCTGCTGAGTTGAGTTATCAATATAATGTGATACACATACTAGAATACCCCAGGCGGTACACAGCCAGTTGTATTTTCAGCTTGATTATAAAAAAGGATTGCATTATATCATGATATGTACCATATTGTAATATATCGTGATATATTGTATCGTGATATGTATTGTATCGTGAGGCCCTTGCCAATACACAGCCCTAATGGCAACATCATCATTACTGTCTTGGAACCTGATCTGTAACTAATTTGTAACTTTCTGGACTGATTTGTAACTTTTTACGCACAGCTAATCGCTCTACATGAAAGACTCGATTCGCAATTAATGTAAATACAGCTCTATGTTAGCATCTTGCTAAGCTATCAGTGCAATACTCAGCACATAAAATACAAAGCACACAGGCCTGCACAATATATTGAAATAATATTAATAAATCGAGCCACTCTGAGATTCCGAAACACCATATCATGAGCTATACGCATGTAAATGAACAGTCCCGCTTCACTCTGAAACATGCAGCACATATATTCATTTGCTGGCAAACTACCAAAATAAAAGCTAAATGGTTTTGTCTGAAACCTTGAAAATTAAGACATCAATATTAGTATTGTAATTCTA
>CM077190.1:3969030-4139030 GCA_039654105.1 Coreius guichenoti
GTGATCACGACTCTCAACCAGCAGACAAGCTGAAGCATTTTGTGCTGATAGTGCAGCAGCTGTCACCGCGTAGTCCAGCTCACCCATGTCTTTATAAACCTGCAAGTAATTCACAATACTCAGAGAGACACCATTACAAGTAAAATATCACTTAAAGGATTAGTATGATCAGGACTGTCCGAATGGTGGACATTTTGAACAATACGTTTTATTTTGATGCATGAAGAGCATAGGGTTGGTTCTAATATTGGTTATTTTATTTATATTTATATATATTTATTTATTTATAAGTTAGTACTTGCCATTACCCTTTGTACAGTAATAATAATAATAATAATAATAAAACAATTAATTAAATAAATAATAAAAATACCAAATAATAAAAACAAAGCAATACAATGAATTCTATAAATAATATTAAATACTTTAACAATGAATAGCTGACACAAATATATTACTATATTATGATATAATAATAAATGTATAACATAACATTATAATATAATATAATACAATATAATACAATATAATATAATATAATATGATAATGCATCCAAACAAAAATTGTCACTATTTGTAACTATTCACAATTAAATTTACATTGAGATGTACTGCAACTGTCACAACTGTCTCTTTAATAGAGTAGTGGCATTTCAGTAAAGCACTATAAAATCCATTATAGCTGTAAGGAGTGACTTTTTGGCACTATAATCATTTTGTTAAATGTCTACAATATACACAAAGCAAACAATAACAAATCTACTTTTCCTTCAACTGAATTATCTTGAGAAAATGTCTTGTTTTTCTAGTCCATTCATAAAAGCTTAACTGGTAAACACGGTAGAGTAACACTCAATCCAGCACAGCAATGATGCAGTGTGTCGCTTCTGCTCTCTCTCACGCATACGCACAAATAGTCTCACAGCAACAGCCCAAAGTGACACCATGCATGACAATTAACCCAGAATTATTTCGCTAATGTGTTTACTTGGCAGTTGTAACTTCCCATGTCTGCCAACAGGCGGGCCGTTTGGTGAAAACGCAAAAGGCTAATGTACAGGTCCAGCGGGATGGTTAACTCCCACAGAGCAACGGCTCAGTTTGTTTGGCCACTCTAGAGATGCCACTAAATGAAATTAACATTTCCAGGGTTGTAAAGGATTAATGAGGAGTTTTTGTCTATAATTGCCCATTACTAATGGTAAGATAGATAACAACGCTCCATGATCTTATGCAGCTTGGTGATTTGAGACCATCCAGCATTATGATATTTTATTAACTCCGTTTATGAGGAAAGTATTCAGGGGGAAATCATTAAGAATAGGACTGGGCATTATGACAGACTAAAAGGTCCCAAATACTAAACAGCAACACAAATCATTTCTATTCTCTGCAAAACTGGTCTGATCCATGAGATGATCACAATGACAAAAGGCTGATTTTTAGATAATAATTTAATAGTTTTGACAATGTCGCAGATTTGTAGCTAATGAGAATCCCTGACATAATTACATATATTCTGAGACAAAACGGTGGCCAAAAAACTGCTATAATTAGGGAATAAATTAACTGTGCAAATTGGGCAGAGAATGGCTGTTCCCCCAATCACAAAGGGGATTCATTTGTAAGAAAAAAAGCCTGAACTAATATTGCTGCTGCACTCACAGTAAATTACAACACAAACTGCACCAAAAGCAAGATAATAGAGGAGTTCTAAAAAAAAAAAAAATTAAAGGTTATGAAATAGAAAATTGATACAGTTCCTGGAGTGGTTGTTTTGAATAAGCATGTACTTAAATGTTACTGAATATTTTGTGTTCCATCCAAAAAATTGCATATCATCGCAGTCGGGTGGGAACCTTGTATCTCCATATTTTGCCATTTATTATTTTTTTCCATAAATCATGGTAACCCTTTACGTCTGTCTGTGGGTTTTGCAAATATTTAAACCAATGAAAAGTATTAAAAAGAGCTTGTGACTAAACCTCATATCTCCAATTAATCCTCAAACTGTCGGTAAAACCTCATAAATCCACCTCGCCTCAATCTTGAATGAAGTGCCGCACACATTTTGGAACGTCTCTGCTTGTTTGCAATGAAAGGGTAAGTAAATACAGCATTTTCTTTTCTCAAGAAACACGTCTTTAACCGTTGTGCTCGGCGTTCTAAAAATGCGGCGCTTGAGTTAAAAATTCAACTTTTAAAAAAAAAATGCGTCTCTAGACGATTTTTGACGTTCCAATGACTGCATGTTTTAAATGTTATTATTTCGATAGACATTTAATTTAAATGATTATATATTTAGTTATCTTTGCAACAAACACAGAAGAGACAAGCATTATTTCTGGCATTTCATCTGTAGCCCCAATATCATTGCACATAACCACTGACATGGAAAAGAAAGAGTGAAAACTCTTCACATGTGCTCGTGCTCATGACCGCTACTGAACATCTCAAACAATGGCCAAATGCACATTGACAGATCTTCCGTATTTTCTCCAAAATGTAATCAAATGTATATTTCTTTAGTAAAAGTAGCCATTGATGTCTTGCTCCAGAGGCAGGCGTATGCAAATGATTGTGCCCCGTGACGTCACATGCCACCTCGCATCGAAACAAAGCTTTTTTACAGCTTGATTATATAAAAGCTTTTTTATTGATAACGAGGACGTTTTAAGATATGGAACTTGCAGGATGTATTAATGATACAAAGACCTCTTCTATGCCAAAAGATCGAGGAAATTTAGATTTCTCATGTCACGACTCCTTTAAATTTCCTGTTACGACTCTGAGTGAGAAACCGTTTCAGACGATTCAGTGCATGCAGGGAACTGAACAAATACTTCAAACTAGTTTGCAAACCAATTTAGACCAATTTGTGCCAACTTGTTTGATCAAGAATAGAATCAATCCAAAAGATCGATTCATTTGTGAATGGGGCATCGTTCATGGAATAAACTGCATTTCTTAACATATATTGCAATAAAATAAAAGCAACAAGAGGAACGTCGCCGAACGTAACGAAGTAAAAGTACAGTTTTTTTTCCATTAGAAATGTACTCGAGTTAAATTAAAAAAGTACCCATATTTAAACAATCTTAAAAGTACAAATTTTCAACAAAAAAAAAAAAAATACTCAAGTAAATGTAACGGAGTAAATGTACTTTGTTACCCACCTCTGATAATTGATGATCTTTACAACGGAACTGAATCAACACTGAGCTGACTTCAGCTGAACAATCACAATTTTCTTTTTGGCTATTTGCAAATAGCAATAGATTCTATTTACACTAAGTGAAAATAGTAGCATTTCTTAGCGATCTTAGTTTGATGATATTTATACTTATAAATAGTGGCAGATACTATTTGTACCTCAGTGTTGTTGACAATAAAGAGTATGCAATAATAGCAGAGTGTAAATGATTATATTTGTTAAAAGAACAAAGCGCATGGTCTAAAAGCGTTGTCCCTATTCTCTTAATGAGTCATGGGTGTGTTTTGGGCGTAACATGCAATAAACCAATCAGAGTCTCATCTCCCATTCCCTTTAAAAGCCAGTTGCGCTTGCACCGTGGCGGAATTTGCGAGCGGAAAGACTGAACGCTTCTCCAGAGAGGAATCCTTTTATTTTAACATTTAAAAATGTTTGTGTATTGCTGCAAGTCCCTGTGTGTGTAATAAGTAGAGTGTATGCGCATTGTGCACCTGCATATAGGCGCATAGACCAGGGTTTTGTTGGTCAATGGCACAGTCGTTTTCAGTTCCTCAAAATAGCAACGAGCCAACAATGCTCCTGAACACACCTGGTTTTCAGACCAGCACGCCCATGGGCGAACAGATGGGAGCGAGTGCATTTGCTATTTAAACAACATGACGCTGGATGTGAAAATGATAACTGCGTCGGGCTAAAACTAGCAAAAAAACATGTATGATTGGGCCTGTAGTGTAAATAGACACTCTGTTTCTTTTTTCCTGTTATCACTGTAAATTGTATTAAGTGTTATATAAATAAAGGTGACTTGACATGCAAGCATCTGACCATATATAAAGCCACAATGCCAACTTTGACAATACAGTGTTTAATTATTTAAATAAAGATAGTGTTTTTTCCATTTCCTGAAAAGTAGATGTTTTGGACATATGGGGCTTCCGTCCGTCAGCAACAATATGGTGACAACTTTTGTCATATCACTTTTGTTCCTATATCTACACTATTACATCCACAAGGGCCTTTTGCTTCAGTTTGTAAATTTAAAATCTCTCCAATAAATAAATAAAATCACACACGTCACAGTGAAAATCAGTCAACAGTGTTCGTTTTGAAAGTCTACTCAAGCCTGTCAAAAAATGTATAAGATCATTTTTCTGTACATGCCGCAGCGCTAGTTAGAGGACACCTGCAGCGCCACCTTGCTAAACGTTTCTCCACAACACAACAACATTTATCACATCATGCATGGCAGTGTTTCACCATTACTCAGTTACTTGTGTATTCAAACTGTGTAAGAAAGTACCGTCCAAAAAACAACACTGCAGCTTGACTGAAGCTGAACTTGAGCCAGTTTCTATCAATAGAGGCAGGAATAGTTGACTAAATTAGGTCTTCTTTCTGTGTATACAGTAGTATGATCTAATCCGCATTACTAAAACGATTACCGACATGGCACTCTGTGAAAGCACAGGCTTCATGAGTCACAAATACAGTACAGCAGTTATTATTATTATCGTAAATATAGCTAAAGCATATGCCTTCACTGAAAAAAAGGAAAAGTTTGCTTGCATGGAGACAAATAGGTGTTCAAGAGAGCTCAGTGTGATTTAGACACCTTGCCTCTAATGCTGTGGAGACTGACGTTACGTTGTCATCAGGCATGTCGTAGCCGCAGCAACCATTAGCGCAACCTCCTCTGATCAAAGTCTGTCTGCCAAACCGAACTAACGTCTCGCTCTGTTCTTTAAATAACACTTGACTCTTCAGGGACTGCATGCGGCTTCTGAGAGAACCTCTCACGGGGAAGGAGGCACACATGAAAAGGTTAAAAGGAAAATGATTTGTATAAAGGTGAACGCATAATTATGGGCTTCATAAATGCTTCGATTTAGCTGAGAAAGAGCACATAGATGTGCCTGGAAATATTTTGTCGTCTCCTACAGTGGCGTTTGTGAATTTCATCTAAAATGAAGAACTATCATTTATTCACCATATAAATGTCGTTCCAAACCTGATTTTCCTTCTTCTGTGGAGCATAAAAGAAGAAATTCTGAAGAATGTCCAGGTAGCTTCAAAACTGATGTACCATAAAAGTAGTTCATATGACTATATTCATGAACAAATCATTCTTGAATCGGATGTTTTCAGTGAATCATTTGATCCAAACCTGCACTCTAAAAAATGTTGGGTTGTTTAAACCCAGTTTTGGGTCAAATATGGACAAACCACCCATCCATTGGTTAAAAATGTAATTTAAAACTTTAACCCAACGGCTGGGTTTGTCCATATTTGACCCAAAACAACCCAGCACTTTTTAGAGTGTGTCAGGATCAAACTATTCACTGTTACTTTTCTAACTCTCATTAATGCACTAGCAAGGGCATATTTCATATCATATACAGAATGAGGACTTAAATGTTGGTCTGTTTCTCTCAAAAGCCTGTCAGAGTCATATGGACCACTTTTAAGCAGTGTTACTTTAATATTCATACGGTAACACTTCACAATAAGGTTTCATTAGTTAACATAAGTCATTAGTAATTTTCTAATACATTATTAAAATCAAAAGTTGTGTTTGTTAACATTAGTTAATGCACTGTGAAGTAACAGACAAACACTGAACAGCTGTATTCTTAAATAACATCAACTAACAATGAACAAAACATTTGTTACAGTGTTTATTTATCTTCGTTAATGTTATTTAATACTTTACAATAAGGTTTCATTAGTTAGCATTAGTTAGAGTGTTACCATTTATACTATTATGAATTTATTCATATTTTACCCTAAGTTTGTCATTTTGTTATGTGCTTTTGTCTTTTTATACTTACTTTTTATTAATATTTCTATATAGTTTTAATTTTTTATTTTAGTTTTAGTAATTTTAGTTCTTAAAACTAGAAATGTTGCCTTGGCAATTAACTAAAATAAGTTTAAGTTAAAGTTTTTCCATCTAATTAGTATATTTTAATTCATAATCACTTTATTTAAATGACCCAAAAACAGTTTTTAATAGTTTTAGTTTACAATAACAACATTGCTTTTATAGTGCTTTGTCTTTTTTACTATATTGTATTTTTACTGATTAAAATCGTATCTTTTGTGTTCCACGAAAAAATTCAAAGATTTGAAACAAAATGACAGAGGTAACTGATGTCAGATTTTTGAGTGAACTATTCATATTGAGATATAGAATATTATTGGGTTATATTGACCCTACATGACAAATCACAGCTGTAGAGTCATAATTTGCTGTTTGTGACCAAAAGTGCATGAGAAAATGTAGCTATGTGTCAATTTAAAGTTGCAAATTTAACTTGTGCACAAAACTGGAATATTGCATAAAACATTTTCGAATACAGTAGTGTTTCCATCCCATGTGTTCAAGAGAAAAAAATTGTCACTCCCTGGGAAACTGCCACAAAATATCTGGTATTAAAAAAAAAATAAAAAAAAAACGGAAGTTGCTGCAATCGGGGAAGCCACTGTGGTTCTTTTTTCCTCCATAAATGACTCGTTTCACCAGAAACGAAAGGCAATAAACACTGTCATGTTATCTTGAGTTCGGATGCCTGGTGTTTGGGAACACAATCATGTGAGACGCTTCTGGGAGGACATTATACCAAATCATTCTGATGACAGACTTTAGTGTGTGTACATTTTTAGAATTTATGCTATAAAAATAGGATGAAACATAGCTAGTGCAAGCATTTTATATAACCTTGTTCAAATCACATCGGTGAGTCAAGTTTCAGATGGAAAAGATTGAGTTAAATTTGCGTGTAAAGTGGGGTCAAAATGCACGGAAGGGTTTGATGTGATGTGTCCTACTGAAAAACGCTCTGTTACTGATATTAGTTGATATGTTAGGAGTGTCCTGTCCAAGACAAATAAAACGAACCCATAATCCAGCTATTCACTCACTATTATCAGAGCCTCCGAGGGATTTTCCTAATACTCGGATCCTGAATAATTGAAGACATTCGTGCTGACTATTGAGATGAACATGAGATATAAAGAAAAAGAAAACATTTGACAAAAAGGCCTCTCACTTATCAGAAGTTCGGAAGGCATTATGCAAATTAGGGGTTTCCAGAAAACACTGTTTCAGGTACAAACAGGGCATCTCCGAACAGACAAAGAGAACATTATAAGAAAGTGTCTGGTATCCGTAATGCCCAACAGGCTATTCCTAAGATGTCTTGGAAAAATCATTCAATAAAGTGAGATCAGGTTGAGCTATCTGAGGATTGAGGGAGAAAGCCAGACCATCATCTCTGACTTTATCTTGCTGTAATGTGAAGTATAGCGAGCGCAAGGTTTGTCCTCTGCACCGCCCGTCCCCTTCCCTGCACTGACCTTTACATTAATAACAGGCTCTTAGAGGAGGCAGGCCTGCTCCTATCACAGAGGCTGTGTGCTTTAAAGAAAAGCACCTTTTACAGCGCTGAAGATGAGAGCTGTCTAAGTGAGAAAATTAGCCCTTCTTCAGTAGAGCTCCCAAAATACAGAGCAATCCAGGACGGAGAAAGAATATAACTGCAGATTGGAGGAGAGAGAGAGAGAGAGAGAGAGAAAATGGTAACTGGAAAAAGGCATAGCAGGGTCAAACCACAGGGGCTGGACTGATGTTCTGTTCACTTTATTTTATACATTAAAAGAGAGAGTGAAAGAGAGCACACTTACATTTAATGCTCAGAATATTTCAGTTCACAAAGCACTGGACACATTTTCTCATTCCACATTATTAACACACAATATTAAATGTGCATTATTAAATGCACAATATATCAGGACCATATCGTAATATTAGTAATATTAGAGTTTTTTTTTTTTTAAATCGAAATCAGTCGTTAATGCACTGTGAATGCACATTTCAAGTATTTTTACATAGATTACCTTTGCTGTCATCCAACTAACACTCACGTCAAATTAATCTTTAAAAACACAATTTAATAACTGGTAAATGTAATCATGCATTTTTCATGCTGTAATTTTAGTGTTGCAACATTTAAAGTGCCACTATTATGGTTTTTCGAATATTCCCTTTCATGCAGTGTGTAATATCGCTGTTTGTGAATGTAAACGTTCAGCAAAGTTGTAAAGTAGAAAGTGCACGATAAATAAAGTTAGTCTCCAAAAGAAAGAATTGACTCCTAAACGAGTCGTTTGTGTTTCGAATCTCACTGCGTTACAGTTCTACGTCACTAGAAGAGACATTTGCATAATGCCTGCCAAAGTTGTATGTCGTCCGCCCGCGAGCAACTTGACCCGCCCTCAAACGTCATTTTACTGACGACGGCTTCTCAAATCTCGGAGTTCAACGCGGGATTCGCAAAACACTTGCTCTTAAAGATGGGTCAGTACCAGTTTATTTAGACCAGCTGCTCCTCAGAATCATAACCTGTAAGTATTATTAATTATTCATTATATATTTTCTACTGGTTGTTCAAAATACGTAGTTTTGTGTTTTATATTGTGTAAGTTTCCAGCTAACTCACGTTATTACTGTCTTACTGAAATACTTCTGCTCATCAGCTGTGGGCCACTATTACCTAAAACTGAGTCTATTAATGCAGATTGTCTGTCGTTCTTACTACTTTGAGTAAAGATAAAGAATGGAGCAAGATTTGTTTTACAAACTTTAATGTTACATCAGTCATTCGTCCTTGCGATGGAGGTTCGGGTTGAATAACTAGTTCTTCCAATGTTTCATCATCGGACTCACGCTCGGATTGATATGGTAAAATCGACACCATCGTTACTGTCTTTACAGTGTGTGCAATCGCTGAGTTTTAGGAAGCCTCTGGAGCTGAAGTTCAGTTATGGTAATGGGATGTGCACGGTAGACCAATCACAACAGACTGGGCCATCTGGCCAATCAGAGCAGAGTAGGCTCGTGGAAAGGAGGGATTTAGAGAGACTGATTCATCCAACAAGTCGTTTGAAAATTACTGAAAAATGTGGTGATGTACAATGTACATTATGAGAAAATTAAATGCTTTTTGACCTTTGATGCATGTAAACCTGTTGTTGGAGTCTCCAAAACAAAATCAGGAGCCTTTAAAATAGCGTAATATACTGTTTTAAGTGCTTTATTTCTTAATTTAGATAAATAAATAGTATACATTTGAATATCAGCTACATGAAAATAATATCAACCAAAATATTGCGCATCCCCGATTTTTAAAAAGGAGCAATTTAAAACTTATTTATATGATTTCTGTGTTCCTTAGGTCTTACAATATTTACATTTATGCATTTAGCAGACGTTTTTATCCAAAACGACTTACAAGAGAGGGACAAAGCAATTCATAAAGGAGACAATAATATATGTAATATACAATGCAAAGTTTATTTGACAACTAGATTAGGAATCACGCTAGAGAAGATGATATATACACTATTGATTAAAAGTTTGGGTCAGTTGTTTTTTTTGTTTTGATTTTCCTGCATTTATTATATCAAAAATACAATAAAACAGTAATATAGTCAAATATTTGTACAATTTAAAATAACCTATAATAATCTATTTTAAAACGTAATTTATTTCTGTGGTGGAGGTTTGAGGTTTTACTTGAATAAAAAAAAAACAACAACATTTAACATTTCATTAAACGATTTAGCATTTCTAGTATGCTTTATTCAGAACATTTTTTAAAGTGGGCCGCATGCTTGTGTGCTGATCTCCAGTGTCTTTAAACGTTAGGTCATTAAAACAGCTGTTGTCCTTGTGCTGAAGCACTGCTGTAGAATACAGGAGCAAATGGCCACACATTCTCATAGGAAAAAAAGGATGGAGAATTATCCATTACACAAGTTTTTGAGTGTAGTCAAATCTCAAATCAAATATCTGACATTTGCAAAGTGAACAGCTCAGTTCTTTTATATGTAAAACAGTTCCATATACAGTGCAAAAAGCCATTTCAAGTCAATCTTGTATAAGGCCATTTAATATAAAGAAGAATTTAACCAGCAGTTACATCTACATAATATGTATGTAATGTTCAATTACCACAGTAGCCAACTCAGATTTTAGACATCCAATGAAAAAAACGTCACTTCAATAGTTCAATTAATTTAGAAATCTGAAATAGCTTTAAACAGCCCATTGTGCAGCTATGATGAAAAAAATGAATAAATAAATAAATAAAAACTCTCACCAGGACCAAAAAGCAAACTTTACAATAAGTGGCAGCAAGCGACATCAAGACAGCAGCCAAACGAAGACTATTTAGAAAAACCCTGACAGCTACACACGGCATGACGCACTTACTCCCCAGAACAACTTGTAACAGGTCCAGGAAATGAGACACTCAAAACTACGAGTGGAATTCTTAGGGTAAAAATCACTGTCGATGACGCCAACCTGAACTCAGCAGGAAAGAGGACATCCATTATACATACAACTGAACTCCTGATGATTCGGAAATGCACAATAAGTGGGGGCTCTTACCCTTAGTGAATACTGGGAGATCATCGAGGTTTATGTAAAATTAGCATGACGAGCCAGGGGTGACAGAAAACAATCAAGGCTGCCGAGAGGGTTTATAATTATTTCTGCATTCTGAAAAAGAAAGCATTAAGCTATTCTAATTATGAAAAAGAAAACATTAAGCTATGCCAATAAAGTCAGAGCAAAGTTTTCAGTAACAAATTGGTATCCTGTTGAGCACAGAATAGTAATCACAATGAAATCAAGGCGCACAATTTGAAAGCATTTAAAGGGGTCATGAATTGCGAAATCAAAATGTTGTGCAGTGCCAGGTTGTGGAAAAACAGTTGCTGCATATTCGCAGAGAGACTGAAATCAAACAACGATGCTTTGCCTTCTATATTGGATCTGACAGCAATGGCGCAACACACTTATGTGAGTAGTTTTTACTGTGTCACTATTGCTTTGTTACAGATCGTTTGATATGTACTGATTATGTGTACATGTCTAATTAAAATCCAGTGACCAGTGATTTCTGATGTAATGATTCATGTACAGTCAGATGTTCTTTGTTTCTTTTATTGCTGTCTATGTGTCAGTAAATCAAACCAGTGACTAAACGCTCAACTTCACATTGTTTCTTTTAGTAGGATGAAAATAAATTTTATTTAAACTGTGATTAAATTATAGAAAGTGATCAAAGAACGCTCCCTTTCAACAAATCTCTTATTTACATTGTGTTTGCACTGTTAGTTATAATGAACGCATTTTTTAGTGTGCAGAAATCGAGTTGCAATGACGAGATCTCTGCATTCATGCGCTCAACATGTCTGTGATCGGCTACAATGATCATCACTGCAACCTTTCATGCCACCATCTGAATATAATGCCACAGATCTAATTTTCATATGATAATTTAGTGCTTTAGAGCATTTCTTAATATTTCTGTGGAAAGCATGATACATTTTTCTGAATTTTATTTGACTTTTTTCAACAATGCAGAAGTCTTATAATCAATTTAATGCATTCTTGCTGAATAAAAGTATTATTTTAAACACACATATACATTATATATAATAAGTATTTATAATAAATTTTTTTTTTTTTTTTTTCAATATTTAAAGCTACTATTTAATAATTCTTAAAAGTTAAAGATAACATAAAAGGCCAAATCAAAGTGCTGGATTTAACCCTCCTGTTGTGTGTACACTTCAGAAATGTTTTTTTCAAGATGTGCAGGTTTATGATTTCTTCTAATAAATACGATTAGCATATTTTTCAGAGATGAGTTGCTTTGGGGTCAATTTGACCCTGGACATTACAGGAGGGTTGGGTGTTGAGACCCCTGCTCTAATGAACTCAAAAACAAACCGTGAAATTCAAAGAACAACCAAAACATCCTTGCAATGATCTAAAGGTGTCGTTACATGTGAGCTCAGAATATGTCCCCTTCGGATATTCTAAAAGAGATCAATAGTCCGTAAGAAACAATGAATGGATTTACCAACAGGCGTTCCCCTATCTGCCATGTGTGCTGAAGCACAGTTGGGAAGGTGAACGCCACGACGTAGCAGAGCAGAATACTGATTTCCAGTTTGGCAGCAACAAGCCCCTTGGCCAGGCTGATCTAGGCACCGCCATGTGCAACAGCATGGAGCCAGGTAATCACAAACCTTTCTCCTTTCTCTGAGGAGGTGGAACCAGAAACCCATCCTCAACCTCTCCATTTCCCCATACAGCAACCAAAACAATACTCTCCGAATTCATTCCCTACAGAAGCACACAAAAATGTATTTAGGACATCCTTCAAAGGGCCAGGTGTACAGCTGAAAACAGGGGAGAGGAATGTGCGCTGCTCTTTCTCTGTCAACAATGGTTTAATCACTGTTACTTTCAAGACCAACAAATCCCCAACATGGCCGGTTTAAACAGCGATGAGCCCTGAGGTCCATCAAATCATGATGATCAAAGAATTGTCTTATGAGAAGGCTAAACCTATCATGTACCACCGAACAATAATATATCATCTCAGTGGTCTGAACACATGAACTGAGCAGGTTAAAAAAAACAAAATTCGGCACTTCAGTCGCAAGATTAAGTTGTAAAAGATTTAATTCAAATCTCAGATCAGATTTTTCTCAAGAGGTCTCATAGTGCTCCGTTTGTCAAACTCAAACGTCAAAGTTGCACTGGTAAAAGAGTATATGAGCCATAGCTGTTAATTCTCATTGCATCTCATCCCAAGCCTCCATTGCTAATTCCAAAACGTAATTTTAGAGCTAGTAATGGAGGCTTGAGCCATTGATAGACTAATGCAGTTATTAATGCAGTTATGAAAGAGAGAGATTAAGCGTGTGTGAATTTTCAGTTTATCTGCATCAAGAATAGTGCCATTATTACCTCGCTAGTGAGAAATATCATGTAGCTTTTACGTTTCTAAACTATTTTACTGATAAAATCGCCAGAGCAGCTCTGATTAAACATTTCTGTGCATTTCTGTGTGTAATTTTGTGGCAAAACATGGAAATAATTTGTCATTTTTATCCTATTGTTTACTATATTTATTTGCTTGGTCAGTGTCGTTGTGGGTTTTGGTTCGTTTGCTGTTGTAGTCTGAAATAACTGAAATCATTTGGCGGAGTGATATGGAACTGTAATGCGGTCGAGACCTGCCTGGAACTACTTTAACCGTGCGTTTCCCTGAAAATAACTGCACACCTTAGAACGTTAGTCAGCCAATCAGATTCAAGCATTCAACAGCCCCGTAGAATAAAAATAGATATTGAAAAATGTGGCATATAGACCAACCATAAGCTGTATAGTGTATGTGTTTATAATTTTATATTTATATTTGTAACTTAATTTCAATGTACATTGTACAATGTACAGAAATTACTTAGCAAGGATGCATTAAATTCATCAAATGTGACTTTTACACTGTTACAAACATTTTAAATAAATGCTTTTTGAACTTTCTATTTAATCAAAGAATCCTGAAAAAAATGGATTACAGTTTCCATAAAAACATTAAGCAGTACAAAATTATCAACATTGATAATAATGAATGTTTTTTGAGCACAAAATCAGCATATTAGAATGATTTATGAAGCATCATGTGACACTGAAGACTGGAGCAATGCTGCTCAAAATTCAGCTTTGCAATCACAGGAATAAATTACATTAAAATATATTAAAATAGAAAACGGTTACTTTAAATTTCATATTTCATAATATTACTGTTTTTACTGTATTTTTGTAATAAGTTGTATTTAACCTAGAATTTAATGAATGCAAGCCAATTATTCACAGGTTTTCTTTACATCAACTAATTCACACTAGACGTCAGTTGCTAAAATGCTCACATTATCCTAGGTAAATATTCTGCTCATATCCTAAATGTTCATGTAATCAGTTTTCCCCATGCAAAATTTGATTTCTTCATCTTGAGAATGTGATGTGTTGGCCATCAGGAGAGTTCTCCACTTTAATGTCCAGAGTAGCTTTGAGATCATGAGAACTTAATTGGCCTACTACTTTGTGCAGCATATATCAGATATCATCATGTGTAGGAGAGCAACCAGAGATACTTGTACTCCTTCGACACAGCAGATGCTGAACTAATTCACTCAGTTGTTGTAGATGAGCTGTAATATTCTCTAAACGCTTGATAGATGGATAAACAGGATTCTCCGTCTTTCTCGCCTACTACACTCCCCTCAAACCCAGAAGACTTTTCACACAAACCACTTAGTCAAGAAGGCCATGACATTATATACACACTACCGTTCAAGAGAGTTTGGGGTCGGTAAGGCGCCAACTTTCTGCACAGTCAATAGCTACAGACCTCCAATCTTCGTGTGGCCTTCAGATTAGCTCAAGAACAGTGCGTAGAGAGCTTCATGGAATGGGTTTCCATGGCCGAGCAGCTCATCCAAGCCTTACATCACCAAGTGCAATGCAAAGTGTGGGATGCAGTGGTGTAAAGCACGCTGCCACTTGACTCTAGAGCAGTGGAGACGTGCTTTCTGGAGTGACTAATCACGCTTCTCTGTCTGGCAATCCGATGGACGAGTCTGTGTTTGGCGGTTGCCAGGACAACGGTACTTGCCTGACTGCATTGTGCCAAGTGTAAAGTTTGGTGGAGGGGGGATTATGGGGTTGTTTTTCAGGGATTGGGCTTGGCCCCTTAGTTCCAGTGAAAAGAACTCTTAATGCTTCAGCATACCAAGACATTTTGGACAATTTCATGCTCCCAACTTTGTGGGAACAGTTTGGGTATGGCCCCTTCTTGTTCCAACATCACTGCGCACCAGTGCACAAAGCAAGGTCCATAAAGACACGGATGAGCGAGTTTGGTGTGGAGGAACTTGACTGGCCTGCACTGAGTCCTGACCTCAACCCGATAGAATATCTTTGGGATGAATTAGAGCGGAGACTGCCAGCCTTCTCATCCCACATCAGTGCCTGACCTCACAAATGCGCTTCTAGAAGAATGGTCAAAAATTCCCATAAACACACTCCTAAACCTTGTGGAAAGCCTTCCCAGAAGAGTGGAAGCTGTTATAGCTGCAACTCCATATTAAACCCTACGAATTAAGAATGGGATGTCATTAAAGTTCATGTGCATGTAAAGGCAGGCGTCCCAAAACTTTTGGCAATAGTGTATATCCAAGTGAAATGGGGAAATAAAATGTAGGGTGGGACTTGATTTTGTCCATCATTGTTGGATTGTTGTGGCTTGCTATTGCTGTGATGTCATGTGAGACCAGTAAACACATCATCAGAGAAGAAAAGATGTCGCTGCAAGAGGGGAAGCTATTTTGATTAATGATTATGAGGGCATATGGATTTTTAAAAAAAAATAATGATGTGTACGAATAAATCACTTATAATAAATACTAAAACATTCCCCAAAAAAAAACAAGAATTGCTTTTCTGTGGTAATCGACAGCATGTTGCAGACAGAACATAAGGGGGGGGGGGGGGGGTAACACAGTTTCAGCCAATCTTGAGTACCTATAGAGTAGCATTGCATCCTTCATATCTCAAAAAAGTCTTTAGTTTTATTAGATTTATAAAAGACAGATAAGCTGTACCGACTCTTCCCGAAAACAGCCGAACTCATGGAGGAGTGCAGTGGGCGGAGCTAAAGAGACACACAAACACCTATGACAAACACATGCACACACACACACACACAATACATTTGTGGCATTATCCCTCCCTGGATAACTTTCTATTCACTATACGTTTGTGTTGTTCACATTATATGCACTTACGCGCCGATTGCCAACAAAACATAGACATTTGATGCAGTTTCACTCACCGCCTGCGGTTTCGACTCGTGACCGGGAACAAACATACACACTTGCAGAACTCCATTGCTGCTCCGGAAAAACACACTGCATCCACTGTTTCCTTAACGCTGGGTTATTTGGGAAGCTGAACAAGGTTATCTTTCCCTCACAACCAGAAACACACTTCTTTAGTGACATTGTTGATGTTGTGGTCTAAAAACAAAATGACAGCGCTGCCGACGGCTCCCGTAACGAAGCTCGTTGATGGGTGCGCTCTCGCTCTCGCACGCGCTCTTCCTGGAGAAGTTCCCATACAAGGAATTCCACCCATTTTGATGTAATACATGGCCATACTCGGAAAAAAAACTTTCCGAAACTTGCGTGTATTTGGCACAGAAATACTCCGTCATACGTCCAACTCATTTTTTTTAAAATTTTGGCTATGTTTAGCATGAGCATCCAACTTTTTAACAGTGTAAATAAGTCAGAATGCATGAAATCGCATTAGACCCCCCTTTTAAGTCGTATTTAACCCTGAAAATTCCTTTAATCTCCAGATAATGGTCACCTTACATGACATATGCACTTAGCACTTAGCAACCAAAGCTTAAATGCATGTTAGGTCTGGTACCACAACATATTTTTTTTTTTTTAAGTTTAAAGGGAAGATAGCAAAAATATGTTTTCTGTCAATGGACCTCTAAGGTCAGACAGGGGACACATCTATATGATGCATTTCTTGAGTTTAACTCACAGAGGATGTTCTTGTCTTCATTTTACCTGTCTACTCCTATAGAATATGAAAACAGAAGAGACAACGTCTCCAAGGAACTGATCCCATCAGTCTCTGTCTCAGTAAGCTGTCTAAATATTATATATTAGACAAAAATAAACCCTTACAAATTCTCGCCTCAAAATGTTCCAAAACGTAAAGTCAAAGAACAACATGAGGATGAGTACATGGCAAAATTCTTCTTATCCCTTTGATGCCTCTGTGCATGTTGAAACTTATTTTTTAGCTAGTGTATACCAA
This sequence comes from Coreius guichenoti, assembly GCA_039654105.1. Classification (NCBI taxonomy): domain Eukaryota; kingdom Metazoa; phylum Chordata; class Actinopteri; order Cypriniformes; family Gobionidae; genus Coreius; species Coreius guichenoti. The sequence goes on from CM077190.1 coordinate 3,986,007, forward strand.
GTCTACGATGTTTCAAAATGCTGAGCTACTTATAATGTACTTGTAAGTGTATTCGGCTGTTAATAATGTGAGATGAGAATGACAATCTAAAAATTTCCTGAAGGCAACAGAAACACAAACTATTCTTGCCTTTCATATAACACAGCTCAATAGAGCACAAAAATGACACCATGAATGCACTTCAAAGCAGTATCAATGACGGTGCAATGACGATAGCTATTCTGTTCTTTACTTCTATTTAATGTGTTTGCTTTGTTTGATGCCATGCAAACATTTATTGCACCAACAAACAACCGCTGCTGAATATTAATCTAATGCCAGCTTGGAATCATTTTACTCTACACCTGGGGTCTTGAGGGAAAGTCAATGCTCAAGTATTGAAATTCAGAATCCCTGCTGTTGCTCTCAAATATCAAGCGTCTATTCCACCACACACACTCACACAGGCTGTCATATCTCCACTGTATTTCTAGATCAGCTTTGCCATCAGCAATACACCTGTTATCGCAGTAATGCAGTCAACCTCCTCGCAGCAGTGTTTTCTGGTCTCAGTGCCTCTCTCTCTCTCACACACACACACACACACACATATAAATATAAATAAATAAATATATATAACACTCCCCTGGAGGGGCCTCTTACAAGCAGACAAATGGGCAAGGCAAGTTAACTACACATGGGTTATGTACATTATAAAGCACAATTACTTATAATGTAATAAGTACAATTACAATAATTGAATACAATATTTTTAGTATATACATCAGTGTTGTTATTGTTTACTAAAACTAAACACATTACAAATAGTTTCCAGTAAATGCAATAAAGCTGAAATAATAAATTGGAAGGAAGGAAGGAAGGAAGGAAGGAAGGAAGGAAGGAAGGAAGGAAGGAAGGAAGGAAGGAAGGAAGGAAGGAAGGAAGGAAGGAAGGAAGGAAGGAAGGAAGGAAGGAAGGAAGGAAGGAAGGAAGGAAGGAAGGAAGGAAGGAAGGAAAGGAAGGAAGGAAAGGAAGGAAGGGAAGGAAGGGAAGGAAGGAAGGAAGGAAGGAAGGAAGGAAGGAAGGAAGGAAGGAAGGAAAGGAAGGAAGGAAAGGAAGGAAGGGAAGGAAGGGAAGGAAGGAAGGAAGGAAGGAAGGAAAGAAAGAATTTCATGGAAATCAACATGGAAATGGCCCCTAGAATATTTTGTTACACTGAACACAAAATATATCAAAAGAAACAACAGACCCTCTGCTTTTAAACAAAAGATTTTATTCTAGCTTCATGCATTCTTTTTTCAATCACTTGAATGTGGGTGTTTTACTAAAAAAAAAAAAAAAAAAACATTTTGAGCAAAAAGCTGAGAAAATCATGTTTTTGTCAAAGACTACATTCTGATCAGATTCAGAGCAATGATCAAAACACAGATGGAGTAGATGGAGTCCATCAACACCCCCAAAGCTTCACAGTCCTACAGCTCATCCTGGGTCGACATCTCATTCAGTAAAATAAGTTTTGATTTATATGCTGTTTAATGTTGATGATTGCGTTATTTTACATATGCATATGATTACATATGATATCACTTGTTTCTGCAACTTCTTCACATGTGCTTTGATCAGGAGATTCAGTGCTCTTTCAGAAGATGTGTCATAGCGGGTAGGGGGTAGTGTATAACAGTGAAAACATGGAAACCCGGAAAATTCTGTGTTTGGCGGGGAAAGAGTTAAAGGTGCAATGTGTAAGATTTTTGCAGTAAAATATCCAAAAACCACTAGGCCAGTGTTATACAATTTGTTCAGTTGAGTACTTACAATATCCCAAATGTTTCCAACTATTTGTAAATCATGAGAAAATTGCAAATTTAACCAAGGAACCGGGACGTGTGAGGGAGTCGCCTGTCAATGGTGTCATATCCGCGTCATATCCCGGGACTCGCGTGTGGCGCTGATATCTGTCTCTTATTAGTAATCATATCACAGTCATGTTAAAAAACATGAATGCATTCACTCATCCATAAATATTTCCCCATAAACATTATTAGATCCATCGGTATGACGACAAGTTCCATGATTCCATGCTCGTTCACTGCGTCATCAATCTACGCCTTTGTTATTGTTTTGAAGAGGTTAGCGACCCCTAGCGGTGAAAAAATACATAGTGTAGCTTTAAGGTGTTGATACACGGGGCAACTTTTTGAGCAATGTTGCCATCAATGGGCAACCAGGTGAGACATTTGTTGCCCATTCTCAATGGGAAAGTGCCCCAGCAACATCGCTCTGCAATATTGCCCAGCAACATTGCTCAAAAAGTTGCCCCGTGTATAATCACCTTTAAAGATCAACAGAAATATTTCAAAAATGACAGAAGTACATAAAAATCACTAAAAACTAAAATTGAAATAAAATTGATCTAAAACTGAAAATATAAAAATAAAAGCTAGTTCAAAATATAGTATGTAAATAATACTGTAGTCTATTCATGTAATTCTATCTATCTATCTATCTATCTATCTATGAAGTTGACCTATTAGTTAACCCTCCAGCTAGCATCTAGTCGATTTTAAAAAATATGTAGTTTAGTTTTGTACATTGTTACCTTGGATACCTGCAAAACATTGTACATAAATACAGCAGAGAGACACAGCATATTATACTTCCTATACTTTCAGATGACTGTGGGTTGAGAGAGAGCATTGCCATAGAAATGTCAACATCCAAAGGTCAGATACGAGCCAGTAAAGAGGCTGCTTATGTAAAGCCATTACTCTCAGCAGTTGATGCTTTATGAATAAAAGGCCAAAGAGACATAATCACAGTGATTACAATGTGTCGGTATACTCAGAATAAACTAATCACTGCATAGTGGGCTGGAAATCTCTGCCATAAGAATGACTAATGCATATACATATTTTTGTCCCTGTGGGTATTCTGTTAATCACGGTAACATTAACTACAAGCTTCAAAGTTTAGCTGCATTTAAAAAAAAAAAGTTTTATGAAATACGCAGCCGAATATCTTTTTGAGTAGTGATCCAGTGAGAGGAAAAGAATGTATTCTTGAAAAAAAACTCAGATTAGATTACAGTCCGCCTATGCGTGTCTCCTAACTGGATTAAAACAGCCACCTCCCATCGCAGACAAACTCCACTCGCCCATTTGCAACGCTAATTTAGGGTGAGCTGGAGGGAGTGGAGGGGGTGGAGGGATGGTGGGTGTCTGGCAGGCAGACCTTTAATCTCCCACGTCAGCACGAATCCTCAACTGTCAGAATGAGTGATTATCCTGCAGTCTGTCTCACCTGTCCTGCTTGCTGGATGTCATAGATGTGCGGAAAATCAAGCGGCCACACCGAAACTCTCTGTGAGGTTTCTTCTTATTAATGAATGATCATCCCTCTATGTTGTGAAACAGCAACACAAAAGCCAGGCAATTGGATGTCAAGACTAAATTGTTTATTTAATGAGATGATCGAAGGGCAGATCAACATTTCACAATGGCTTAATAAACATAATGCTACATCTTTACAGCATTCGCCGGAAAAACCGAGGACAAGGCTAAATGCAACTCGTTCATCAAATAAAGGCAAGGAAGGGGAAAAAAAAAAATATTATAAGTCAAGGCCCAGTGACCTTTCAAGTCAAGTGGCTTTCGCTGTTTGGGCTGAATTGTAATTGTTATACTACAGGTGACGCTGCAGAGCCACATCTCCAGCAAATCACAACCTAATGAGCATGAGCTGTCAAAGCAATTAGAGGCTAATTGTTTTAGAAGCGACCATACTGATGTTCATAAAAATCACAAGAACAGAGAATTTCACCCTATTAATTGATCCCACAAAGGAAGTCTGTGATACCTGGAAAACCATAAGCATTCCCATGCATTTCAATGGCAATTGCTCGGCTAATGCCCCTGGAAGTATGCGATTTGAAATCTGTCCCCAGTTTCCCCATCCAGGATTTTGTGAGCCCAAGAAATGTAGGAAAATTACTGGCAACCGAATATACTACTGACTATCCTGAGATGTGACAATATGATAAAAAATAATATATTGAAATATTTACAATACTTATATGTAGTACAGTATACACATATACACATATACATACATACAGAAATAAATAACTTTATATGTAAACCCACCATTTGACAGAAGAATGTCTATGAATTTTGCAGTTACTTATGAGTGGTTATATAAAGATTTAACAGATCGCACTCATGAAGAGCAGTTTCAAGCCCCAATCAATCAATCAATCAATCAATCAATCAATGGGTTGAGAATTCATAGGTTGCGTCCGAAAACTGACTTGCTGACTTTGTAGGCAGCGTTTGCGCACAAAAAAAACCTCACGAAACTGATTTCAGACAGGCTTCTGAAGCAGCGTAATGGTTTAATGATCTACAGCTAAAATAGAGACAGCTTTGGTGAAAACGAAGTGAATATTTATTACTACAATAGTAGTTTCTTGCTTTTAAAAAAATAAATAAATAAATAAATAAATAAATCAAAAGTGGAAACCGTAGGTCAAAAACATACATTTGCACACAAACTGACCACCAACACAACTTTATTTTTTAGCTCAACTGTCACAGAATGGAAAGCACAGGATTGTGGGATATCAAAGGCAGCGAAGGATACTTCAATGGGTGCTTCTCAATATCCCTCCTCGCTTCCTCGCTCCTCCGTCCTCCATCATCCATCCTATGACCCGGAAACCGATCGAGCTCAGCCATCTTGTAGGAAATCTCAACTCTCTAATTGCACCACGAGGATCAAGGAGTGAGGAAGCTTCCTGAGGAGTCATGAGCGAGGATACACAGGTGTATGCTTTGCTTAAGTGTTTTATCGACTAACGTGATGCACGTATAAATTCTCCTCCCCCTTCACATCTTGCCACAGTTTATTTTTTATTATTATTATTATTATTATTATTATTATTATTATTATCATCATCATTATTATTATCATTATTGTTTACATGTACAAGACACAGATGTATGTCAAATTACAACAACTGTTGTAGGACAGCTGCAGAATTATATCAAAGCACAAGAAAATTAAACAAACTGTAATACTATATAACAAATAAAAAGCTGTTAATAATTGGGAATAATTCATTGTTAATAATAACTGCTAATATAAAAAAATACAGACAAATGTGGTGAAGGTTGAAACTATTACAATATAAATAATTATCTCTAATGTTTAAGAATCCCAATTTGGAAGCTAAATCCAGCGGTGCAGAGTCATCATTAATTGACAACGCTTTGAAGTGACGCTAAAGGGAGCGAGGATATATCATTTCACTTGATTCAATTCCTCCATCCTTCCCTCGCATCCTGAAGGGGTGGAGCTAAGACGCGAGAAAAGGAAACGAGGATGCACAAATAAAAATTGAGATGCACCCTATGCTTCAAAAGTGTATCAGATGAAGGTATCTCAGGAGACAGGAAGTGAAGCTAACTAACGGACATACCTTAATGCCTTCTTACCTTGGAACGCACCCTTCGAAGGCAGCATTTTTTAGTTTTCAGACACAACCATGGAATTCTACAAATCTTAAGGATGAATTCTGATTCTCTTTAAAGGGATAGTTCACCCAAGAATGAAAATTCCGTCATCATTTACTCACCCTCAAGTTGTTCCAAACATGTATGAATTTCTTTCTTCTGCTAAACACAAAAGATGATATTTTAAAGAATATGGGGAACTAAACATTGACTTCCATAGTATGGGAAGAAAATATTTCTGAGATCATCAACTGTTTGGATACAGACATTCTTAAAAATGTCTTTTGTGTTCAGCAGAAGAAAGAAATTCATGCAGGTTTGGAACAACTTGAGGGTGAGTAAATAATGACGGAATTTTCATTTTTGGGTGAACTGTCCCTTTAAGACTTAAACAAGAAACAAAGTTAACTGCAAGTTAAAAGTAAAGCTGCTTGCAAATCTCTTATGAATTCAACTTTTTTCTTTCTGTATGAAGAATAATACATGCTGCTGTGCTGTATCTATTTTGAGTTCACTTGTCAGAGTTTCCCTTTGCATAGAAAAAGCTATCAAATCTCTGGACATTAATTTAATTGTTAAAGAGTCTTTTATTCAACAGTTGTGAAAAACTCTTGAAGCGTTCTAAACCTAAAAAACCCTAAGGACTTGTTTACTGGCAGGAGTTGAGTCTAAATTTATTCAAACAAGCTGTAGAAACGGCTTCTGGAAAAGCCATCACGCTTGGAGTCCCTCCACCTCATCATCGCAGAGTCAAAACTACATCAATAACCAAACTGTGTCCACAGAATACGCTTTCTCACCAGTTTATGCCATTCCCACGTTCTCCCTGACATACTTGGAGCTTGTCATGACTTGAAATGAATTTACAGTGAATCTGTGGCTGCCCGGACCATGCAATGCCCTACTAAAAAAAAAACAAAAAAAACGATCAGCCTGCTGATTTGTATTCAGGTTCAGGTGTGGAGTCTTTAAGGTGAATTATTGCCTCACCTATAACCCGATGGTCATTCATTCTCTAATGGCCATCTAGATTGATATGAAGTTTACAATGTGTTTGGCAGCTAATTTGTGAACGGATGGCCAAACAACACCAGCGCAAGATAACAACCTTCTGGTTATGAATGGTGAAAGTGCTCAATATGCTGCTGGAGGAATGTTAATGAGCGTCCACCCGTGCCGTTAGCCCTCCAAATTCCAGACAAGGGACAGTATACAAAGCCAGCAAACTGCTATATAGAAATGACCTTCCAAACAAACGCAAGAGAGACATTGTACAATGCAGACAGCCAACAGCAGGGCTGTTTCTATTCTTGTCTTTTGTCAGTATAGCAAAAACTAGATATTTTTGACAGCTAATGTCTCATGCACACACAGTAAGCTAATTTTTTCTTATGCTATTTACAGTATCATCACTGATTTGCTACAATTTATTTAAAAAATAAATCAAGTTATTTTTGACACAGTAGAACTGCACAGCATGAATCATGAATGTACTTTTTATATAGTCTTTTCTATATGTGATGAACCTAAAAGCACTAGTTTAAATGAGATAAGTGCATCTTCTTTTCCATGGCCTTTCTATTCTTGCAGGCATTGTTCTGAACTTCTAAAATAAACTCACCTTACCCCAGAGGACAATATGACACTGCTACTCACACTGAGGTGAAGTCCAAACAGTGCAGGAAGACTATTGCTTCTAAATTGTAAAAAAAAACAAAAAAAAAAAAACAGAGGATGACAGAAAAGTTCAGGAGTTGAGGCATATTGGATAGCACACCTGCTCCAACACATTGCAAGTTGAAGTTCAACTCTGTCTCTTCACAGTCCAGTATTTATTAGATCCTGTCCATTCTCTACTTTAAATGAAGGTCAATAACTTTAGTCTAAAAGGGATAAGTGTTTTAGTGCAAAGGGATAGTTTACCCGAAAAAGAAAATTCTGTAATCAATTCCTCACCCTCGTGTCGACTTTCATTCAGCTTCCAAACACAAATGAAGATATATGTATTTAATGTTAATTTGTTGGTTTGGTAGATAATGCTTCTTTGGTAGCACCGTCTGCTTGCTCATTTCCAGAGATTCCCAAATGAACAACAATTTTGCAAAGAAACTTTAAAATATCTCACTTCCTGTTGGTTTTCAGATTTTGCACCAGAAGACTTTTATGTAGGTTTTTGGCTGTTACATGTGTCTACCGAATTTCATACCTGTACGTGAAACGTAGTGCGAGGGGCACGTCGTTGAAAATTTGTAGGTGGCGCTATCGAGCCATTTTGCCACACCTAATTCTGAAACCCATATCAGACATAAATGTTCACCACTTCTGACGTGTGTGCAAAGTTTCGTGAGTTTGAGCATGTTTAGGCCCTCAAAAATGTGATTCATTTCGGAGGCGAAACATTAGACTTTGTCAGGCCGCCACTGACACACCCTTCAGCGAAAACTCAAGATCTTCACAACTTAACATCACCAAGGCCTTAAGATTAGACTGACCAAATATGATGTTGTTCTGGATAAATCTCTATGAGGAGTTAATCACAGTGTAAAACATGTCATTTCCTGTTGCCAGTAGGCGGCGCTATGACTGTAACTGAATATTGGCATGTAGATGTGTTCAGGCCAGGACTGATACATGTGAAGTTTGGGGCAGATCGGACATTGTATGCCCGAGTTACAACAACTTCCTGTTTCATTGCGAAACATCAAACTTTGTGAGGCCGCCACGGACACGCCCTTCAGCGAAAACTCAAGATCTTCGCAATTTAACATCGCAAAGGCCTTTAGATTAGACTGACCAAATATGATGTTGATCTGATTAAATCTCTAGGAGGAGTTCGTTAAAGTACAACATCTGGAAATGGCAAAAATTGCAAAAATTTTGCAGAGAAAATTCAAAATATCTGACTTCCTGTTGGGTTTTCAGATTTTGCTCCCAGGGACTTTTTTGTAGGTATTACATGTGTTACATCTGTTACATGTGTCTGCTGAATTTAATACTTATGCGTGAAACATAGCGCAAACAGCACTTAATTGAAATTTTGTAGGTGGCGCTATCGAGCCATTTTGCCACACCTAATTCTGAAACCCATATCAGGTGTAAATTTTCACCACTTCTGACACATGTGCAAAGTTTTGTGAGTTTCCGAGTATGTTTAGGCCCTCAAAAAGGCAATTCATTTCAGAGAAGAAGAATGATAGGCTGAGCAATTACAATAGGGTCCTCACACCATCGGTGCTTGGGCCCTAATAATAGAGCATTTGCTTCTGCTGTGTTCTGTCACGGATGCTGTCAATAGTGCTTGTATTTAAAGTGTCCCTATTATGCTATTTTAAAGGCTTCTAATTTAGTTTTGGTGGCCTTCTGATGTTTACATGCATCAAAGGTCAAAAAAACACTTTCATTTTCTCATAATATACATTGTACATCACCACACTGTTCAATGATTTTCAAACGACTCGATGAATCAGTCTCTCTAAATCCCTCCTTTCTGTGAGATACTCTGCTCTGATTGGCCAGATGGCCCAGTCTGTTGTGATTAGTCTACCGCATAACAGTGCGTGTTTCGGAAACAAACGCCCATTACCATAACTGAACTCCAGCTCCATCCGTTTAACTCGATTCGGCGGTTCACAGTCGATTCTTTCTTTTGGGAGACAATAACTTTATCTATCATGCACTTTCGACTTTACAACGCAGACCGTTTACATTCACAAACAGCGATATTACACACTGCATGAAAGGGAATACTCGAAAAAACCATAATAGGGGCACTTTAACACTGAATATTCCTTTTAGGCCTCATAATATTAATTTACACTTCGTTTTACTTTATTAATTTCATCTTCATTCATCTTGCAGTAAATGTCAACTACTATAAACTTAAAAACACAGCTAAACCCAGACTGGCAGAATTCTCCATCAACTTCTCTGTTAGATTAGACACAGAGAGCACAGTGGCAAATGGCCTTTATCTGATAAAAGAAAACAGCAAGGCTGAAATTACCGACTCGTGAATGAGAGAGAAGGTGAACACCCGAGCCGACACCTTCAGATGCTCATGCGTAGGTGCCGGCAGGCTAATTGATTATTGACAGCATGCCTGTTTCTCCGTGCCTATGGCAAGGTGTATCCCATGTCCTCCTAGTGACTGACTGCTGTGATGAAAATTTGAAGGAACAACTCTGATTTATTCTTCTTAATGAAACAAAAAGTTATTCTGCATAAGTATTTGCCAGATCAGCTGTGAAAATATTTCTTCATTTTGTGACTTTTTCCAGTGTTTCTCCTAATGCTTAAAAACATTGGTGACTCTACTACTGCATTGTCTTGCCCTGAGGAGCTTTTGTTCACACTGAATGCAGATGCTTTGTAAAAAAAATAATGGTAACACTTTAGTTGAGGGTTTAATTCTCACTATTAACTAGTTGCTTATTAGCATGTATATTACTAGGATATTGGCTGTTTATTAGTACTTATAAAGCACATATTAATGCTTTATATTGCATGACCATCTTCATCCGGTAAAGGGATAGCTCACCCAAAAATGAAAATTGTGTCATTAATTCCTCACCCTCATGTCGTTCCAAACCCGTAAGACATTCGTTCATCTTCGGAACACGAATTAAGATATTTTTGATGAAATCCGAGAGGTTTCTGAACCACCCATATGCAGCAACGTCATTGCAACGTTCAAGGCCCAGAAAGGTAGTTTTGTTTTAGCACACAAAAAGTATTCTCGTCGCTGCTTAATATCAAGGTTGAACCACTCTAGTCACATGGACTATTTTAACAATGTCTTTATTACCTTTCTGTTCCTTGAGCGTTGCAATGACGTTGTTGCCTATGGGTGGTTCAGAAACTAATCAAAATATCTTAATTCGTGTTCCGAAGATGAACGAATGTCTTACGGGTTTGGAACGACATGAGGGTGAGTTAATAATTTTTCAGAATTTTCATTTTTGGTTGAACTAACCCTTTAATCCTACCCAATACCTAAACTTAACAACTACCTTACAAACTATTAATAAGCAGTAATTAGGAGTTTATTCAGGCAAAAGTCGTAGTTAGTAGTTAGTTAGTTATCATAAACACAGCATCTTGATTACCATTTTCAAATCTCTCCTAGCGAACTAGTGTTGCTCAAAGAAACATAATAAATGAGATGGTTAGATAAAATAAACCATTCACCCAAAAATGAAAAATCTGCCATTGTAACTGCAAGGAAAAAAAAGTTATCAATAAAAGTTACCAAGTTCTTGTGTTCCTCAGAAGAAAGTAAGTCTCACCAGTTTGAAACAATATAATTAAATGAGGACAAAATTTTAATTTTGGTTGAATTAGCACCACCAAAAATCTTGCAAGCATCAACAGGAAGAGACTTCTGACTGGTTATTCTAAGAACACTAAGAAATACTAAATCAGACCATTCAAAAATAAACTTTTGGTTGGATTTCAAAACCTTTTCACACTCCTTTTTATTATTCTGTGGAAAATGTTCACAGAAGTTCTTCCCATTTGGAGGAGTACAAATCACCCCAGGGAAACTTATTTTGTTCCCCAGCTCTCCCACAGAAACCAGCATCCTGCAGCACAGCTACAATGCAAAAAGTTTTTCATCATGTGAAGACCTTCCATTCTTTGGACAAACAGCAAACAAGTTTGTAGCTCACATCCATAGGACCTTGTTATTTATCATGACATTTCAAGAATCTATAGCAACTCTTTGAAAAAGGATAAAAATACAGAATCGCGAGATGAGCAAGGAAAGCGCAGGGTGTTTCTAAATCGAGTGTGTCTAAAAGGCGCTCCCTCACTCCTACACTAAAAAATCTTGGGTTATTTTTTCTACCCAAATCCTGGGTTGAGCCTTTTGGGTAATTTTTTGGGGTTATTTTTTCAGTGTTTGGGTAGTTTTTGTGTTACCCAGATCCTTGGTCAGGGTTGAGTTATTTATGCGTCATTCGCACCTTTTCAGGAGAGAGCAATGCAGCTCTGTCATATTGGTGCATGTCTTCGGTAAAATACAGGTTTGTGTACATTTTATTTTATCTATAAATTCGTTATTGTGCTGTATATCGTTTCATTTTATGCAAAGCAACATACAGGGGCGCGATGTGAGTCTAGGCGTTGGTCTTTTCGCCTGATGAAAACGTCTGATGCCTTGCCCTTGCATAAAATTTTATTCAAAAAATACAGAATATAAATGCTTATGATGTTAAAATATGTTCTCATAACTGTACACTGATTGTTTATGGACAGGTTATGGAGTCAGTCATCACATGTCAGCTACGAGAGAAACGGCGGCAGTCTAAAGTTAGAAGTTCTCCCGCTGAACACGATACAAGCTCAGGCACGAGATCCAGCGCCGTTACGGTGGAAACAGGACAACAGAGACTGGACAATTACACTTGAATTACTTCTAAATGTTTAATTTTTACTTCTAATATTTGTGAAACAAGTTTAAATGTAGGCAGTATGTATTAAAACATATAAAATATGCTATATTGTAAAATACGATCGAAAATAAAAGGAATTATCATGCAAGCCAGTGGTTGTGTGGAGTATTTAAAAAAATAAAAAATAAAAAAGTTTAGAGGATTTAAGTTAAACCGTAAACATTAATTCTTGTATGAAGTTTAAAAAAAAAAAAAAAAAATAGCTAGTATTATAGTAAAAACGAATCAACCCATTATGCTGGGTTAAAAACCCAATTTGCTGGGTAGAATTAACCCATCATGTGTTCTGTCCTATATTTACCCAGCCCTTCGGTTGTTTTTAACCTAGTGTTTTTTAGAGTGTATGTGACTGAGTTAAGGTGTCGGACTCGGAAAACACTGCTTGTTTATACGTGGGTGCTGCTTTTCCTTGACTTGTCTTTTCTGAAGAGTTGTGTTCACAGAGGAGACGTACCACTTACACCTGGATGTCAGTGCGCTCGTGGAAGGGCTGCTCCTAATTCTGTCCAAGCATCCTCTTTTAATCTCTACGTAAAAAGCTAACATTGCATTTCATGATTAAAACCACTAGGATACTTGTCATTCCTGGTGCTAATCGCACATCTATCCAAGGACAGCCAAAAATCAAATCAAAAATATGTCACCTTTGAATGACTTCACAAATTGTTTAATACTGCGTCCCGTAAATACCATGTGCGAAAGGGAGAAATCTTTGTTGCTATTTATTTGTGAGAAGCAGAGCCTCAATATGACCCAATAAAAGTTTTGGGAGAAATCTATTTCATTTCTCATAAAGTCATGCATTTAAATGTGGGCTTCTCAAACGCTCCCTTGAATGTGTAACTTTGCCTTCCCCAAGACCCACACCACCGAAATCAATTTTTATAGATTGCCATCGCCGTAATATTCACGCATCAGTCTCAGAGCTACAGTCAAACATAAACAATGAGGTCAGTTTACTGTAGAGGGCTGATCCATAATTGGTATTTTAATTTTAAAATAGCTCACAGTCCTACATATCAGGCAAAAAAACCCCTGATAAAATACAATTTGAAATGAGATTAAACCAAAGTAAACAGCTCATGCATACTAAAGTAAACATGAAATGAAATCTCTCATAACACCTGTGCATACAAATGAACACATTATGAAGCTATTCACACTATCCAGCTGCAAAGCAAAAAGACTAGAAAACTTGGGGTGGGGGGAGAGATAAAATAAACGAGTGACTTAATAGAGAGTATGCAAACAGGCCAAGGAGTAAATCATTCTAGTATTGTTGCTGGGATTTCTTGATTTAGATTTTAAACTAAATGGCGTGTCACCGTATAGCGTGGGATTATTGATGTCACAACGGTGCTTGTCTTTTGTCGTAAACCATGTATGGACCAATGAGCACTGATCTACTATCCCTCTAAACCTCTCCTAAGAAATATATTCATCATTTCTAACAGAAGCACAGGCTGAGCTTGCAGTTCCTTAAGCTTATTTGCAATAACCGTATGAGAATAAACACTGCAGAGAGAGAAAAGGCAACTGAAATAAGGCACTCAACTAAATCCTGATGTACTGGCTCTCTGTGAGCTATAACAAGACATTGTCCCAACAATACTGAATTTGATGAGCATCTCACTGACTGTTATGCACTGGCTGCATATCTCAAGGCTCTTATGAATATATTCCACCTGAAATGATTTTTAGATCCTCTCTCACATCTTAATATCACTCTACACAGCCCACCACAGTAATCAACAGCAATCATAGTTTGAAACGTCTCTCACGACAGCTAATGAGCTGCATTCCAGCGCAGTTGAAATGCTGCCTTCAAGGATACAGCGGGGTTATTTTTTTACCCATCAAAGAGCAGCTCCAGGTATCCTTTGAACATTAGAGAGGAAAAAACAAAAAAGCAAGCTAATGTTTTGCTGACGGCTGTGATGTACCTGTGGGGTTCAGGTGAGGCCAGTAGTGAAACACCGTTTCTGAGGTTGCTAACTAACAAGTATTAAAAAAGACTAATATTTGTCCGGTTGCAAAGCTAAAAGATTAGGAAACTGGAAATTAAAAAAAAAAAAATAATTTAGATATATTTTTAAGATGGTAGAATGCAGTTTTACAGATGCTAGAAACGTGGCTTTCAAATGAGAGATTGGTATCAAAGAGCACACCCAGGTTCCTAACTGACGACGAGGACTTGACAGAGCAGCCATCAAGTGTTAGACAGTATTCTAGGTTACTACTTGTGGAGTTTTTTTGTCCAATGATTAAAAATTCATTTTTTTCTGAATTAAGTTGCAGGAAATTACTAGTCATCCAATTTTTTATATCAGCTATGCATTCCGTTAATCTTGTGAATTGGTAAATTTCGTCAGGGCGTGAAGAAATATAGAGCTGAGTATCGTCAGCATAACAATGAAAACTAACGCCATGCTTCCTAATAATATCTCCCAGTGGTAGCATGTACAGGGTGAAAAGAAACGGTCCTAGCACTGAGCCCCGCAGTACTCCATACTGAACTTGTGATCGGTGTGACATCTCTTCATTTACTGCTACAAACTGATAACGGTCAGATAAGTATGATTTAAACCATGCCAATGAAATTTCACTAATGCCAACATAATTTTGTGCCCCTATTATGCTATTTTAAAGGCTACTGAGTTTGTTTTGGAGTCCATCAACAAACCCATGTGTGTATTTCTGATTTATTGCTGTGCACATGCGGGAACTATATCAATAACAGCGCATACGTTAGCCCGCCACTAACGTGAATGATTGATGTAACATTAAAGTTTGTAAAACAAATCTTGCTCCATCCTTTATTTTTACTCAAAGTAGTAAGAACAACAGACAATCTGCATTAATAGACTCAGTTTTAGGTAATAGTGGCCCACAGCTGATGAGCAGAAGTATTTCAGTAAGACAGTAATGACGTGAGTTAGCTGGAAACTTACACAATAATAAAACACAAAACTATGTATTTTGAACACCCGGTAGAAAATATATAATTAATAATACTTACAGGTTGTGATTCTAAAGAGCTGGTCTAAATAAACTGGTACTGACCCATCTTTCAAGAGCAAGTGTTTTGCGAATCCCACGCTGAACTCCGAGATTTGAGAAGCAGTCGTCAGTAGAATGGCGTTTGAGCATGAAAGGGAATATTCAAAAAACCATAATGGGACACTTTAAAATTATGAGGTCAAAATTTTAAAGAAAAAAAAAGAAAAAAAACATATGCTTGGATGAATCTTACACTTGGCGATCAATAACATGCATTTAGAAATTTTGATTTCATGCCGACTTTTAAAAAGTGTGCATGAGTGCCTTAATGACAGTGCCACTATTTTCGTCAAATGCTGACATTAAAAAGAATAATACAATAAAATCTAAGTAAATATGCTTAAACTTTTGTTTTCATAGACATGGAGGTTCTTTGTTCACTGTGCAAAAATATTAAAGTAATCAATAATGAAATTCACTGGCAATTATTTTTATTATCAATTATTCTTGATTTTGTCGAGCAGTCATTGCTTGATAAATTCCTAGTAGAAATATTTTGAAACACACTGAGGATTTAAAGTCAGCTTTGACTAGCAATTCTGTCATCTCAGCCAAAATGTGACTGTAGAGGACAAAACAAATTAGAATTTCTCAATGACAACTCAGATTCTCTTCTCATCGTTGTCTCTCTCTATGTTGCTTTGCTCTAATCTCTTCGTTCACAGCAGGCATCATATAAATATATATAAAATCTAGACAGCATGATACAAGGTGAGTCCCTAAGAGAAACATTATTATATTAGAGTTGTAGCAGACACACTCTTGAGCATTCCTTACATAAACCTCTACCTTAACTCATATCAGAGGGAATATTAAATTTCTAAGGTCATACTCACCGGTATTAGCATTTTATTTTATAATTTAGTGGCTGACCTGAAGACTAAGTAGTCAGTGACTTGAACTGCACCAGGACTACTAAAGATGAGTATGCATGTTATTCAATGACATGGCAAAGTCATCTGAAGTGCTCCAACGTTGATCACTGCAATCTAGATGTTGTCATGTGTTAAAAAAAAAAAAAAAAAATCCAAAACACAATGAGATAGATCTGGATGTTAGTACAAAAGAAAAAAAACAAGAAATCCTAGGGGGAAAACTACATTTACATCAAGAATTTAAAAAACAATATTCATCTTAAAAAAAAAAAAAAAAGAAGCTCTTGAGCTCTATATTTTATGCCCTGAACACTTACATCCTTATTAAAGCATCCTGATAAATATGCAACCACTACTTCTAATTCTGCTGGGACATGCAAATGAGCGATTGCAAACATTGCTTGATTAAGTGTCAAATTTTAATGAGATGAGCTATTATCAGCCCTAACTTAATATAATGTTATTAAGGAGGCAAAAAATGAACTACACTGTGAAATATTTATATTTACAAGATTTGGGTCACAAATCTAGTCTGATGTGCGTGACAAGAGAGCTGACATCATAGAGTTCACCTCTGGCAAGTTGAGCCACGCATGGTCCACTTATAACAAAACTTCTCAAGGGAATGGATATTTCCATAGCTTGCTTAAGAGGTTATTCTGATTTGATAGCCTGTGAAAATTACTCATTTCCAATGCTAATGGCAAATGAAACAGAAACACAAGCGAAACGACCAGGGAATTCAGCATACCATTTCCCCGCACAAAACGCCATCTCTAATTCCCTAGATTTGTTGTAAATTCATGTCATGATGTACATGACTTTGTATACTAGATTGAGTTTGATCAATGCATCATTTCATTCAAGAGGGAGAATGTTTCTTTAAAATCACAGTGTGGGTGGAGGAAGAAATTTTGCACAGAACATAAGTGAAGTAACTGTAAGAGGGGAAAAAAAAAACAGATAACAAAGAGCCTATGATTAATGAGAAAATTCCATTTCAACAGTGACCCAAAAAGGCCATTAAGATTTCCACTCAAGCATTTAACATTAAATTATAACAAGCTTTCCATAAGCCTCCATGAAATTCAACGAGCAAAGCAAAAGTCGCGCCGGAAAGCTATTCGATGAATGCTGAGTCAACCATAATTTCAGTCTAAAATGCTTGTTGCTTCTTTTCATTCCATCTCACATATATTAGATTTTACTCAAAGATGTCATAAGATTTTGACGGAGTACTTGCAAGAACCTTTGAAAGCTAACCTCCAGGTGGATGTTCAGGAATTAAAATGATAAATACTTTAAATATAATAAAAAAAACTGCTTGCTGGATTCATAGCACTACTCAAAGTAATTTTGGCTTCAACTGAAAGGCTGATTGATCCAATATATGCCGTTTTCAGTTGGAAGACTTCTGTATTGACAAGTACCGCCCATTATTCCTTAAAAGCTGAGTAGCAGCACTCTGATAGATTAGCAGAGCTTTTTTAATCAGGGTTTGTGCAGGGTAACGGCACAATCCCTGATAGCTCTAATTGAAATGTCCAGGTTTTACTCTACCTCTTCACTCCTTATAGAGGCCACATACTAATCAAAAACACAGGGATTAGAGTCTCAACATGTGCTGCTCAATCACTATCCACCATCTGTTAGATGAAGAACAACACAACACAGATCTTCAACACTAGCAGTAGGAGGCATTTCATGGAACAAATGCACATTTCAAAGATTAAGAAAAATGAGTTGACCTATGGAAATGTACTGCAATGCAATGAACATTAGCATGAACGTTCTTGAGAAATAAATTGCTAAATCAGAGTTTTCAATTGATTCAAACACAGTTTGGGCTAATTCACAAATGAATCTAATGCCGTTTTTGCTAATTAAGTTTAAAACAGGCTATTAAAATATCTGCGTTAACGCACTCACATACTCACGACTTAGTGTAATATGCTGTTTAGGAATAAAAATGCTTAATTTTATAATGCCATCAAAATCATTGCAATTATTAACATGATTATTCAATATCACATAATACCACAATGCACACTTTGTAAAGAGGTCATTATTTAAGGATTAACGCCAACTATACGAAACCACTAAAATGTTAAAAGGCATTTACTCAGAAGCCTTAAAGGCACAGCAACAAAAATCATCATGTTTAACACTGAGGCTCAGAGAGAGTGTGGAAATTGGTCAGGTAAAAGTAAATTCTGACTGTTTTTGGTGCAAGAATTCTTCTTGACTGACATAATAAGTGGCCCTCAAAGAGAAAAAGAAAAAAGAAAAAGAAAAAAAAAAAATTCAGAATTTTCCTTTCCTTTTTTTTTTTTTTGTAAATCTTAACAAGAATGTGCTGAAAATGGTTAATATCCACTTTAAGGCACAATATGTACGATTTTTGGATTAAAATATCCAAAAACCACTAGAACAGTGTTATATATTTAGTTGACTTGTGTATTTACATTATCCCAAATGTTTCCAAGAATGTTTAAATCCAGAGAAATAAGCAATTTTAACCAGGACCGTGTCCGTGCAACGCCTATCAATGACATCATACCCGCGTTACCCTCGATTTCTGGTTTTATTTTGTAGAAACCATGGAAACACCAAAGACTCTTTAATATATGATGTGTTTTATTAGACAGGTGAGCAACTTTTTGGATACATTCCTCGACAGAAAACTAATCATTGTTATATAGCTCTTTGTTAGTCTTATTGTTTAAATATCGTTTTCATGATTTACAGTGAGTACCATGTTTTACTATGCCTAACATCAGTCTAGCTCACTGCAGTGTGAACAAGTGTCTCATAGTAGCCACCGAGCGAATGCTCAGATTAGCATTATAACTTTCATGATAAAACACCACTGCGTACCGAAAAAAAAAAAAAAAGCGGACGCAATCGTCTGCAGCATAATAAAAGCTCTGCGAAATCCAGGCATCAAGCTACGCCTTTGTTTTGAATAAGCGACCTCTAGTGGCGAAAAATTACATATTGTGGCTTTAAACAAAACTTGGAGGGATTTAGTGTACAATGTTGTAATTATGTAATTATACAGCATTACTGAATATTACTGAATATAAAAGCAGATTTTTATATGTTTTTGTGCTATAGATAGCTTTAATGTCACATTTTTTGTGGAGAAATGGTAAAGATCTGGCCTATCTCATATTTTATGTTTCAAGCCATTCATGACCTCTGCCAGTGAAGTCGCTATAATAACACTAATAAGACTGAGATGCAGTCTGTGTGATCAGGGATGTTTGCCTCTCGGTGAGTGTAGACGGGACGAGTTTGACAGGTTCATTAATGCTTCAAGAGAAAGAGCATGCATGTTCCAGCCGTGTGCCATTTTGAAAGTGTAACAGCATTGGCTAAAACACGACTTACTAGCTTTAGAACAGTGGGACTCCAGAAGCATGAAAAGAAACAGCCATTAATGTCACAGAACTCAAACCCGAATCATACCATTTTGGACACTGTGTATAAGACGTACATACAGTGGTGGTCAGAATTATTGGCACCCCTGGTAAATATGATCAAATATGGCTGTAAAAAAAAAATCTGCATTGTTTAATCCTTTTGATCTTTTATTCAAAAAAAAAAAAAAAAATCTAACCTTTCATTGAAGTAAAATAATTGAAAGTGGGGGGTAAATCACATTATGAAATAAATGCTTTTCTCCAAAACACGTTGGCCACAATTATTGGCACTCTTTTATTAAATACTTTTTGCAACCTCCTTTTACCACGATAACAGCTCTGAGTCTTCTTCTATAACGCCTGATGAGTTTGGAGAACACCTGACAAGAGATCAGAGACCATTCCTTTATACAGAATCTCTCCAGATCCTTCAGATTCCCAGCTCTTCTCTTCAGTTCATCACTCATTTTCTATAGGGTTCAGGTCAGGGGACTGGGATGGTCATGGCAGAAGCTTCATTTTGTGTTCAGTGACACATTTGTGTGTTGATTTTGATGTTTGTTTTGGATCGTTGTCCTGATGAAAGATCCAACCACGGCCCATTATAAGATTTCCAGCAGAGGCCGTCAGGTTTTGATGTTTTATCTGTTGGTATTTGCTAGAATCCATGATACCATGTATCTGAACAAGATGTCCAGGACCTCAAGCAAAAAAATAGGCCCACAACATTAAAGATCCAGCGGTGTATTTAACCGTGGGTACTTTTTATCCCTGTTTGCACCAAAGCCATCTGGTGGATTTGCTGCCAAAAAGCAGCTCTTTTTATAGTTTCATCTGACCACAGAACCTGGTCCCTTTTGAATTTCCAGTCGTGTCTGACAACTGAATATGCTGGAGTTTGTTTCTGGATGAGCAAGAAGGATTTTTCTTGAATCCCTCCCAAACAACATGAGGTGATGTAGGGGTTGTTTGATTTTTTTTAATTTTTTTTTAGGCTTTCTGACCCCAAGACTCAACTAATCTCTGCGATTCTCTATCTGTGATCCTTGGAGAGTCTTTGTCCACTCAAACTTTCCTCCTTGCATTATGATGATATAGACACACATCCTCTTCCAGGCAGATTCATAACATCTTTAGTTGATTGAACTTCTTAATTATTGCCCTGATGGTGGAAATGGGAATTTTCAATGGGAATTTTAAATTTTTACACATTGTGATGAATGATTAAGGGAATTTGGCCTTTGTGTTTCCTCATATTTATACTCCTGTGGAACAAGACATCATAGCTGGACAATTTCATGTTCCTAGTCACCCTGGTGTGCTAAAAAAAAAAAAAAAAGTAAATATTAATGGGAATATACTTCAGAGATATTTTACTCATAAAAAATTCTAGGGGTGCCAATAATTGTGGCCAACGTGTTTTGGAGAAAAGCATTTATTTCATAATGTGAGTTTCCCCCCACTTTCAATTATTTTACTTCAATGAAAGGTTAGATTTTTGTGAATTTTTTTAATAAAAGGATCAAAACGATTAACAATGCAGATTTATTTTTTACAGCCATATTTGATCATATTTACCAGGGGTGCCAATAATTCTGACCACCACTGTATATGTAAGAAAATGCAGCTTCTTCCAGGATTCTTAAAGTGCTCACGGCTTTGAACAATCACTTAATTGTTTCTAAGTGAATATTTGAAATGTCAAAAGTTTTTCATTTGCATTTTGTTTGACATGCTGGTTACATAGAAACAGCGATATTGGGCTGCCAACTTATGAAAGCTGCATTCTTCAGACATGACAACCCATGAATAGCCCCATCTATGGATGTTCACTGCACCAAGTCCTAATCTAAACCACTAGGTCATTCATACTTCACAGAACCACACTGGACACAATGCTGAACTTCTCTTCAATGGCTTTTGTGAATGAGCACAGTGTCTGACAGAATCTTCTCACGTCATTGCGGCAGATGTTTAATGAACAGTGCTGCACAGGGCCACTATGATCACTTGCTGTTTGCATCATATATGAAGGCTATTTTGTACTATTCCTGATTGTTTATGGAATAAACAAGCTGACTTGATGCTTATACAAAAGTCAGAGAGTTCTGAGATTATCTCTAAAGCTATTTACTAGACACTGCCAACTCAATTTTTAGGCATGAATTTACACAGACACATACACAAAAAAGACAAAACAGATGGGAAATTGGATTTAAAACTTGACACAAAACCACTTCAACACCAAATACACACAAAAAAATATCACATTCATACATCTTATAATCTTTTATTCTTTTTATTCACAGGACTCCCTGCAGATGTGGGGATTTCTGAATTAGTTTGCCGGAATGAGTCGTTTTGTGTTCTTATTAAGGAAAACGCATTTCAGTAAACACTAAAAACCACATTCCCTCCAAGTAATTGGAATGAAAGGCAAAGCAACAAACCTAGAAGTAATTGTGGTCATAAAGGCTACGTCAGTATAATAGCGACACACAATAGCATTTCACTTGAGAAAATGTGAGAGCCCCTCTTGTCCTTTTGATCAAATTAGCAAAGGGGTAATTTTACATCTTATGCTGAAACTGGCGCCACTTGCTTTCTGTCGTCATCAACACCTAATGGGGCTAATTTGCGTAATAACACATCATGCTGAGACTCAGCGGGACTGTGTCACTTTGGAAAGATGAAGCTGCATTTGATATCTTAATAAAAGGCATCTTCAGACTAAAGATCAGGTCATATTAACATTAAGAGCAAGGATTGTAATCTCTTAATATTTTACAATGTAATGGCCAAATGGCACTAATTAGGGCTGAAACAAATATATCTGAATATTCTGAAGCATTTTGACAGTACCTGATATATATAAAATTGCCCTTTTAAGTAATTTTAGAGCAGAGTATTTTTATTTTGTCAATGAGAAGAACCACTTGAACCTAATAGCTATTATTGCCAAGCAGATTAACAGATTAAAAATGTTTGAAGAAATAAACATGGTAAATTACCTAAGAATATTTGCATAATGCTACGTCTGAGGGAATTATATTGAATAATTTTCATTTATATGTGCAAATGTAACAATAAATGGTAAAAGAAACAGCATTTACCTACAAATAGTGTGAAGCAAATTGGGACGCAAGTTAACAATTTCTCTTTTTTGACATTTGATTGGACTGCTATATGTTAAGGCATTTTTCCACAAAATTAAGACAAATGCAAATTAACCTAGTCTAATGACACTATCCTCCATGATGCTCATTATGTTGTTTAATTTCATATAGTCAGTGAAATAATCTCAAATATATCATGAATATTTAATACATCGCCCTAGGCGTTAATTTCTGGGAATTACAACTATTGCAGATTCTATTTTTACTGTAAAGATGCCTCATGCCCCGCTGTCAACCCCTGATTAAACTTCTTGAGTTGAATTCTTCTTGAGCAATGATCCTAAAGTCTATTTCAAAGGGAAGTTCTCTCTATTAAATCACTGTACTCCATTCTCTCCGTGTGAAGCTGGACCACAGCTGCGGCACCAAATTTCAATTTAGACATAATTCCTGCCTTGGCTGAGAGAGAGTTAGAAAAGTGACAGGGGGTTCAATGGACAGTTCAGGCCTGGGGGGATGTTGGCTTGAGCGCTGCAGGGGAGTCTGTAGCATCCTGGCAACTTACTGGCAACCAATGACATCATCTCTCTCTCTCCCTCCCTCCGTCCCAAAACCACTCTTAACCCCTGACAACCTCCACTAAACACAAGTCTAATTCTACACTAGTGGAAGCTGATTGTGTAGACAGTGGGGGCTACAAGGACAAGTATGTATATTTGCTTCGGATACATTTTGAAGAGGGACATGTCACGGTCAGATTCTGAGCATGTGGATTCTGTTACGAGCACTTGAGAACCAGACTGAATAGAGTGCTTGCCACATTTTCGATTCTCATTTAACCTTAAAGTCAAAGCTTGTGTTTGAAAAAAAAAAAAAAAAAAAAAAATTTTCCTTGAACACAACACCATGTACTAGGCATTACCATGTCTGAGACTTAAATTTTGAAGTGTTAATCAATATTAAAAGGATAATAATAATAATAATAATAATAAAAAAAACTATTTTCTATAGCGCCTTTAAAAGTAGCATCTCAAAGCGCTTCACAGAAGGGAAAAAAAACATACAATTATACAAACAATACTTTAAAATAAGTAAGATAAAAAATAAGAACATAATAAGAAAGAAAAAAAATTATATATATATATATATATAAAAAAAAATTCAATTTCAATATTATCAAGTAAAAGCTACCCTAAAGAAATAAGCTTTAAGGGAGGATTTAAAAACACTAAGGGATTCTGCTTGCCTAATCCGAGCAGGCAAGGAATTCCAAAGTCTTAGAGCGATCGCAGAAAATGCCCTATCACCCATAGATTTTAAACGGGTATGTGGGACCATTAAAAGACCAGTTTCCGAAGAGCGGAGAGCACGCACAGGTGTGTAGGTGTTTGTGTTTGTGTGTAGTTGATATTCTCCTACAAATGAAAATCCTGTCATGATTTACTCACCCTCACGTCAATTCAATTGATTTTCTTTCTTCTGTTTAATGCTAAGAAGAAAAATTAAGGTTGTGCTAGTCACTGTTTTTTTTTTTGTTTACAATTACAGTAAATGGTGACTGAAGATGTGAGCCAATGGGGCTCTATCATACACCCGGTGCAATGTGACACCGGACGCGATGCAAGTGTTTTTTGCTAGTTTCAGCCCGATGCAGTTATCATTTTCACGTCCAGCGCCACGTTGTTTAAAACGAGATGTGTTCAGGCGGATTGTTGGCGCGTTGCTATTTTGAGGCAACTGTATTTTTTGTGTTAAAGGGCGCATTAGTAATATGCGCCTATAGGTGGGTACACAGCACGCGTACACTCTGCTTATTACACACACAGGGACGTGCAGCAGCACACAAACATTTTTAAATAAAAAATAAAAGGATTCCTCTCTGGAGAAGCGTTCAGTCTTTCCGCTCACAAGTTCCTCCATGTAAATAGCAAATCCGCCATGGTGCAAACACAACTGGCTTTTAAAGGGAACGGGAGATGAGACTCTGATTGGTTTATAGTATGTTATGCCCAAAACACACCCATGACTCATTAAGAGACTAGATACAACCCTTTTGGACCATGCGTGGGCGCACCGACCGTTTTTTCCGTTGTTAAACTAGCAAAAGTGGATTCGGACACACCCTAAGTGCACCTGCGCTATGAGCTTCAGACCATGTGCTCAGATCATTAAAATAGGGCCCTAGGGCTGCACGATTAATCACAATTAACCCGAAAACCGATTTGGCTTCGCGCGATTATGAAATCCCAAAGGCTATGATTATTTTTTTTATGCGCAGCTTGTCAGCGAAGCACGGCTCTGTAATCAGAAGTAAACGCTGCTCCATCTGAACACACTGCAAGTTTGAGTCGCTTATAACGTGCATTTGAAAAAGCAACACGTGTCAAACATCTTTCCAAACATGAGAAGCATTTATGAACCTCTTGTCCAACAAAAAAAAAAAAACATTTAATAACGTAATGTTTTTACTCAACTCAAATAATGTCAGTTGAGTGTTTGAAAACATCTTTCTGTGAGAAGATGTGGCTTTTGACACAGAATAAGGCACACAACATATTATTTCAAAGTATTCTATACAGTGATAAAGGCTACGTTGATTAGCACTGAAGTATAAATAGACTATCACGAAAATACCCAAGAAGGCTTAAAGAGCTCAGATAAACCATATATTGTCGTAGTCGTAACTCGTGTGTTTATTAGTCATGTTTAATCAATCCTGTTTATTCAGCTACAGCGATAGTATGATGCCCATAGGGATTTCCCGGGACAACGTGCGTTATCGGGCCATATTTGGAGTTTAGGCTCTTCATGTGAGCCTAAAAAAAAAAAAATGAACATGTATGGACCACTTTTATAATACATTCAATTCATGGGCTATATTAAGTCTTCTGAAGTCATACGATAGCTTTGTATAATGAACAAACTCAAATTTAAGTCTTTATTCACAGAAAATCATCAACTCCTATGAGATGGTTAAGTTGCAATGCAACAGAAGTAACAGATCTTTTCTTCCGTATTGTGATGCAAATCCGAGCAAAACTAATTTTCGGAAAAGAAAATGTATTGCAGGGACTTATCCTTTGGTTGTTGATTAGATGAAGGCAGATCTGAATAGGAGCTTGCAGTCGACTGTAAGAAAGGGCAGGTTTTAAAGTCAGCATGAAAAGGAAGTTGCGATAGTTTTTTCTTCCCTATTGTGACGGACTTATCTGAGTGAAATGGCTTCTTGAACAAGAATAAATGTAGGGCAGGACCTGATTTTGTCCATCGGGAATTAATTGGATCGTTGGGGTTTGCTATCGCTGTGAGTGACAGGTTGTCCCTAGGGGTGCACTGAAATTTCAGCTACTGAAATTTTTTGGCCAAAACAGCTATTTTTAGTCTTGGGCCAAAATCAGTGACCGAATATTTAATTAGCACTTCTCTGATGGCACATTTTGACTGTATTTAGCATCTGTTATGTGCACACAACGTGGATTAGCTACAAGTTAAACATGTTATCTGTTGACACTATCTCTGGATTGATAATATTAACATTTGAATCGGTAATGATATGGTTTATTAACAGCTTTTATTTTTCTGTTGATGTGTGAACAAAACTTCACTAAAAATTAGTCGCGCACGGCCATCCATCAAAAAAATGGCGCACTTTAATACGCCATGACAGATCACTGTAGCAAGTGGCAACACGGATCAAGCACACATGAACCGATCATTTCTTTTTTACTAGGGTAAACGTACCTATTAAGCTCACCAAAGTCTACATTGAGACATTTTAGTGCACAGGGTATTGGTTTCAGTACAAGAAGTTATGTTAAAATAAAAGATTAATCTCTCACACAATAATATTTAATTTTATTTTAAATGGCAAAGGCATTTCAATTAAGATGTACATCATTAAATGCAAAAAGTCTGTCTGTGGTTAATGGGTACATGTTTGTACCTTTTAAGCACACCCCTGTTCCCATTAAGCTCACAACATGTTTTTTTTTTTTTAATTCTTGTTTATTTTAAACAACATTTTTAAAGAATAATTTTATAAAGATTAACGAAGTGACAACCATCAGTTAATATTTAAAGTCTGTTTATGAAGCATTTACATAGACGTTCAATGTGGATGAGCTTAAAGGGAGCACACTGAGCTTAATTGGAACAGCAAACATTTTTTTTATTAAGAAATATTATTAAATTAAATTTAAAAGGACAATTTTGCTAAATAAATAATCTAGGTCATGTATTAAGTTCATACATATTTTAATATGGACCGCTATTATTGAAAATATCTATGAAATTATACTTTTTCTTATTGATGTCACACTAAAGCTGTGATTTTCATAGTAGTGCACCCTTTAAGCTCACCTTAAAACAATATGAAGTCTTTAAAAATTACAGCAGTGTAAAACCACAGAACATCAATAAACTGTAAATTTATAATATAATGGATTTAAAGTACAAGCCAGTAATGCCTGTGAAGTAAGATATTAGTGTAGCACACAGTCTTATACAGCTAGTAAGCTAACAATGTTCTGTAGCATCTGTGCTATGTTGCTAAAACTATCTTTTGGATCTAACTGTAATTATTTCCCACATCCAGGTTCCAGGTTATAATATGCAAAAGTCTAAACATTAATCTCTTAATTTTGCAATAAGAAGTTATACTTATCCAAAATAAAGTCTTAAACATCTAAAAAATGCACATTTAAGGGGCTCCTCTTCTGGTGAAAGTTTTCAGACAGCTTTTAAAATAGCCACCAGACAGTGTGAACACATGAATACCCATATCTCAATGTGCAATGGTCTGATTGAAATTACAGGAGGTACATAGTAACAAACACATCAATTGGTTAAGACATCAAGTAGGATGATAAATTATTTTTTTCTTTTTATAATCTGAGCTCAAAGAGAGTAGTGTGCTTAATGGGTACGTTTACCCAACTAATTACAGCATGAAACAAACATGAATGAACACCAGAAGTATGCAACACGTTACTACACAGCAGTGGGAGATCCAGTGAGAAATCGTTTGACATTGCCACAGTATTAATAACGTTGCGAGATCTATTTAGAAGCATTCAAGTTCGGCGCAGAATTCTCTGTCATAAACCATAGATATCAGATCAAACAGTGCTGACGTGGAAACCAGGAGAAACATTGTACCATGAATGAACAAGTTAAAGAAGGCTTTTCAGTCCACAAATCACCAATACTCACCATGGATTTAATGTAGCAACGCTAACTGTAACCATGGTATTGTGGCAGAAATAGTTGAATGTTTTTTACATTATTCATTTCAGGGTTTGAACAACTTTTGAGGGTGAAATTCAAGCAATTTTCAATGACTTTAAAGTGCTTCACACTTTTCTGGCACTTCAAAATGAAACAATATATTCAAAATATTATCCAATTTAAATGTCAAATGCAATTTATTTATCAATTTTTTGCTCCCGAGTGCTGAGTGAAGGTTGTAGAAACCAGCTGTTAGTTGCTGTTGTTTTTTGTCAGAACTTTCACAAATCTCACAAAGGTAGAACATTCAAAACATTTTTGAATTCTTTACATTTTTTTTGTCTTTTTTCCTTAACAAAATAAATATCTTTATAGAATATTTAATTTCTTAGTTTCTGCATGCTCTACCAGGTGATATTGTTTCAAATCATGAACCAGGTTTGTGTTGCCTGACTTTCATGGCACGTATCTTCAGCACAGTTTGCAATGCAGGTTGCTAATAATATTACATGTTTTGACTCTTAGAAATGCACATTTGACAGTAGCAGTAGCTTGAGTTGGGATGATTTATGTTCATTAACAAAATCAGTAACATCTATAAAAATTGTAACAAACTAAACTAAAGTAAAATTTACATATTCTGACTGTTTGAGTTAGGACTCTACTTTCATTAAAATTAACCATTGGTCATCCATAGCATCATCCATTTAGATCATTGTAACCACCAAGGTAAAACCAAGCATATAACACCTCACTACCATGGTAAAATGTAACTATAAGGTTTTTATGGTATTTGTATGAAAAACAGTAGCCTAAATACATTACATTTATTTAGAATAAATACAAATGCACAAATGCTGTGGCTTAATAACAAAAAAAAAAAGGAATTATATTCCATTACTCCTTTAATACATTTAATAAATTTCTACATTAATAATATAATAAAATTCGATATACCGCATTTCTGCGACAATACCATGGTGCAGTTAGTGTTACTACAGTAAATACATGGTATGGTGATTTGTTGATCGAAAAGCCTTCTAAGTGGATCATTCCTGGTACATTTCCCATGTTTGTCAGTGCACTGTAAAATCCAACAGTTGTTCTTAGTAAGACTTTTTAGTAAACTTTACTTAATGTCCAATAATTTGTTGAACTTACTTAAAACAATTTAGTAATCTGAACTATTTGCATGCTACGCCTTCTTAGAAAACTCAAGTAAACATTACTTGACTGGTTTGAGTACCATTTTGCCAAAGCAAAAAACAAAAAAAACAAAAAAACAGGCGGGCAAAAGGTTTTTGAGGCGGGGCAATTTTTAATAGACTTTTCACTCATTTCCTCCACTTTCTCTCACCATTACTGTGATTAGTGTTCCCTTTAGTTGGGCACTTGGAACTTCATTTGTATTATTGTAATTCTCTTCCTATTGATGCAGCGATCCAACAAGAAATCACAGTTATCTGCTTTCAAAAAAAGGGAAGCAATATATATATATACACACATACATATACATATAAAATATTTGTGAATTAATGATATATAACAAATATATTTCATGTCAAATAATGATCTTTTAACATTTTTTTTGCTAACACTTATGGCATAAACTTTTAATTGGGTTGACATAATCCCTCTATATTTGTGACAATATCTTGCAATTGACCATGCTTGAGTCACACACAGACTTCAACATTCAGCATGCAAAACACAACAATGGTAACAAGGTTTTTTTTTATTATTATTTTTTTTTTTATTATTATTAATAAGACCTTTACAATTTTATTTGCTGTCGTTATAGGGGTTATACTGACAAAAGACAATTGGTAAAATAAAGCCAAAAATAGTAAAACAAAGCAATTAATTTATTCATGCCGCAATGCACTCTGGGAGTACACTTCCTCAGATCACAGATAGAATTAAGTTGACAAAACTTAAATGGTTTAAGTAAGAACAACTTGATGCAATTAACTGAATTAAGGCAACGAGTTTGCACAATTGAATTAAGTAAACTGAACAAATTTGTTTTTACGATGTTCTGTTGAAAATGTCACCACTGTTTCATTTGGTTTAAACTAGTTTAAATCACAGAGACATTCGTGTTCTTCGCTGAATTCAAGCAATTTCACAGCGAGTTAACGCATGCTAATGAGTGTCACCTGCGCGCCACACTGGTCTCGAGTCCCATGGAGGAGCTCCGGAAGGATAAAAGGAGGAGTGACGACAGTGAAGGACGAGAGAGGACCAGGCCTGGGACTTTATGTTGTTGTTTTAGTTTATACGGCAGTCGTCCATGAGGGGCTGCCACTTTACTTTCGTTTTGTTGTTTATGTTGATTTTGTGATTAAAGTTAGGTTTAATGTTCGCTGGTTCCCGCCTCTTTCTTCCCTTATCTTGTTATAGTATGTTGAAAGATACATTACAACTTACCGAAATGAATCCTGTCTCATGTAATCGCTCAATCAGTGTTTCAACGGGAGAAAGACGTCTATAAAACAGCTTTTATGCTATACGTAACATTTACAGTTACATTTACTTAACGTGACATTTACCTCAAGAAAGCTATTCAATGTCCATAAACTCATTAGTTAGCTAGAAAAATAACTCTAGACAGGAGCATTTTGCTAAATGTATACACTGTATTACATATTCATTATATTTTTACTTAACCTGTTTACTTAAGTGCATGATGTCTTCATTATTTTATGTATTTTTGAATAAATTGTTATTTAAATGCCTATATTTCACCAACAAACAGGAGTAGAAACAATTCTGTTATTAAAAATTTTATATAAAAAAACTGCCTTATGTGGAATTTAAATGTTTATACAACTCAGTTTTAGCTATTTGAGTGACTGTGTTTATTATTAAATATGTTGATTAATTAATTGATTGATTATTTATTTTCTGTTTCTGGCCAAGTGCATCCTGAACGTTTTCGGTTTCAGCCCAGAATTTATTTCATTGCATTGTCCCGACCTCTCATAGAACAACATATCATCAGAGAACAGATGTCGCTGAAATCTTATGATTAAAGATTACAGGGGTTATTGAAGATTATTATGTGCATGGATAAACCATTTATAATAAATACGGCAATATCCCATTAAATAAATTATTCATTTCAGATCCATTTTTATTTCATGGTGACTTTAAGTGGAGAAGTCCAGCTTAAGTCACCAGAGAGAAGTCTGACGTTTCAACAGAACATTTATATTTAAATTTACATTTTGATTAGAAATTAAAACAATTTTTGTATTTGAAATAATATAATACATCTAGAAATTGCATATATGATAGAATGCATTTAGAAAAAAAATTGATGAATTTCCATTTCATGCGACCAGATTATTGAGTCAAACTCACAAATCGAATCTATCCGATTGTTGAACGAGCAATGCATCGTTCAGGTGAAATGAATCAACCGATTACTTAAAGATTCGATTCAAGCAAATCAAAAATTCTGTCATGAACGTTCCATGGAGAGTTACTGTATAGCGAAAAATCACGATTTCCAGTGAATAACGACTGAATATTCGCGGTTTCTTCCTCACACAGTCGGTGTCATATGACTTTAGAAGTCTTGTAGTATAGCATACAAGACATATGGAATTCTTTTATGATTATTTTTATCTTCTTGACATTCACCCCTATTCATTATCTTTGCCTGGAAAAGACGGCTATGGCGTTCCTGCTTTTCTCTCCTGTATACTTTGTCATAAAATACATGAGGGTGAGTAAATAATGACAGATTTCACATTTTTAGTGAACTATCCCGCGTAAGTCAAATTAGTGCTTCATTTCTTCATCAAATCATGCATCAACAACAACGCACATCTCAACTGACGCGTCCTCCTGACAGGACATGTTAAGCACGAGGTCATTTCCTCGGAAGATTAACCCGTCTTAACTCACTAAACACAACTCAGTATATCTCTGCAACCAACTTAAACCAGTTTATCAGAAACTAAGATGGGAGCTGCTCTCTGAACTCACTCATTACGCTGTTGCGCAGTCACGCAGCTGTGAAACAAGTGCACGCGTTTGGAAACACACATCCACTCACATCCACATCCAGTGCGCTTTTCACAGAACTTTCAAACGCGAATATAAAGTAAACCCATCAGTGCTCAGTCTAAAATGCTAAAAACACATCAAAAGCCAAACAGAATTATGCCCATCGTAACAGTTTGAAGCCGCAGAAAACGCCACGGAGTTGCATTTGTCTTCATTGATCTGCGAGCGCGTCCAACACGAGACGCTCACAATAATCTCCAAATGAAAGCCAAGCGTTTTCATGCCAAAAAAAACCACTTTCCGGATAATATTTAAGTCTTCTTAAAGATTCATCTTACCTTGTTGAATGAAAGCGATGGATATTCCAGTCAGGACGACCCAGTACACGGGATTCTTCATGGCGTCTGGAGCGGATGGAGTGCGCGCGAGGTCTACGTGATTGTTTTCCTTCTTGCAAATACCAATTTGAAAATCCGGAGGAATAAGTGGAAGTGTAGTCCCAGACTCTAAGTAACTGTGAAGTGGGCACTCACTCACTCACTCACCTACGCAGGCGCTGTAAAGTCCCTCCCTTAGTGAGGTATTGCTGGAGCTGTTTGGCTAGGCTTCCACAGGATTACAAGAACCTGCTGTTTTCATTTGCTCAAGAAATGTGACTGTGCATTTGAAGTGCAGTGCTTGGTTTAGTTTCCAAATAGTGTATTAGCTGCATATCCTAAGGACATTTTATTGCTTAGTCGTTTAATAACCCAGTTGTTGAGTTATTAATTAGCACTGGTTTTAATTTTCCTGCATGCCCATTGAAATTAATTCACCAACTCGAAATTGGACCTTAATTAATTAATTAACATTTTGTTTCAGTGTTTTTTGCACCATGTCTCAAACTTTAATATTAACATAAATGTCTGCTACAAATTAAAGTATCTTAGAAATCTACAATACCTAAACTGTGTCAATTAATATCAGGTGCACAGTGCTGTTGTTTAACTCATTTTGACCCGAAACACTTTTTTTTTTTTTTTTTATTAAAAAGTGAGTGTTCATCGGAGTGGTCCAAGAACCTAGGACTTTTGTCGCACTTGAACCACAAATACAGAAAAAATGACTGGATTCGAGGAGTTTTGTGGTTGAAATTTAAAAAAGTAACCAATCCTTCCCTTGCGGGTCAATTTGACCCCCATAGGAATGAATGGAATGCGAGGAATGCTTCAGTATACATAGAAAAACCTAAAAATGCTCAATTCAAACTAAAAATGCTAAAACTTTACCAAAAAATTATTTTATAATGTCTACATGTGTAACTGAAAGAGCGGACTTTAGGACCCAGCGGAGCAGCTCATTGGCTCATAGAGCTATAAGGCCATCTAGTGGCAAGAGTCATGAAATATCATGTTATATATTTTTTTTCCACAAGAGGTCAGCACAAACACCCAATGTGAGATATTTTGAGCTGAATTAAAAGCGTTATGCATGAAATTGTGAGTTATTTTGAATTTAAGTTGAAAGAATGTGCTTAAATTATTTATCTTCATTGATAAAATCTAGTAATTTAAATTTTAAAAAATGCATTAAAAAATGAAATTAAATAAGCTTTCTGGACAAAAGAAAGTATAATTTTAGGGCTTCGGGTCATTTTGACCTGCGAGGGAAGAATTTGTTACAAAGTGCGAGGGAAGGATGAGGGTTAAAGGCCCTTTCACACTAGACGCGCAACAAAAAAGCGATTTTTTTGCGTGCGACTAGTTCGCATCAAAACCATTCACATCAGCCACGACGTGAATTTGCGACGTCTGTGACGTTTCAAAGCTCCAACATTCCAAAACATTTGCGGCGACAGCTGAGATAAACATGGACACTTCATCATCCAGTGAAGACGAGCTTTTTATTTTCTTTAAAAGACCGAAAAGAAGGTTTTGGGTGCACCCAGTCTTAAAAGAATAGAGCGTCTGAAGGGGAGTATGCTAATCTTGTACAGGAGCTAAAACTTTATCATGGCTGGTTCCGCACTTACTTTCGAATGTCCGTGGGACAATTTGAGGAGCTACTCCAGACAGTGGCACTGCACCTGACGAGACAAACCAACCAATCGATCCGGAGCAGTCTGCTTAAAGCTGCTGTCCGTAACTTTGTTTGTGTTCAAGATTTACAAAAATTATATAATGAGAATGTACAACACAAATCCATTTTCCAAACCGTGTTTTTGTCTTAACCTGAATCATTATGGTACACTTATAATAAGTGTTTATATTGGGACTATTTCAGACCAGACTGGTAGGAACCGCTGCAGAGGAGCACAGTCCCTGCGTGACACGCCATAGACATAAACAGAGAGAAGTAGCTCCGGCTGCAATGTTCTTCCGCAAGACGCATGCAGTTCTGTTTATTAACCGTTAGAGCGCAAAAAGTTACGGACTGCAGCTTTAAGGTGAGCTGTCCTCTTAAAATAAAGTCACTGATTGTCATGTTCAAGTGTTGATATTACAATGTTTCCAGTTGAGTCACAATGTAAACATTTAAGTGTCACAGTCGTACTGACGGCAACACATTCACTTTCTATAGTCGCGAACACAATTAGGTTTAGAAAAAAATCAACAAGTTTTAACTCAAAAGGTTATGTTATCGTTGTCTGTAGCCTACAGCGACTTGCATGTACTCCCACAGGAGCTGTAATCTCGTGAGAAATGTGATACCTGACAACGGTTAATGTTGATTGAATAGCTAGTGACATCTACTGGACATTTCGTCACCTTTGTTTCCTTGTATGTGATTGGTTGAAGCCTCTTCTGTTGCCGTGAAAGTAAAAAAAAAATCGACATCGAAGCGAAAAAAATAAACGTTTTTTCGCCACAGGACATTCGCGTTCGGTGTGGAAGCACTCATTACACAAACAGCTGATCAAAAAATATTTATTTGTGCGTCAAAATTGCGTCCAGTGTGAAAGGACCTTAAAGGTAGGGTAGGCAATTTCGGAGAGGCTAGCAAAGCTAGCTTTGAAGGCAGCACCCACCCAGAGCGCTCTCCAAAACACATGAACGCACACAGCAGAGTTTGCAAAGCGCCATGAGAGAGAGGAGAGACGGTGTTAAATTACCTCATGTCTCAAAGCACATAACGTTACAATAATAATGAACGTAAACAACTTACAGAGCTCTTATTTGTACCACCTAACTGCTGCAGATTCATTTCGCCGTTGATAGTGTTGACATAGAAACGCATAAATCAGAGTACTAAAAACTGAAAAGTTTTGTGTACAGATTACAACATTGTCAAAACGCCCCCCTTTCACACGATTCCACGAAAACGATTGAAAAATCGCTGTATTATGCATGCCAGGCCAGTAGTTGGCGATGTCACTTTTTGTAATGAAAAACTACACGCCTACTGAACACGTCATCGTTTTCACAAATTTACGTTCTTGTAGTTAGTGATGGGAGAAACAAAGCTTTTCAAAGATTTGAACCAATTGCTTCACAAAATTATTCACTATTTCAAAGCATTCGAAATGCCACACGCTGGTGACCCCTGCTGGTCAGAACAGTGTAAATGCAACAAATACTCAGGCCAAACATGCATAAAAACACCTTTTAAAAAAACCCATTGCAAATGCAATTATCTAATCATCTAACAAGATTAAATATGTCTTTGTAAATAGTGTCTGTGTAATATGTGTTCTTTTATCAATTTTCAGGGCTTGTTTTGTTTGTTCTATAGATGGCTCAACTAAACAAGCCAATAAGACACTATTAACTACTATTATTCCTTTTAATTATACTAATGTGTAATTAAAACGTCCACAAATGTATAAAACTGATCTGAGTTCGGGTAAAACCCATAAACGCTTGTTCAATGGTTCGCCACTAGGGGGCGATCTCAGTGAATCTGCATGATTCATGGGTTAACAGATAATCACCCCCCCAGTGGTAAACCATTGAAATTTGGGAACGTTTCGAAACCAAGCACACATCCTGAAAAGTGAAGCCAAAGCGTCTCGATCGCCCCCAGGTGGTTGGTCCCAGTCCCCACTACTGCGCAGATGCAGGTCCCAAATCAGCGCAAGATGTCAGCGCCATATTCGGACACTGGCGGCTTCACTTTTCTACAATGGAAGATAGTGAAGGGGCATCGTCCATCTTTTTTTACAGTCTATGTTCGAAACAGTTATGACGTAATGAAGCCTCGTTTACTGAAATCACGTGACTTTGGCAGTTTGATACACGCTCCGTACCACTGATTCGAAGCAAAAGATTCGTAAAGTTTTCAAAGCTTCATGAAGCAGCGTTTCGAAATCGCCCATCACTAGTTGGTAAATGGCGAAAATGGTATACTTGCACTTTGAAACCCGTTTTCAGGCCCCCAAAACGCCATTGTCGTGTAAATGAATGGCCAAAACGCATAAAAAGTTTTCCATTTTTAGCTGAAAACGGTGCTATGTAAACGTCCCCTAAAACGTGCCACATATAATGAAATATGTAGGCTATACACTTGAATATTTTGGGGGTTAAATCCTTTCTACAAACCCGATTCCAAAAAAGTTGGGACACTGTACAAATTGTGAATAAAAAAGGAATGCAATAATTTACAAATCTCATAAACTTATATTTTATTCACAATAGAATATAGATAACATATCAAATGTTGAAAGTGAGACATTTTGAAATGTCATGCCAAATATTGGCTCATTTTGGATTTCATGAGAGCTACACATTCCAAAAAAGTTGGGACAGGTAGCAATAAGAGGCTGGAAAAGTTAAATGTACATATAAGGAACAGCTGGAGGACCAATTTGCAACTTATTAGGTCAATTGGCAACATGATTGGGTATAAAAAGAGCCTCTCAGAGTGGCAGTGTCTCTCAGAAGTCAAGATGGGCAGAGGATCACCAATTCCCCCAATGCTGTGGCAAAAAATAGTGGAGCAATATCAGAAAGGAGTTTCTCAGAGAAAAATTGCAAAGAGTTTGAAGTTATCATCGTCTACAGTGCATAATATCATCCAAAGATTCAGAGAATCTGGAACAATCTCTGTGCGTAAGGGTCAAGGCCGGAAAACCATACTCGATGCCCGTGATTTTCGGGCCCTTAGACGGCACTGCATCACATACAGGAATGCTACTGTAATGGAAATCACAACATGGGCTCAGGAATACTTCCAGAAAACATTGTCGGTGAACACAATCCACCGTGCCATTCGCCGTTGCCGGCTAAAACTCTATAGGTCCAAAAAAGAAGCCATATCTAAACATGATCCAGAAGCGCAGGCGTTTTCTCTGGGCCAAGGCTCATTTAAAATGGACTGTGGTAAAGTGGAAAACTGTTCTGTGGTCAGACGAATTAAAATTTGAAGTTCTTTTTGGAAAACTGGGGCGCCATGTCATCCGGACTAAAGAGGACAAGGACAACCCAAGTTGTTATCAGCGCTCAGTTCAGAAGCCTGCATCTCTGATGGTATGGGGTTGCATGAGTGTGTGTGGCATGGGCAGCTTACACATCTGGAAAGACACCATCAATGCTGAAAGGTATATCCAAGTTCTAGAACAACATATGCTCCCATCCAGACGTCGTCTCTTTCAGGGAAGACCTTGCATTTTCCAACATGACAATGCCAGACCACATACTGCATCAATTACAACATCATGGCTGCGTAGAAGGATCCGGGTACTGAAATGGCCAGCCTGCAGTCCAGATCTTTCACCCATAGAAAACATTTTGGCGCATCATAAAGAGGAAGATGCGACAAAGAAGACCTAAGACAGTTGAGCAACTAGAAGCCTGTATTAGACAAGAATGAGACAACATTCCTATTCCTATTCCTAAACTTGAGCAACTTGTCTCCTCAGTCCCCAGACGTTTGCAGACTGTTATAAAAAGAAGAGGGGATGCCACACAGTGGTAAACATGGCCTTGTCCCAACTTTTTTGAGATGCGTTGATGCCATGAAATTTAAAATCAACTTATTTTTCCCTTAAAATGATACATTTTCTCAGTTTAAACATTTGATATGTTATCTATGTTGTATTCTGAATAAAATATTGAAATTTGAAACTTCCACATCATTGCATTCTGTTTTTATTCACAATTTGTACAGTGTCCCAACTTTTTTGGAATCGGGTTTGTATTTTTTCATTCCAATCCATTTTTACTTAAAGACCTCTGTAGCTCATTTTTAATTGGTTAAACTGACCGTGTTACAACTTTCAACATTCCCTGGTCTCTCCTAAGCACTTTTTATGATGCCTATGAGAGACATCAGAAGGATATTAAAAACATTACGTGACTTTCTACTGCCAATTGGTGCATCAAATAAACAAATGTTGGCCTACTTCCAAGAGTCATTAATACAATTTAAAAACATGCACACACTTCCTCTTGTCAGCAAAACACTCTAAAAAAGGCCTGCATCCACTTTAGAGAAGCACTATAATTAATTTTATTTTTTTAGGCATGGAGCACCACTTCAGAAACAGGTTGAGAAACGAATAAATATTTTGTGGTCATTTCATTTTGTTGTAACTGTTTGGTGTTCAAAAGGTGAACATAAATTAATCATGTAATATTGGCTTTCTGTTGTTCTTCCTTGAAGACCTTAGCAGGTGAGTTGCTGTTAAATTTGGCTTTGAATGTGAATGTGAAAAATCATTAACCAGCTCAGTGAAGTGAAACTGCTTGTCATCTCCAATGTCAATGAAACCACTTACGTCACACAAGGAATAAAAAAATAAAAAAAAACCCTGAAGCAATTCAGAGTCGAAACAGCAAACCATTTGGCAGAAAATTAAGTGTGTGGGAAAAATGGATTATTTGACAATCCTGCTTAACTGAGTATGTCAAGCCATGGCATAAAGATGATTATATTCATTGACATCTCTGACACAAATACACTGCCTGCAACCTTGATAACAAGCTTGAGTCAGTCAGAATGAGTGGCAAAACTTTGTTACAAGTAAATGATTATTTGAGCCAGAACCAAATATAAATGAAATAACAAACAAAACATATTCTATGTGCAAGCAAAAACATGTGAATTTTGCATGGAGACTATGCTCCAAAATAATGCAAATCTCGCTGCTTAGATGCTAGGGTGTTGCTATGCAGCTGGTATTCTCAATGGCTTTTAGAATGTTGCTATGCGGTTGCTAGGGTGTTCTGGGTTGGTGTTTACTAGCTCTACTCAAAAGACCATAGAGATATGGCTTAGCTCCATGCCAGGTTGAAATTGAAGTGACAGAATTTTCCTTCCATATTGTGACGTATTATCGGATTATCGAAAAAGAAAAATATAGGGTATGGACTTAGTTCTATGCACTGGTTGTTGATTGGATATTGAGATAGATATTGGGCGCTACTGGGTACTGGCGTTGCACTGAAAAGTGGAGGCAGATGACAGATTTAAGCAGATTAAATGATTAGAGAAGTCTTGCATACGTCACCAAAGAGTATTCTGTTGTTTCACAAGAGGATTTGGAACATTGCGAGGTCAAAAAGATGTTTAAAAAATGAAACATATGCACGGATGAATTGTTCACAGTACACTGTAAAACCCGAATAAGTTGGCAAAACTCAAAAAATGTGTGGCAATCAGTTATATCAAAAGTTTTAAGTTAAGAAATTCAAAGTTTAAGTAAGCGGAACTGGCAGATTTTGATTTTGTACTCATACATTTTATTGTATGATTGTATGTATCTATTGTATGATTGCTCTTAACTTGAAATATTTGAGTAAGCTAATTCATACATTTCAGATCTCAACTTAAATATTTTTAGTAGTGGAAACTTGGCTAGCTTTAACGAGCTAATTCAGTAAATGCTAACTTGCCAATTAAAAACACATTACACATAAAAAACACGTAACAGAAACTCTTAAAACACTACTAAATCCCCCACTTAACATTAATCTTGCACAAAAAACATTACATAACACTTCATTTTAGCATTTACACTCCCTTCGAGTGTCGTGGCAAAGCATGCTGGGAAATAGAAATCCCAGCCCAAGTTTGTCTAAATTAAAAGAAACAAGTTCATAAAACTAAAAACAATGAAAGTTCAGATTATTTTAAATGTGTCAGTTTTTTAGTGAACTCAAAAAAAAGAAAGTTCTATACACTGTAAAAAAGTATATGATTAATAAGTTATGAAAACATATTTTTACATTGCTTTAATTTGATTCATTTTTATTAATTTTAGTGATTTTTTTTATTAATCTTAAACTATTTTTTTAAGTCAGTTTAATGTAATTTAAGTTGAAATGACTTAAACATCCAAGTTGATTGTACTTAATTTAAGGCAGCAACTTGTTTTACAGTGTATACTCATAAAAGTTCATTTGATTAAACTAATTTGTTTAATTTAAGTTTACCCTACTCAAACCAATTAATTATTTTAAGCATTAGTGTTTAAAGTGTAAAATCTATAACATGCATTTAGAAAATACACTGAACAAAATTATAAACGCAACACTTTTGTTTTTGCCCCCATTTTTCATGAGCTGAACTCAAAGATCTAAGACTTTTTCTATGTACACAAAAGGCCTATTTCTCTCAAATATTGTTCACAAATCTGTCTAAATCTGTGTTAGTGAGCACTTCTCCTTTACCGAGATAATCCATCCACCTCACAGGTGTGGCATATCAAGATGCTGATTAGACAGCATGATTATTGCACAGGTGTGCCTTAGGCTGGCCACAATAAAAGGCCACTCTAAAATGTGCAGTTTTACTGTACTGGGGGGGGTACAGGGGGGTCCCGGGGGGTCCAAAAAAAAAGTCAGTATCTGGTGCGACCACCATTTGCCTCACGCAGTGCAACACATCTCCTTCACATAGAGTTGATCAGGTTGTTGATTGTGGCCTGTGGAATGTTGGTCCACTCCTCTTCAATGGCTGTGCGGAGTTGCTGGATATTGGCAGGAACTGGAACATGCTGTCGTATACGCCGATCCAGAGCATCCCAAACATGCTCAATGGGTGACATGTCCGGTGAGTATGCTGGCCATGCAAGAACTGGGATGTTTTCAGCTTCCAGGAATTGTGTACAGATCCTTGCAACATGGGGCCGTGCATTATCATGCTGCAACATGAGGTGATGGTCGTGGATGAATGGCACAACAATGGGCCTCGGGATCTCGTCACGGTATCTCTGTGAATTCAAAATGCCATCAATAAAATGCACCTGTGTTCGTTGTCCATAACATAAGCCTGCCCATACCATAACCCCACTGCCACCATGGGCCACTCGATCCACAACGTTGACATCTGCAAACCGCTCACCCACATGACGCCATACACGCTGTCTGCCGTCTGCCCTGTACAGTGAAAACCGGGATTCATCCGTGAAGAGAACACCTCTCTAAAGAGCATTTGCCTACTCAAGTTGGTTACGATGACGAACTGCAGTCAGGTCAAGACCCCGATGAGGATGACGAGCATGCAGATGAGCTTCCCTGAGACGGTATCTGACAGTTTGTGCAGAAATGCTTTGGTTATGCAAACCGATAGTTGCAGCATGATAATGCACGGCCCCATGTTGCAAGGATCTGTACACAATTCCTGGAAGCTGAAAACATCCCAGTTCTTGCATGGCCAGCATACTCACCGGACATGTCACCCATTGATCATGTTTGGGATGCTCTGGATCAGCGTATACGACAGCATGTCCCAGTTCCTGCCAATATCCAGCAACTCCGCACAGCCATTGAAGAGGAGTGGACCAACATTCCACAGGCCACAATCAACAACCTGATCAACTCTATGTGAAGGAGATGTGTTGCACTGCGTGAGGCAAATGGTGGTCGCACCAGATACTGACTTTTTTTTGGACCCCCCCGAAACAGTAAAACTGCACATTTTAGAGTAGCCTTTTATTGTGGCCAGCCTAAGGCACACCTGTGCAATAATCATGCTGTCTAATCAGCATCTTGATATGCCACACCTGTGAGGTGGATGGATTATCTCGGCAAAGGAGAAGTGCTCACTAACACAGATTTAGACAGATTTGTGAACAATATTTGAGAGAAATAGGCCTTTTGTGTACATAGAAAAAGTCTTAGATCTTTGAGTTCAGCTCATGAAAAATGTTGGCAAAAACAAAAGTGTTACGTTTATAATTTTGTTCAGTGTAGATAGGATGCCAACTTTAATGCTAGTCTATTGTTTTTTGGGTTTTTTTACCTGTTTTGTGTGAAAATTGTATGTCTGATTGCTTTGAAAAGTAACAGCAAACCTTGGTGTGTTGTGTTTAGCAAAAACAGTGCAAGTTTAAGCTATATACTTAGGCTTGAGATTTGCTCAAATAACTAACCCTAGCATTAATCAAACTTGGTTGATTTCCGTTTCAGCCCTGCGTCGGTTCCTTGTTGTGTTCTTATCATTCCAAATAAATTGGTTTCTTACTGGCACTGCAGACTGGCCGCATATCCCTGTGTTGTTGCCCAAGGGAAAGCCGTTGCTTGATATAACCAGAGATCAGGAAGAGTCAGTTAATCTACAGCAACCAAACTGTAATGTTAGAACGCTCTGAGAATTTCAGCTCTCCAGATGAGTCTGTCCTGCACTTTCGCCTGTTGACAGACCATAAGACCGGAGCACCGTGAGACCATGCTTAGAGAAATTAAAGACTCTGCGAGATGAGAGTAAGTGTATAAGAACTCTATGTAGGAGAGGGTTTCAAGTACCAGGCCATTTGAGAGACCAGCACTGGGACAGCTGAAACTCAGAGAGTCACCTTGCTCACTCTGTGATCCTTTAAATCACTGCTGTCCCGGCTGACCTGAGGACAGCCTGAAGTGCATTAGCCAGAGAGAATGACAGATACATTAGTCAGCGAATTCTTCTCAGATGTGCTACAGCTCCATCAAATAAGCTTCATACCTTTATTTTGTCTGTCAGGGCAGTTGAGAAGATACCCTAAGCTGTGCTTTTCAATGTCTGTGCCATCAATAAATATCTGCATTTTAATTTATCATATGCTAACAACATGAAGGTTGTTCCAAAAGGCAGGCAATTTAATTATGCTGTCTACTATAGCTTTTTTGACCAAATTTGAGTTATTGCTTATAGGTTTTGTCAAAAGTCAATCACAGAATGGATGGCGATGAGGTACTGTAGGTGGAAAAAATGAATACTCAATGCCAAACAATACAAGAGTAATTTTGATTATAAATATAAGCTGCTTGTATTCAATTCAGTACATTTTAAAAATGCTTATTTTAGCCATTATTTATTTTTCTATGGATTTTTATGTTTGTGAGAATATATATTAAAGTATATAGATAGATTAATAGTAAGAGATGATCTATCAGATGATTGATGGAGATATAAATAGACGGACGGACGGACGGACGGACGGACGGACGGACGGACAGACAGACAGATAGATAGATACAGTGGGGAGAACAAGTATTTGACACACTGCCGATTTTGCAGGTTTGCCCACTTACAAAGCATGTAGAAGTCTGTCATTTTTATCAAAGGTACTCTTCAACTAAGAGTGACGAAGTCTAAAACAAAAATCCAGAAAATCACATTGTATGATTTTTAAGTAATTAATTTGCATTTTATTGCATGATGTAAGTATTTGATACATCAGAAAAGCAGAACTTAATATTTGGTACAGAAACCTTTGTTTGCAATTACAGAGATCATACGTTTCCTGTAGTTCTTGACCAGGTTTGCACACACTGCAGCAGGGATTTTGGCCCACTCCTCCATACAGACCTTCTCCAGATCCTTCAGGTTTCGGGGCTGTCGCTGGGCAATACGGACTTTCAGCTCCCTCCAAAGATTTTCTATTGGGTTCAGGTCTGGACACTGGCTAGGCCACTCCAGGACCTTGAGATGCTTCTTACGGAGCCACTCCTTAGTTGCCCTGGCTGTGTGTTTCGGGTCGTTGTCATGCTGGAAGACCCAGCCACGACCCATCTTCAATGCTCTTACTGAGGGAAGGAGGTTGTTGGCCAAGATCTCGCGATACATGGCCCCATCCATCCTCCCCTCAATACGGTGCAGTCGTCCTGTCCCCTTTGCAGAAAAGCATCCCCAAAGAATGATGTTTCCACCTCCATGCTTCACGGTTGGGATGGTGTTCTTGGGGTTGTACTCATCCTTCTTCTTCCTCCAAACACGGCGAGTTTCCAAAAAGATAGATTTTCTCTATTTTTGTCTCATCAGACCACATGACCTTCTCCCATTCCTCCTCTGGATCATCCAGATGGTCATTGGCAAACTTCAGACGGGCCTGGACATACGCTGGCTTGAGCAGGGGGACCTTGCGTGCGCTGCAGGATTTTAATCCATGACGGCGTAGTGTGTTACTAATGGTTTTCTTTGAGACTGTGGTCCCAGCTCTCTTCAGGTCATTGACCAGGTCCTGCCGTGTAGTTCTGGGCTGATCCCTTACCTTCCTCATGATCGTTGATGCCCCACGAGGTGAGATCTTGCATGGTGCCCCAGACCGAGGGAGATTGACCGTCACCTTGAACTTCTTCCATTTTCTAATAATTGCGCCAACAGTTGTTGCCTTCTCACCAAGCTGCTTGCCTATTGTCCTGTAGCCCATCCCAGCCTTGTGCAGGTCTACAATTTTATCCCTGATGTCCTTACAAAGCTCTCTGGTCTTGGCCATTGTGGAGAGGTTGGAGTCTGTTTGATTGAGTGTGTGGACAGGTGTCTTTTATACAGGTAACGAGTTCAAACAGGTGCAGTTAATACAGGTAATGAGTGGAGAACAGGAGGGCTTCTTAAAGAAAAACTAACAGGTCTGTGAGAGCCGGAATTCTTACTGGTTGGTAGGTGATCAAATACTTATGTCATGCAATAAAATGCAAATTAATTATTTAAAAATCATACAATGTGATTTTCTGGATTTTTGTATCGAATACTTGTTCTCCCCACTGTAGATAGATACAAACCCGATTCCAAAAAAGTTGGGACTGTACAAATTGTGAATAAAAACAGAAT
Organism: Coreius guichenoti; assembly: GCA_039654105.1. NCBI lineage: Eukaryota > Metazoa > Chordata > Actinopteri > Cypriniformes > Gobionidae > Coreius > Coreius guichenoti. Next base: position 4,030,618 of record CM077190.1, read on the forward strand.
GCAATGATGTGAAAGTTTCAAATTTCAATATTTTATTCAGAATACAACATAGATGACATCAAATGTTTAAACTGAGAAAATGTATCATTTTAAGGGAAAAATAAGTTGATTTTAAATTTCATGGCATCAACACATCTCAAAAAAGTTGGGACAAGGCCATGTTTACCACTGTGTGGCATCCCCTCTTCTTTTTATAACAGTCTGCAAACGTCTGGGGACTGAGGAGACAAGTTGCTCAAGTTTAGGAATAGGAATGTTGTCCCATTCCTGTCTAATACAGGCTTCTAGTTGCTCAACTGTCTTAGGTCTTCTTTGTCGCATCTTCCTCTTTATGATGTGCCAAATGTAGATGCAGTGCCGTCTAAGGGCCCGAAGATCACGGGCATCAAGTATGGTTTTCCGGCCTTGACCCTTACGCACAGAGATTGTTCCAGATTCTCTGAATCTTTGGATGATATTATGCACTGTAGATGATGATAACTTCAAACTCTTTGCAATTTTTCTCTGAGAAACTCCTTTCTGATATTGCTCCACTATTTTTCGCCGCAGCATTGGGGGAATTGGTGATCCTCTGCCCATCTTGACTTCTGAGAGACACTGCCACTCTGAGAGGCTCTTTTTATACCCAATCATGTTGCCAATTGACCTAATAAGTTGCAAATTGGTCCTCCAGCTGTTCCTTATATGTACATTTAACTTTTCCGGCCTCTTATTGCTACCGGTCCCAACTTTTTTGGAATGTGTAGCTCTCATGAAATCCAAAATGAGCCAATATTTAGCATGACATTTCAAAATGTCTCACTTTCAACATTTGATATGTTATCTATATTCTATTGTGAATAAAATATAAGTTTATGAGATTTGTAAATTATTGCATTCCTTTTTTATTCACAATTTGTACAGTGTCCCAACTTTTTTGGAATCAGGTTTGTAGATAGATAGATAGATAGATAGATAGATAGATAGATAGATAGATAGATAGATAGATAGATAGATAGATAGATAGATAGATAGATAGAATGTGTTGATATTTCCACCGAGACCATGTTTACAATATATTCTGCCTCATATTTAATATGCCGTAATGAATGGAATTATGGTGTTTCCATATTAGTGGAAGAATGTGTATCAAATGCCATCTATTTTGATAATTTCAGTATTAATTCAAAAGCTAATCCCACTATCAAAACAAGCAGCTGTGAAATTATATTTCAACACATTATGAATAATGAGGTCATGGATCTTACTGTCAGGAATACATAAAAACAGAGAGAAACAAAATATATATATTTTTTAAAGTCATCTACTAGTATTAAAAATCTATTATTGAAAGTTTAGTTTTACTTATATTTTTATATATATATATATATATATATATATATATATATTTATATATTATTTCATTTGCTCTACATATGCAACCCAGTGGATCTCAACGGTCTGTTCTGATGGGGTCACGGAGAGCAGGGATGCATATAAATATGATGTGCAGAACACAATGTGTATATTATTGGCTGTAAGAGCATGAAACCATCAAAATTCAAGAGGCCAACATTGTCCTATATAACCTGTAAAAGTTGTGAACCACTAATATAGACCACACACTTATGTACACACACTGATATTATTCATGCTTTCCCTGTATCATAATAATTATAGCTGTTCTTACTGTTATATGTCTGTAGATATGAATGTATGTCATTGCTAGTCTCAGAGCAAATTTTACCCTTCCATTATAATTAAAAAATGACTGGGATGTTTGATATATGAATGTCTTTTCTTAATATCTTTTTAGGGAGTGTCAGAAAACTTGCAGAGACGCTGAGGATGAGAGATTGTGCATTGGAGATGGATTGCAGTTCATTTCTGTTCCGCTTCTGTATCTGCTACAGAATTACAGACCTCCAGGTGGGAAACAAACATAGATGAAAGAGCTGGAATGTTCGATGGGATTTCAGCGTTTGGGGAGCCTTAGATAGAGTACCTGAGAGTTGATCTGAAAGCAGGTTTCTCACCTTTTTTTTCTTTCTCAATCACAAAACCTTAATCAACACGCTTTCCTCGGATGCTTGAAAGTAAAGTATAGTAATACAGTCTGGCATACATGAAACTTCCTCTACCGCAGAGATTCCCTGTGCTGTTCCATCTCAGAGGCTCAGCTCTGGATGACAAGAAGGTGTTCTGAATTTTGAAGTTTAATTTCTGTTAGACAAGTTGATGGGTACTGTGCTTGCGCTCTCGGGAGGCTTATACGGTATTAATCATTTTCATGGTAAATGATTCTGCAGCTCTGCTGAGAGAAAGGGGATGGATGAGGCAACATTTCTGACATGTATTTGCACCAGACTTCGCCATGATAATCAGCTGGGGACGTATAATAGAGGCCGTATATTATATCAACGTCCACAGAAATCCTGAAAGATAGAGGGAGGGTGATTCCAATTGAGATTCAGGGCCCAGAATGAATGGGGTGGTATAGCCGTTTGCTTGAGAAAAATGGAAGGTGATTATATTTTGCTGTCAAAATTGGCTGTTTTATTAAGATATTACGAATGACCTTTTAGAGGCAAAAATAGAGTTCAATATTCAAAACAAAGTGAGCTCTGAGAATTAATCTTACCCTGGTGATTAAGTCATTGCAAAAGGGCAAAAGAATTAAATCTGAGCACATACTGTATATCCGACTTATTATAACAGGTTTTGTATGCAAACCTCCATAAATATTGAAAACAGGATGCTAGCATGGGAACCTTTATGTGTATATATATATATAAATTATTATGTATATATAAATACACACACGTGCATGTATATATTTAAGAAAAAAAAATATTTATATATAAAATATTTATATTTTATATATACACCGATCAGGCATAACGTTATGACGCTGAAGTAAATAATGCTGATTGTCTCTTCATCACGGCACCTGTTTGTGGATGGGATATATTAGGCAGCAAGTAAACATTTTGTCCTCAAAGTTGATGTGTTAGAAGCAGGAAAAATGGGCAAGCGTAAGGATTTGAGCGAGTTTGACAAGGGCCAAATTGTGATGGCTAGACGACTGGGTCAGAGCATCTCCAAAACTGCAGCTCTTGTGGGGTGTTCCCGGTCTGCAGTGGTCAGTATCTATCAAAAGTGGTCCAAGAAAGGAACAGTGGTGAACCGGTGACAGGATCATGGGTGGCCAAGGCTCGCTGATACACGTGGAGGGAGCGAAGGCTTGCCCATGTGGTCTGATCAAACAGACGAGCTACTGTAGCTCAAATTGCTCAAGAAGTTAATGCTGGTTCTGATAGAAAGGTGTCAGAATACACAGTGCATCGCAGTTTGTTGCGTATGGGGCTGCATAGCCGCAGACCAGTCAGGGTGCCAATGCTGACCCCTGTCCACCACCGAAAGCGCCAACATTGGGCACGAGAGCATCAGAACTGGACCACGGAGCAATGGAAGAAGGTGGCCTGGTCTGACGAATCACATTTTCTTTTACATCACATGGATGGCCAGGTACGTGTGCGTCACTTACCTGGGGAACACATGGCACCAGGATGCACTATGGAAAGAAGGCAAGCCGGCAGAGGCAGTGTGATGCTTTGGGCAACGTTCTGCTGGGAAACCTTGGGTCCTGCCATCCATGTGGATGTTACTTTGACACGTACCACCTAAGCATTTTTGTAGACCCTTTCATAGAAACGGTATTCCCTGGTGGCTGTGGCCTCTTTCAGCAGGATAATGCGCCCTGCTACAAAGCAAAAATGGTTCAGGAATGGTTTGAGGAGCACAACAAAGAGTTTGAGGTGTTGACTTGGCCTCCAATTTCCCCAGATCTCAATCCAATCGAGCATCTTTGCTATGTGCTAAACAAACAAGTCCGATCCATGGAGGCCCCACCTCGCAACTTACAGAACTTAAAAGATCTGTTGCTAACATCTTGGTGCCAGATACCACAGCACACCTTCAAGGGTCTAGTGGAGTCCATGCCTCAACGGGTCAGGGCTGTTTTGGCAGCAAAAGGGTGACCAACACAATATTAGGATAAAATTATGCCTGATCGGTGTATATACAGTAAATATATGCAAATATTTCTTAAATATATAAATGTAAGTGTGTGTATTCAAATATACATACACACACACACATATCTAAAGTCAATCCAGTATTCTAATTTAAATATATATAATGTGTTTACCCAGAACTCACAGCATACTGTACTGCATAATATCAAATGAATGTCAGAAAATATTATGAAGTAAGTCATAAGAGAGACTGATATCATTTAATGTTGATGTTATCTGGGAATATATGAATTCTGAATGATTGATTGTTTCCCCTTGAGGTTGTTTGAGTTTTTTCCTTTAAATAAGTTGGGTTGGAAAGAATATATCAGAAACATAAAAAAGACCGTGTGCATGGTTGCATAACAGTATATATAACCGTATATTTTTTATGGTCTTCTTATATAGTTCTGTTCTTCATCATTACTTTTGTGATATATTATACTACTCTATTTTAGCGTATGGTAGATGTTGTTCAGCAATAATTTAGATTTAGTCCTAGACATGGCACGAGGCTGCCCCCTGGTGCTCATTTAAATGAGTCACAGCCACAGTGCAAGTGCAGCTGGTTGATTGATATACAGTATGTTCAACAGCAATGGCAGTTGGCAGCTCAGCGCATCTTTGATCAATATTTTTTACTATAATTTTTAAATAAATTGCATTATACATACACAACTGGTGTATTAATAATCACCAGTTATAAATAGAAGAAATAATTCATTATTTACAGTTATATGTTTGTGGTATAATCCAGTCAGACATATAAATGAGGATGAATTTCAGATTTTCAGACCACCCCAAGTGGGACCACAACACCCTAGCAACCACCCTGAGTACCCTAGAAACCGCATAGCAACCACCCTAGCAACCACCTGAGTATCCTAGCAACCACGTAGCAAGACCTTAGCAACCACCCAGAGTATCCTAGCAACCACATAGCAACACCCTAGCAACCACCCGGAGTACCTATCTATCTGTGCTTCCATTCTATCTAATATTTATAATATATCTAATATTTCTATCTATCTATCTATCTATCTCATAGCAACCACCCAGAACACCCTAGTAACCGCATAGCAACCACCCAGAACATCATGGCAACCGCCTAGCAACCAGACAGAACACCCTAGCAACAGCATAGCAACAAACCAGAACATCCTTGCAACCACATAGCAACACCCGAGCAACCACCCTTAGTACCCTAGAAACCACATAGCAACCACCTGAGTACCATAGCAACCATGTAGCAAGACCTTAGCAACCACCCGAGTACCCTAGCAACCACATAGCAACACCCTAGCAACCACCCGGAGTACCTATCTATCTATGCTTCCATTCTATCTAATATTTCTAATCTATCTGTCTATCTATCTATCTAATCAAAACTTAAACTATTTCAAACTTCAAGCTTTTAAAACTATTTCAAACTTTCTGGCTAGGCTTTTTCAAGCCAACTTAAAGTTTGCTTACAAACTTTTTTATCTAGTTCATTATTTACAGTTTGTGTCATAACCCAGTCAGATATTTAAATGAGGATGAATTTCAGATTTTTGGATTGTATGACTTACAATCTGTTTTCTATGGCATTTTAGTGGCCTGTCCAGGGGTCCATTCTCCGTAACATTTTTAACGATTTGTAATATTTGTACAGGCTTTACACTTTTTCATTGTCAAGAGTAGCCTATATTGTAATTAGCACTTCATTTGGTTTTACACGTGAAGCATGTAAAAGCCACGTAAGACATATAGTTAACATTGTTGTTTCCTCTTTATTATTTGTGTAGCTTACTTGAATGTCTTGAATTATATTTCATTTAAACGTTGCTATAATCAGCATGATTCAAAGGCATCTAAAACATTATTTAAATATTTTAGACATTAAACAAAAAGAGTGAACTATACTGGTTTATTTTTTTAGCTACATGTTACCCATAAGGCATTGCAGCTTTACTAGAACATGCAATTCTTTATTGGCTTGAAGGACACAACGACTCAAGCACAGGCATAAAATCACTTTGACTCTAATTCCCTGTCTTTTACCCTGAGCAACATGACTCATAGGCTTTCATTTACAGGAAACATGGGAAAAGCTGCTCCCAAAGTGTTTAGACACCATTTAGATGGACCAAATTGCATACATAGGGGTATTGACATATCTCAACATGCTGCTACACTTCATCTGAAACTATTTATACAGCATTTTTACAGTTCTAATTCTTGTGAAGTGATTAAACATGGTGTTCTGTACTTTACAAATATCACAGAAAATTAACAAAAATTCTCACAAAGCAGAAGAATTTAAATTAAATTCCAGGTTGTGCGCCATTCATAATTGAGAATTCCTTTTAAATTCCAATTAAAATCCCGATTTTGAACTGAACTTGAATTAAGAATTGTGTAAAATTACAATTAAAATTTGAATGTGAGAAAATACAATTAAAATGAATTAAGATTCAAATATACTGTGGAAGCCCATTTCAGCCACATAAGAAAAATAATAATGGTAATGTTAAATCATGATTGACATAAAATCTCATAATTATGACAAACATTTTGAGAATTAAAAACATATGAGATAAAATGTAAAAACTGTGAGATAAAAAGTCAATAATGAGATGAAACAAATGTAAATTATGGAATAAAAGTTATGACAATTATGCAAATTATGACAAAAATGCAAAATTCTAAGATAAAAGGTTATAATTATGACATACAAATTCATTATTCTGACATTAAAAATTGACTTTTGCCATAAATTCAACTTTTTAAATTGTAATTAAGATTTTTTTATGTCATAATTATGATTTATCAAAGCATGATTTTTTTCGTATGTGGCCAAAATAAGCTGTCATTACTAGTTTTTAATTTGAAGAGAAAAGTTTGTCCAGAAAAACTTTAGCTTGACAAAGTTTTGTTTGAAAGTTTAAAAAAAGTTCAAAATGAAGGGTATGGTCTGAAGCGCATCCACGTCCAAATCCACTTTTGCTAGTTTAACAACGGAAAAAACAGTCCAAATGGCGAATGGTCCAAAATTGTTGTACCTAGTCTCTTAAAGTCCTTTTCTCCAGTGTTGTGACGTATTTCCAAGTGAAACGGAATCTTGAATAGAGGGCAGGGTTTTACTTCAGCGCTCCACCTCTCCATCTCTCGCTCATAGCAGACTAACGATTGAAGGGGAGTGGTTAAGGATATTCAAACCCAAGCCGTCATACTGACGTCATCTGAGAAGGAACGCCATTCCAGACCGGAAGTAATTTTTCAGGTTTTGATTTAAGATTACCATGACAAACATTTTTTTTCTGTGTATTAACTTGCACAGATTAATTGTTCACCACAAAACTAGTAATATGAGCTAACAAAATAAATAGGGTCAATTTTGATTTCATGACGACTTTAATGAGTCATGGGTGTGTTTTGGGCGTAACGTGCAACAAACCAATCAGAGTCTCATCTCCCGTTCCCTTTAAAAGCCAGTTGTGCTTGCACCATGGCGGATTCTCTATTTACATGGAGGAACTTGTGAGCGGAAAGACTGAACGCTTCTCCAGAGAGGAATCCTTTTATTTTAATATTTAAAAATGTTTGTGTGCTGCTGCGCGTCCCTGTGTGTGTAATAAGCAGAGTGTACACGCGTTGTGCACCCGCCTATACGTAGGTGCATATTAACGCGCCCTTTAAATAACACAAAAAATACTGCGCTATTGACTTTAGACCAGGTTTTTGTTGGTCAATGCCGCAGTTGTTTTCAGTTCCTCAAAACAGCAATGCGCCAACAATGCTCCTGAACACACCTGGTTTTCAGACCAGCACGCCCATGAGTGAACAGAAGGACGCGAGTCCTAGACAGGGCTAGACAGACAGACAGAGAGATAGACAGACGATAGATAGATAGACAGATAGACAGACAGACAAACAGATAGATGGCCAATTTCATTCAAACTCATGAACTGAAAGAGAGGGCAGTTCTTTAATTCTGAACCCTGGTAAACAGATAGCAAGAACAAACCCTGATGGTCCTTGCTGTTTGTCAACTACTCAGAGACACTTGGATAATCCAAGAAAGTCTAACTGACTCAAGGCTAGCCATAAAACTGTCTGAAAAGAGCAGTTTTGGTGTCTGGTATTATTGAATGTTTTTGGCTTGGCAGTTAAATGATATTCTAACGTACACAGAGCAATCACAAGGCTAAGTAGATGAGACAGAAGAGGTGCCTGAGCTCACAGGATGTGCAACACTCCTGTCAGACCATTTAGTGATGGATGTGTGTGTGTGTGCACAGAGAGAGAGAGAGAGAGAGAGAGAGAGAGAGAGAGAGAGAGAGAGAGAGAGAGAGAAGGCTTGAAAGTTTTTGTTGAAGTGATATCATGCTGAGACCATCTCTCTCCAGCAGCAGGGGGCCTTTGCTTGGAGAGCGAGCAAGAGAAAACAACAAAGAGAAAGAGGAAGAATGAGCGGAGAGGTGGAAGAGCTATCATGCTTCTCACTGATGTTACATTGCCAAATCTGGCTCCTCAACAAACACAAAGACTCCCCTCAGGGATGCTGGTAATAATACCCTTCAAAAAGATCCTCAATAATTCCCAGATTGCACCAGTCCTGGATATTTATCTTTGAGCTAGTAGAAAGAGGAATCTTCCTCATCAATCAAGTCCAAATATCTCTATAGTAAATATCACTTTTACTTGCCGTTTGGTGGAGTTACTGGATAACATTACAGCAAGAAGAGAGTCATATTCTTCAATCATCTCATATAATCGCAGGCCAGAAGCTAAGCAGCTCAGCTTCCTTTCTACTCATCTCATTAGATTCATTTCCAGTGTGTGTGTGTGTGTGCTGTTAAGACTATTAGACCGCACGGCTCCAGATCTACTAAAGATGAAAGCGAGAGGAACAAATCTTTAGTGATTAAGTCGTACTCGTTTTTCTTCCCAAACCGTTACTCCAAAGCACCTGCTGCTATATCTCACAATGCAACTCTCTGTCCCTTGCAGATTTTACCCATTAATTCCAGATTAGCAGAGTGGACACGGTGGATTCTGCCAACTAGAAGCCAATGTATAATTTGGATACGGGACGCAAGGTGCCGTAGCTTCATTTAGAGGGAGATGATGGGAGGTGAGAGGTCTTTCGGATGCAGATGGTTGATCCAGAGGTAAGACAGCTGAGGGGTGAGAGGTCTGGCTTTATGGGAGCCTGTATGTCTAGGATGGGTATGCATTAAAGAAATTGTCTGAACGAAACATGATTATTACAAGCCTCGTGGCTCTGATTTTTCAGGAGTATTAGCATTTTAATAAGCCCTTGTCATTAATTTGATCTGACAGCCTTGACAAAAACATGAAAATTGTCTAAAATGTATGCAAAATTATAATAGTTTGTTCTGTAATTGATTGAAATGAGGCTTGACCATAAAAATAACACTTCATGTTATGACCACTAGAGGCCAGTGTCTTAACACTTACCTCAAAGCTACTATACATTTATACCTAGACAACATTCCATACAGATGGACAAATCCATAACACATTACATACGTCATGTAAATGTAACACATGTAAATCGGCTAAATTAATTTTACAGATAGCAGCAGTCAGCTATATGAAAGAAATATGTGAATGTGTGTGTGTGTCTATGTATATATATATATGTGTGTGTGTGTGTGTGTGTGTGTACTGTGTATAATTATTATGTATATTTAAAAAGACACACACATACATGTATATATTCAATAAATATTTGCGTGTGTATATATATACAAACGCGATTCCAAAAAAGTTGGGACACTGTACAAATTGTGAATAAAAAAAGAATGCAATAATTTGTAAATCTCATAAACTTATATTTTATTCACAATAGAATATAGATAACATATCAAATGCTGAAAGTGAGACATTTTGAAATATCATGCCAAATATTGGCTCATTTTGGATTTCATGAGAGCTACACGTTCCAAAAAAGTTGGGACAGGTAGCAATAAGAGGCCGGAAAAGTTAAATGTACATATAAGGAACAGCTGGAGGACCAGTTTGCAACTTATTAGGTCAATTGGCAACATGATTGGGTATAAAAAGAGCCTCTCAGAGTGGCAGTGTCTCTCAGAAGTCAAGATGGGCAGAGGATCACCAATTCCCCCAATGCTGCGGCGAAAAATAGTGGAGCAATATCAGAAAGGAGTTTCTCAGAGAAAAATTGCAAAGAGTTTGAAGTTATCATCATCTACAGTGCATAATATCATCCAAAGATTCAGAGAATCTGGAACAATCTCTGTGCGTAAGGGTCAAGGCCGGAAAACCATACTGGATGCCCGTGATCTTCGGGCCCTTAGACGGCACTGCATCACATACAGGAATACTACTGTAATGGAAATCACAACATGGGCTCAGGAATACTTCCAGAAAACATTGTCGGTGAACACAATCCACCGTGCCATTCGCCGTTGCCGGCTAAAACTCTATAGGTCAAAAAAGAAGCCATATCTAAACATGATCCAGAAGCGCAGGCGTTTTCTCTGGGCCAAGGCTCATTTAAAATGGACTGTGGCAAAGTGGAAAACTGTTCTGTGGTCAGACGAATCAAAATTTGAAGTTCTTTTTGGAAAACTGGGACGCCATGTCATCCGGACTAAAGAGGACAAGGACAACCCAAGTTGTCATCAGCGCTCAGTTCAGAAGCCTGCATCTCTGATGGTATGGGGTTGCATGAGTGCGTGTGGCATGGGCATCTTACACATCTGGAAAGGCACCATCAATGCTGAAAGGTATATCCAAGTTCGAGAACAACATATGCTCCCATCCAGACGTCGTCTCTTTGAGGGAAGACCTTGCATTTTCCAACATGACAATGCCAGACCACATACTGCATCAATTACAACATCATGGCTGCGTAGAAGAAGGATCCGGGTACTGAAATGGCCAGCCTGCAGTCCAGATCTTTCACCCATAGAAAACATTTGGCGCATCATAAAGAGGAAGATGCGACAAAGAAGACCTAAGACAGTTGAGCAACTAGAAGCCTGTATTAGACAAGAATGGGACAACATTCCTATTCCTAAACTTGAGCAACTTGTCTCCTCAGTCCCCAGATGTTTGCAGACTGTTATAAAAAAAGCATAGTGGTAAACATGGCCTTGTCCCAACTTTTTTGAGATGTGTTGATGCCATGAAATTTAAAATCAACTTATTTTTCCCTTAAAATGATACATTTTCTCAGTTTAAACATTTGATATGTCATCTATGTTGTATTCTGAATAAAATATTGAAATTTGAAACTTCCACATCATTGCATTCTGTTTTTATTCACAATTTGTACAGTGTCCCAACTTTTTTGGAATCGGGTTTGTATATATATATATAATTTATATTATATATAAATATTTTATATATAAACATAACTTTTTTTAAATATACATGCATGTGTGTGTATTTACACTGAACAAAATTATAAACGCAACACTTTTGTTTTTGCCAACATTTTTCATGAGCTGAACTCAAAGATCTAAGACTTTTTCTATGTACACAAAAGGCCTATTTCTCTCAAATATTGTTCACAAATCTGTCTAAATCTGTGTTAGTGAGCACTTCTCCTTTGCCGAGATAATCCATCCACCTCACAGGTGTGGCATATCCAGGATGCTGATTAGACAGCATGATTATTGCACAGGTGTGCCTTAGGCTGGCCACAATAAAAGGCCACTCTAATTTGTGCAGTTTTACTGTATTGGGGGGGTCCGGGGGGGTCCGAAAACCAGTATCTGGTGTGACCACCATTTGCCTCACGCAGTGCAACACATCTCCTTCGCATAGAGTTGATCAGGTTGTTGATTGTGGCCTGTGGAATGTTGGTCCACTCCTCTTCAATGGCTGTGCGGAGTTGCTGGATATTGGCAGGAACTGGAACACGCTGTCGTATACGCTGATCCAGAGCATCCCAAACATGCTCAATGGGTGACATGTCCGGTGAGTATGCTGGCCATGCAAGAACTGGGATGTTTTCAGCTTCCAGGAATTGTGTACAGATCCTTGCAACATGGGGCCGTGCATTATCATGCTGCAACATGAGGTGATGGTCGTGGATGAATGGCACAACAATGGGCCTCGGGATCTCGTCACGGTATCTCTGTGCATTCAAAATGCCATCAATAAAATGCACCTGTGTTCCTTGTCCATAACATAAGCCTGCCAATACCATAACCCCACTGCCACCATGGGCCACTCGATCCACAACGTTGACATCTGCAAACCGCTCACCCACATGACGCCATACACGCTGTCTGCCATCTGCCCTGTACAGTGAAAACCGGGATTCATTCATGAAGAGAACACCTCTCCAAAGTGCCAGACGCCATCGAATGTGAGCATTTCGGTTACGACGACGAACTGCAGTCAGGTCGAGACCCCGATGAGGATGACGAGCATGCAGATGAGCTTCACTGAGACGGTTTCTGACAGTTTGTGCAAAAATTCTTTGGTTATGCAAACCGATTGTTGCAGCAGCTGTCCGGGTGGCTAGTCTCAGACGATCTTGGAGGTGAAGATGCTGGATGTGGAGGTCCTGGGCTGGTGTGGTTACACGTGGTCTGCGGTTGTGAGGCCGGTTGGATGTACTGCCAAATTCTCTGAAACGCCTTTGGAGACGGCTTATGGTAGAGAAATGAACATTCAATTCACGGGCAACAGCTCTGGTGGACATTCCTGCAGTCAGCATGCCAATTGCACGCTCCCTCAAAACTTGCGACATCTGTGGCATTGTGCTGTGTGATAAAACTGCACATTTTAGAGTGGCCAGCCTAAGGCACACCTGTGCAATAATCATGCTGTCTAATCAGCATCTTGATATGCCACACCTGTGAGGTGGATGAATTATCTCGGCAAAGGAGAAGTGCTCACTAACACAGATTTAGACAGATTTGTGAACAATATTTGAGAGAAATAGGCCTTTTGTGTACATAGAAAAAGTCTTAGATCTTTGAGTTCAGCTCATGAAAAATGGGGCCAAAAACAAAAGTGTTGCGTTTATAATTTTGTTCAGTGTATATATACATAATAATTACACTACACACATATATTATGTAAACACAAACTTTTATTTTAGATGCGATTAATCGTTTGACAGCACTATAATGTATACACTGATAAGGCATTATGACCACCTACCTAATATTGTGTTGGTCACTCTTTTGCTGCCAAAACAGCCCTGACTCATTGAGGCATGGACTCCACTAGACCCCTGAAGGTGTGCTGTGGTATCTGGCACCAAGATGTTAGCAGCAGATCCTTTAAGTCCTGCAAGTTGCGAGGTGGAGCCTCCATGGATCTGACTTGTTTGTTCAGCACATCCCACAGATGCTCGATTGGATTGAGATCTGGGGAATTTGGAGGCCAAGTCAACACCTCAAACTCGTTGTTGTGCTGCTCAAACCATTCCTGCACCATTTTTGCTTTGTGGCAGGGCACATTATCCTGCTGAAAGAGGCCACAGCCACCAGGGAATACTGTTTCCATGAAAGGGTGTACATGGTCTGCAACAATGCTTAGGTAGGTGGTACGTGTCATAGTAACATCCACATGGATGGCAGGACCCAAGGTTTCCCAGCAGAACATTGCCCAAAGCATCACACTGCCTCCACCGGCTTGCCTTCTTCCCATAGTGCATCCTGGTGCCATGTGTTCCCCAGGTAAACGCCATACACTGAGGAATCACGTTTTCTTTTACATCACATGGATGCACACGCACCCGGCCATCCACGTGATGTAAAAGAAAACATGATTCATCAGACCAGGCCACCTTCTTCCATTGCTCTGTGGTCCAGTTCTGACGCTCACGTGCCCAATGTTGGCGCTTTCGGTGGTGGACAGGGGTCAGCATGGGCACCTTGACTAACTTCTTGACTAGCACCTAACTTCTTGAGCAATTTTAGCTACAGTAGCTCGTCTGTTTGATCAGACCACACGGGCCAGCCTTCGCTCCCCACGTGCATCAATGAGCCTGTCACCGGTTCACCACTGTTCTTTCCTTGGACCACTTTTGATAGATCCTGACCACTGCAGACTAGGAACACCCCACAAGAGCTGCAGTTTTGGAGATGCTCTGACCCAGTCGTCTAGCCATCACAATTTGGCCCTTGTCAAACTCGCTCAAATCCTTACGCTTGCCCATTTTTCCTTCTTCTAACACATCAACTTTGAGGGCAAAATGTTCACTTGCTGCCTAATATATCCCACCCACTAACAGGTGCCGTGATGAAGAGATAATCAGCGTTATTCACTTCACCTGGTCATAATGTTATGCCTGATCAGTGTGTATATATATATATATGTACACTCACCTAAAGGATTATTAGGAACACCTGTTCAATTTCTTATTAATGCAATTATCTAATCAACCAATCACATGGCAGTTGCTTCAATGCATTTAGGGGTGTGGTCCTGGTCAAGACAATCTCCTGAACTCCAAACTGAATGTCAGAATGGGAAAGAAAGGTGATTTAAGCAATTTTGAGCGTGGCATGGTTGTTGGTGCCAGACGGGCCGGTCTGAGTATTTCACAATCTGCTCAGTTACTGGGATTTTCACGCACAACCATTTCTAGAGTTTACAAAGAATGGTCTGAAAAGGGAAAAACATCCAGTATGCGGCAGTCCTGTGGGCGAAAATGCCTTGTTGATGCTAGAGGTCAGAGGAGAATGGGCCGACTGATTCAAGCTGATAGAAGAGCAAGTTTGACTGAAATAACCACTCGTTACAACCGAGGTATGCAGCAAAGCATTTGTGAAGCCACAACACGCACAACCTTGAGGCGGATGGGCTACAACAGCAGAAGACCCCACCGGGTACCACTCATCTCCACTACAAATAGGAAAAAGAGGCTACAATTTGCACGAGCTCACCAAAATTGGACAGTTGAAGACTGGAAAAATGTTGCCTGGTCTGATGAGTCTCGATTTCTGTTGAGACATTCAGATGGTAGAGTCAGAATTTGGCGTAAACAGAATGAGAACATGGATCCATCATGCCTTGTTACCACTGTGCAGGCTGGTGGTGGTGGTGTAATGGTGTGGGGGATGTTTTCTTGGCACACTTTAGGCCCCTTAGTGCCAATTGGGCATCGTTTAAATGCCACGGCCTACCTGAGCATTATTTCTGACCATGTCCATCCCTTTACGACCACCATGTACCCATCCTCTGATGGCTACTTCCAGCAGGATAATGCACCATGTCACAAAGCTCGAATAATTTCAAATTGGTTTCTTGAACATGACAATGAGTTCACTGTACTAAAATGGCCCCCACAGTCACCAGATCTCAACCCAATAGAGCATCTTTGGGATGTGGTGGAACGGGAGCTTCGTGCCCTGGATGTGCATCCCACAAATCTCCATCAACTGCAAGATGCTATCCTATCAATATGGGCCAACATTTCTAAAGAATGCTTTCAGCACCTTGTTGAATCAATGCCCCGTAGAATTAAGGCAGTTCTGAAGGCGAAAGGGGGTCAAACACAGTATTAGTATGGTGTTCCTAATAATCCTTTAGGTGAGTGTATATTAGTGCTGGGGAAAAATTTATCTATTAAAGAATATTTAAGAAATATTCGCATGTATATACTGCATATATAATTTATCTTATATATAAATATAATTTTTTTATAAAAATATAACATTTTTCTTAAATATATACATGCATGTGTGTGTATTTATATATACATAATAATTATACACAGTACACACACATATATTATGTAAACACAAACTTTTATTTTGGATGTGATTAATCACGATTAATCTTTCCCCAGCACTAATATATATAAAAAAACAGATTTTTCCTAGCTAAGTGTGCATGTGTAGTTTCATTTGATTACTTGTATAGCTCAATTGAAACAAACTGCAGCCTGCAAGAAAAACTGAAAATTAGTTAAAGTACATTATACCGTTCAAAAGTTAGTGTCAATATGATTTTTTTAGAGAGAAATCTATACTTTTATTCAGAAAGGAGGCATTTAATTGATCAAAAATTGACGGTAAAAACATTTATAATGTTACAAAAGATTTCTATTTCAAATTTGCTGTTGTTTTTAACTTTCTATTCAACAAAGAATCCTGAAAAATTCATTACGTTTTCAACAAAAATATTAGGCACAACTGTTTACGAGCACCAAATCAGCATATTACAATCATTTCTGAAAGATCATGTGACACTGAAGACTGGAGTAATGATGCAGTAAATTCAGCTTTGCCATGGAATAATGACTAAATTAATAAACTAATTAATTAATTTTAAAATATAGTAAAATAGGGAAAAATATTGCAATGATATTTCAGAATATTACAGTTTTTTGATCAAATAAATCCAGCCTTGGTGAACAAGTTCTTTCAAGAACATTTTTAAGAAAATTTTTACCAACCCCATAATTTTGAACAGTATGTTTTATTAACTGTAACCACATCTGTTCCCTCTAGTAGAAATGTGACCACTGGCATGATGATGGCAATAATTTATATTAGAGCAGTCTTGATAATACACCAATAGTAGAGCCTTTAAACATATTCCACATATGATAGGCTAGTTGTGTCTGTTTAATGTTTGTATAAGCCATTTCCTGCCACCAGAGGGCACTCATTTAAAAGCAGGTGTTCTCATGAAAATCATGTTTACCTTGAATGTTTGTTTTTTTAATTTTTTAACATTTTTATTTCGTACAGAACATACAGAGTTTTATTATAGGTTATAACAATTATTTTGTACTGAATGGGGATTTAAAGAGTATTAGCTAGTTTTTAATCAGTCATGTTTCTGTTACTGTTCTTGAGAGAAACAAACAGAGTAATTTGAGTTGTGGGTTTTAGGTCAGGGCACCCAGAGGACTGCGCTCCCTTCCACAGAGCGCATCCGTCATGCTAAGTTAAACATCTGCGGAAGAATGCGTTCACACTACCTAATTGACACCAGTGACGCCAAATAGACTTATATTTACAAACAACCACTTAAATCTAATAGAATTCATTTACATTTTTATGAGCTGTTCTATCTCGGCAACAGGCATCTGGGGAAAGCAGATGGGAAGAGAATTAAAGAGTGAATAGAGGCATTATGAGCGTCCACAGAGAGTGGGCCTGGGTTTATTTCGATCCCCCTCTCACAAGGACACTAGATGTTCCCGATAGCCCCGCGGTAATGGCTGAATCGTATGGACGGAGGGGTTCACGTAAGTCACCAGCCGACAGAAGCCCTTAATGTAAAGGAGTGAGATCGGACACAAAGAGGGTGGATGGGGCGGTGCGGTCGGGGGCAGAGGTGCAGCGGAGGGAGTGATGCCCCTCTGAGTGCACTTAAGTGGTTAAAAGTGTAGGGAGGAGGAGGAACAGGCCGCTCCTTGCAGTCGCTCCTCCCGTACTTTCCGCTAAGAAGAATCGCATTGTGACTATTGAAGTAATCCACATCCAACAGTACCCATATGGTCCGGACATTTATCCGAACAGATTGGCGCTTCCCGAAGCATCAGCCGACTGCTAATCCCCGCTTTCTTGAGTCGCACACAGAGCCCAGAGCCTAATGGTAAAGTGTCATGTGCTGGGCAGGCGGAATGATGGGCAGCTTGGCCCATCCCCACATGACCGCCTCTCTCGTATTGATTCCCCTCCAATGTCTAATTCTATTAATCAGAGCAATTTCCCTGTGGGCAGTGGTTTATTTCACTCATCAAATGCCTGATGAAATCTTTAGACACCACGAATTAGGGCCAATCACAACAAATAGCTGATAGTGTTAACCAGTCACAAGCTGCGCCGAGGCAGCGGTCCACTCTAATTTGAAAGCAAGTGAGGTGATAATGCGGTGTGTCATCCTTTTGTGGGCGCGCATTAATGCTGCTGCCTGAGATGGCAATTGACGGCAAATCGACTGCTTCCAAAGGCAGGAGAAGAAGATGAAATTGGGTTGATGCTGAAAATAAAGAACATTGACTGGCAAACTGCGGAGCGACTGCGGACTTTAATCCATTATTGCGACTGATGGGGAGGGCTTAATGCATCCCTGTCTTACATTATATTTGCATAGAGCTCTGCTCTCAAACTGAAGATATACATGAGAGAGCATGAGTGACTGGCTGCGCCTAATTGATTTGCCAACAGAGAGGGTCAAGTTTGCTGTGCGTTATGAAAAATCTATAAACTATTGACAAATTATATGTGCAGAGGCTCTTTGCTCAGATTGACAGACACATGAGATTAGATAAATTAAATGTAAGATTTCTGTTTCTTGTGTTTGCAGACAAATATGGTGCCAATGCAAATGGCGTGCAAGACAATGAAGGACACACTAAATTAAAAAATAAAACATGTATTTAATATATATATATATATATATATATATATATATACACTCACCTAAAGGATTATTAGGAACACCATACTAATACTGTGTTTGACCCCCTTTCGCCTTCAGAACTGCCTTAATTTTACGTGGCATTGATTCAACAAGGTGCTGAAAGCATTCTTTAGAAATGTTGGCCCATATTGATAGGATAGCATCTTGCAGTTGATGGAGATTTGTGGGATGCACATCCAGGGCACGAAGCTCCCGTTACACCACATCCCAAAGATGCTCTATTGGGTTGAGATCTGGTAACTGTGGGGGCCATTTTAGTACAGTGAACTCATTGTCATGTTCAAGAAACCAATTTGAAATTATTCGAGCTTTGTGACATGGTGCATTATCCTGCTGGAAGTAGCCATCAGAGGATGGGTACATGGTGGTCATAAAGGGATGGACATGGTCAGAAACAATGCTCAGGTAGGCCGTGGCATTTAAACGATGCCCAATTGGCACTAAGGGGCCTAAAGTGTGCCAAGAAAACATCCCCCACACCATTACACCACCACCACCAGCCTGCACAGTGGTAACAAGGCATGATGGATCCATGTTCTCATTCTGTTTATGCCAAATTCTGACTCTACCATCTGGATGTCTCAACAGAAATCGAGACTCATCAGACCAGGCAATATTTTTCCAGTCTTCAACTGTCCAATTTTGGTGAGCTCGTGCAAATTGTAGCCTCTTTTTGCTATTTGTAGTGGAGATGAGTGGTACCCGGTGGGGTCTTCTGCTGTTGTAGCCCATCCGCCTCAAGGTTGTGCGTGTTGTGGCTTCACAAATGCTTTGCTGCATACCTCGGTTGTAACGAGTGGTTATTTCAGTCAAAGTTGCTCTTCTATCAGCTTGAATCAGTCGGCCCATTCTCCTCTGACCTCTAGCATCAACAAGGCATTTTCGCCCACAGGACTGCCGCATACTGGATGTTTTTCCCTTTTCACACCATTCTTTGTAAACTCTAGAAATGGTTGTGCGTGAAAATCCCAGTAACTGAGCAGATTGTGAAATACTCAGACCGGCCCGTCTGGCACCAACAACCATGCCACGCTCAAAATTGCTTAAATCACCTTTCTTTCCCATTCTGACATTCAGTTTGGAGTTCAGGAGATTGTCTTGACCAGGACCACACCCCTAAATGCATTGAAGCAACTGCCATGTGATTGGTTGATTAGATAATTGCATTAATGAGAAATTGAACAGGTGTTCCTAATAATCCTTTAGGTGAGTGTATATATATATATAGTGGGGAGAACAAGTATTTGATACACTGCCGATTTTGCAGGTTTTCCTACTTACAAAGCATGTAGAGGTCTGTAATTTTTATCATAGGTACTCTTCAACTGTGAGAGACGGAATCTAAAACAAAAATCCAGAAAATCACATTGTATGATTTTTAAATAATTAATTTGCATTTTATTGCATGACATTAGTATTTGGTCACCTACCAACCAGTAAGAATTCCGGCTCTCACAGACCTGTTAGTTTTTCTTTAAGAAGCCCTCCTGTTCTCCACTCATTACCTGTATTAACTGCACCTGTTTGAACTCGTTACCTGTATAAAAGACACCTGTCCACACACTCAATCAAACAGACTCCAACCTCTCCACAATGACCAAGACCAGAGAGCTGTGTAAGGACATCAGGGATAAAATTGTAGACCTGCACAAGGCTGGGATGGGCTACAGGACAATAGACAAGCAGCTTGGTGAGAAGGCAACAACTGTTGGCGCAATTATTAGAAAATGCAAGAAGTTCAAGATGACGGTCAATCTCCCTCGGTCTGGGGCACCATGCAAGATCTCACCTCGTGGGGCATCAACAATCATGAGGAAGGTGAGGGATCAGCCCAGAACTACACAGCAGGACCTGGTCAATGACCTGAAGAGAGCTGGGACCACAGTCTCAAAGAAAACCATTAGTAACACATTACGCCATCATGGATTAAAATCCTGCATGTCCAGCGCATGTCCAGGCCCGTCTGAAGTTTGCCAATGACCATCTGGATGATCCAAAGGAGGAATGGGAGAAGGTCATGTGGTCTGATGAGACAAAAATAGAGCTTTTTGGTCTAAACTCCACTCGCCGTGTTTGGAGGAAGAAGATATATATATATATATATATATATATATATATATATATATATATATATATATATATATTATTAATACATTTATTTAATATTAAACACATTTTAAATATCTAACATCATATATTTAATAACATTAAATATTTTGTGTATATATTGGTAAATATTTAAACAATTGTATTAAATAATATTACACTTATTTATTATATTAATACATTTATTTAATGTACATATATAGAAATGTGTGTATATTTATATATATATATATATATATATATAATTAATATATTTATTTAATATTAAACAAAAATATTATATATATATACTGTATATGTATAGAAATCTTACATTTAAGATTGTTTGTGTATCTGAGTGCAGATACTTTATATTTAAAAATTAAATGAGATAATAAAATTACAAGTAGTTTGTTGTATAATAATGTTCAATATTTAAAAATGTATTTAATAATATCAAAACATGTTTTTATTGTCTCATTTAAAAAAGTCCATTCCATCTTTCTCTGCTGCCTCTATGTATACTGTAACTACAACGTCAATACAAAGCATCAAAATATGTGCTGCGAGCGAGCAATTTCATGAACATGAACCCTCATATTCCTCAAACAGGAGCATGACATTGTTCTTTTGAATCTCACAAATCTCACAGTTTCGTTACTCCATTAAACTCTGTCTGTCTTATGATTGCTAGGACTTAGATATCATATCCCCATTCCAAGATTCTCCCATGCACAGGCCAGTTCCTTATTTGCCTACGAGGAGCAATGTAATAGGCAATTGCTGATATAACCCCCCTCCCAAACAAACAACATGGGCAACCAAAAGCAATCTGGCTGCATATCATTGTCTGCCGATATTGAGTGTTTCCAGACACATACCTGGTGATGGGCAGGCGTCAGAAATGATTAAGTATAGAATTGAAGAGATATGCAGAGGTCCTGGCCTTATTTAAACATACATACTTTTGCATTGATGCGCGAGGGAGGGGCTGACGTCGGTGCTTTGGTATGCCACCATCTTGCCGCTCCACGCAGTTAGCAGAGAACAGCTGTTCATTTGAAGCTGCCTGCACCTTTTCTTGACCCCATTTTGTTCTGCGCGGCAGCTGAGACAGAGGAGGAATTAGTTGTATTACTGTCGCCCTGCCGCCGTGTGTGTTTCTGTGATTCCACTTGTATTCTCTCCATTACCGTGGCCCCTCTGTCTGATTAGGCACAACACACTCACTAACATGCCAAATCACTAGTGCGTCGCGCAGCCCAGAGCCCGGCCCTGGACATACACACTCGCACATCCGCTCACACGCGCTCAGATACACACTTCCAAACCCTGCCACCTGTCAGAATCACACCCTGAATGAAAAATAGGCTATTGATGTCCATTTATCCTTGATTTGTTTGCCTTTTTCAGTTCAAGATAATCGAAAAGAAATCTCATGCATAGGTTAGATTAGAGATGGAGAGTTTGTCTTATAATGCAAGATGCTTGTTTTCCTTTCTGTTTGTTACTGTATTTGTCATTTTGCCATTTATATGTTAAATTACAAGGTGTTCCTGTAAATAAAAAAAGAAACAAAAAAGGTGACTTTCACCTCAATGCATGAATAAAATTTCTCTGGGGGAAAAAAAAATCCATTGCCACTCTTTCTTCTATTGACTTGAAATTCAAAAGAGAGAAAAATCTAGCGAAAATCACCTGCATTTCTTTTATAATATTCATTTAAACAAAGCTTTG
The DNA here is from genome assembly GCA_039654105.1 of Coreius guichenoti. NCBI lineage: Eukaryota > Metazoa > Chordata > Actinopteri > Cypriniformes > Gobionidae > Coreius > Coreius guichenoti. The sequence goes on from CM077190.1 coordinate 4,052,880, forward strand.
GCTAAGTCATATTGATTGTGTTCTGATTTAAAAGTACCTGAGGCGGGGTGTCTCTAATCCAGAGGCTCTTTTAAAAATCACCTGGTCAGACAAATGGGACCTTTTAAAGGAGTATAATGTGTTCTTAAATTATTTTATTGATGGGAAGTGGCATGGCCTCCGCAGGTACCCATACAAATGTTTGGAGCACGCTGTGAAAGGGTCAATTTGTGCTCCATTTTCCATTTCTTCATTATCTGCCTTTAAAGCCGTGCTGAGTAGCTCAATAGGTCTGCAAGAAACTTCCACCCTCGCGCATTTACCACGGCCAACGTTTGCCTCCCTGTCGATTTTTAAACGCTTTAATTGCCAAATCATAATTTGTTGTAATTTGTGGTTGCGGGGTATCACAGTTACATGGTGTAGCGATGAGAATGTGATGTATATGCACTATATATTTTAAAAAGCAACATACCTACTGTTATATTCAGTACTGAAACCTCACTTGAAAGCTAATTTAGCTGTTGTTCATCCCTGATAGACCTATAGTATTACTGAGCAGTAGGTTTCTTTATCTTTCTATATGTGTCAATTTGCAATAAAGCCAAATAACAGGGTTGCTTTTGCTCTGCCGTGGGTTTATTAGCAGCAAGGCCTGTATGACCCTGACATCAATGGGCTGAATTGCATTTCCAAATGACAGGTTAAAATGCACTTCCACTTACATTTAAACTTCCATGTAGGCACTTCAAATTAATAATGCAGTCATCATTTGTAAATGACTCCTCTTTCAGAGTCCATTAAGAAGTTTTTTTTCCTCTATTGAACTGAGAGTCAATAGGTGTGTAATAAGGAAGTGCGGCCCATGCGACTCAGAGGATTGTGGGGGTGGGGGAGCTGATGGGAGATTGCTCTATGAACAGGCTAATTAGCGTCTGCTTGCCCAGACTCGTGGTAAAGTGGCACATTTGTGCTTTAGCAGCCGCCGTTTTGTGACTGACAGAGACTTGGGTTGTAGATTAGTGGAAAAATGAGCTCTTAATTAGCCGTTAACAGTAGGTGATGCTTACAAATGGGGAATAAGTTAGTCATCATCAGTGTTAGGCAATTTATTTATTTTGTTTTGTTATTTTGTTATTATTAATTCTCTTATATAGAATGGTGGGAAGCTGAAGCACTGATAATGAAGGATGCACACGCATACACTGTAAATGCAATAAAAACTGCTTTCCTGATTACACATATGTGACCCTGGACCACAAAATGCATCTCACGGGTATATTTGTGGCAATAGTCAACAATACATTGTATGGGTCAAAATTATCCATTTTTCTTTTATGCCAAAAATCATTAGGATATTAAGTAAAGATCATGTTCCATGAAGATATTTTTGTAAAATTCCTACCGTAAATATATCAAAAATGTATTATTATTATTAGTAATATGCATTGCTAAGGACTTCATTTGGACAACTTTAAAGGTGATTTTCTCAATATTTGGATTTTTTTGCACCCTCAGATTCCAGATTTTCAAATAGTTGCATCTCGGCCAAATATTGTCCTATCCTAACAAACCATACATCAATTGAAAGCTTATTTATTCAGCTTTTAAGTGATGTATAAATCTCAATCAATTTTTTTTTAAAAATTGACCCTTATGACTGGTTTTGTGGTCCAGGGTCACATATTGGTGTAAGCATATAAGGATGTCTTTTATGTAATGGTATTGTGAAATATTATTACAACTTACAGTAACTGTTTTCGATTTTAATATATTTTAAAAGCCATTTATTCCTGTGATGCAAAGCTGAATCTTCAGTGTCACATGATCCTTCAGAAATCATTCTAGTATGCTAATTTTGAGCTCAAGAAACATTTATTATTGTCAATTTTGAAAAATTGAATCTTTTTTTTTTTCAGGAATATTTCATGAATAGAAGGTTAAAAAAATATAATTTTGTAAGAAAGTCACTTTTGATCAATTTAATGCGCCCTTGCTGAATATTGTAGGTATACATTTTTATGTTTATGTTTTATTTTAGTTCAAAATAAATGCAAGAATTATAATTATATATTATAAAAATACATGCTTTTCATCATTTTAATCTTAAACAAAAGAAACTTGAGATTTCTCCTAATGAGATCAAATAGAGACCAAAGCTTACGTTTCCTGATTCTCAGAAGTTTCTCCTGAGCAAAAGATTTAATAATCTGTGTTTCAGAAGAGATTATTAGTGTTGTTTCCTTCAGAGACAGCAACAAAATACCAAAGTCAACGAATCTCTTCAATTATGAAAGAACAATCTCTAAAATGAGTGTGCCATTGTTGGTGTGTAATCCCTCTATTGTGGTAGGATTCCTACAATATGTCACCCATAACAGCAAAAGGATAAAATGGGAGGATTTAGCTGTCATTTACAATATGACTAAATACAAACTGGTAAAAGGCCTGTTTGAGTTAAATCAGTGACTGTGATGTACATTCGTCTGCCTCAGGTCCAAATAAGAAGCTAAGCAAGCATTCATGTTCCATGGCACTTTCCCATTGCCCTTGTGTGATCCTGCCAGCGTGAGGCTGAATGTGGAGATCTAAAGTTTTGAGTAGAGCATGGTCATAAAATGAGGGTCCCTCTGGCTTAAGCTTTTCACCCGGATGTCTCTACTGACCCATGAAGACCCCTGCTTTCTGGCCTAGAAAAGAACAAATGAGATCACAGCGCTCTGAATTAACTCAGAGAGTGCTCACTTTGTGTAGTGATGACACATCTTTGTAGGCCAGCCTGGAAGTTAGCATCACCCTGTTTCCCTCAACCAAAACCCAATAGGATTTTTCTATTGGCACGTTTTGTTCATCATGATAATCTTCACAAATGAACAAAGCTTTTATGAATTTTGAAGCATAAATACAATCACAAGAAGTAAACACAGGTGTAAAGTATTTGAGTAAATGTAATTAGTTACTGTACTTAAGTATCTTTTTGGCTACTTTGTAGTTTTATCAAAGATATTAGCAACTTTTACTATCTACTTGACTACATTTTTGAACAAGTACTTTTTACTCCAATACATTTGTGATGAGTAATGCAATTACACATTACATTTGGGACCTAACTTTTTCTTCAGCAGTTTGTTTCTGCTATAAAGAAGCGGTATCGCCATCTAAGGGCATTGAAGGTACTATATCTTGTGCGTTTTGCCTTTACTCACTCAAACTTGTGAACAAGGCTACTTTACGTGAATGTGAGTGCATTAGCAGGTAGTTGATGAATCGCAGGTTTGATTTAGGGAACGAGGTCATGACTGCAGTCGGTGTTGAGGCCGAAACCAAGTAGACTTTGACTATTTAATTTTATTTATCCACTATATTGATGAGACCTTTTTGAATGATATTGGTTTACTTATGGCCTTTTTGTGCACTTGAGCTTAACTGAGACTTTTAAGAGGCTGTTGTGTCGACCTTGATTTATTGCAGAGGTGTTCAGTTTTATTTTGATTTTACATATTAAACATGATTTCTCATCTTACAAATCAGTTGTTTCTTATTTTCACTGGCATGTGGTGTCAAGCACTAGTGCATCTTTGAGCCTACATTCAGTATGTGTAAAATACTTAAGTACTATTAAAATCAAATACTCCAAGGGCCCTATTATACACCAGGCTCAATGCGACGGCAAGTGCAACGCAAACGTTTTTTGCTAGTTTCAGCCCGACGCAGTTATCATTTTCACGTCCAGCACTACGATGTTTAAACAGCAAATGCACTCGCGCCATCTGTTCGCCCATGGGCGTGCTGGTCTGAAAACCAGGTGTGTTCAGGAGCATTGTTGGCGCGTTGCTATTTTGAGGAACTGAAAACGACTGCGCCATTGACCAACAAAAACCTGGTCTAAAGTCAATAGCGCAGTATTTTTTGTGTTATTTAAAGGGCGATTAGTAATATGCGCCTATAGTTGGGTGCACAACGCGTGTACACTCTGCTTATTACACACACAGGAACACGCAGCAGCACACAAACATGCCAAATATTAAAAATAAAAGGATGCCTCTCTGGAGAAGCGTTCAGTCTTTCTGTTCACAAATTCCGCCATGTAAATAGTGAATCCGCAATGGTGCGAGTGCAACTGGCTTTTAAAGGGAATGCGAGATGAGACTCTGATTGGTTTATTGCACGTTACGCCAAAACACACCCATTACTCATTAAGAGACTAGGTACAACCCTTTTGGACCATGTGCCTGGCACGGCAACCGTTTTTTCTGTCCTTAAACTAGCAAACGAAGGCTATAAATGAACTACACCATGGTCACATGACTTCAACATCACCACCAACTCTTTGAGTCTTTATTTAAAAAACATTTCCCCTGAAAGTTACAATAGTTTGCAAGAGCGTGATTATAAACACAATGAGGATTTGAAAGTGGACTAGTGAGTAGATGAGTTTACCTGTTCGGCTAGATGATATTTAATCTCACCGACTACCTCTGAAGTCCCATTTAGTCACTTGTTAGCAACCGCCTTTTTCAAGACAAGTAAAAGCTTCGGTTACACTTTATTTTAGTGGTCCACCAGTAGACATTCTACTAACTATAAGTAACTTTGCAACTACATGTCAACTAACTCTCATTATAGTATTAGTAGGGTTAGGTAGGGTTCGGTTAGTAGAACAAGTTAACATGTATTTGCAATATTACTTATAGTCAGTAGAATGTCTGTTGGGGTGCATCACAATAAACTGTTATTAAGCACAATTTACTTCATTTTTCTTTTGCAAGCTTTGCACAGATTTTTTAAAGTAAATTTCACATATGGAATTAAGTAAACTCTACTTAACTAAGTTAAGTAAAATTAACAAAGAAAATAGGTAATTTTAACTTGGCCAGTGAAAGTTTGAGTAATTTCTACTTAGTTGAAGTTTCCTTTGCAATACTTTTTACTCAAACAATATTAACACTGAATTAAACAAGACTTTTAAAATGTACGTTTTACTTAGAAACATCTAATAACACAATAGATAGGCACCATAACTACATAATAGAAATAACGTGGCACCTGAACACAGAGACCTCAATACTACAAAATACACAAAGACGGTAACATTTGATGGATCGTTTGAGATTATGAATGTGTCATTTTGAGTAGAAAATGAACTCCAAATGTTACAAAATGGCACTAAACCTAACAACAAAAGCAATGATAAAACAGTGTAAATACAGCTGGAAAACAGCGAAAAATCAACCTTATTATTTATTTAAGCCCCAGTGCATGATGGGAACACCAGTATCAGAAAAGTTGAGTAGTTTTACTTAATTTTATAACGTTGATATTTACGCTTTGATTTCTACAAGCCTGAATTGAGTACTAAAGAAAGGAGAATTTTTTTTAATTCTTTCCTGAACTAACTTTTTCATGTAGAAATTACATTTGATTTTTCTGTAGTATTTACTTCACCACAGAATCATTTTTATCAGTGAGTTGCAGCATGTAGTTGCAAGGTTACTTATAGTTAGTTAGAGGACCATTAAAAAATAAAGTGCTTACCAAAAAATCTGATTGGTAAGAATAAAATATTTTTTATGTCAGAATAAAATGTGAAAATATGACCACAGAACTTATTTTAACCAAAAACGGTTGATTCAATAAGATGATGCTAAAAATTCATTTCTGTGTTTTGTCCAACAAAAATACATAATCCCTGTCTCTATACTCAGAGATCCAGCTGGAGCGCCATTGTTTTTGAACTTTTCCCAAGTATGTTAGTGTACAAAAGTAACCTATTGCTGTTTGTATTTATTTCACATTATCCCTAAATTTATGGAAGTGTATACATATGTCTATTTCTCACCAAGAGCCTGTTCATTCAGACAAAATAAAAATCGATGCGCAAAAAAAGTTATCGACATCCACAATTCTCTCCATAAATGTTTGAATGCATTATTAGTTGTAACGTTTTTTTAAAAAATTTTTATGAGAACCTGTGCCATGCATGTTTCCTTCTCTCAGCAAGGAAGTGCTTTTACAGCAATGACTCTGCGTGGCGTTGGGCGTTAGCTGAAAGAAAGGTCATCGGTCTTCGCGTGGTGCCGGCTGAAAGGGCTTCCATTGCGATTCTGTAAGCCCTGAGTCACCTCTGCACCTCCCTGGATTACGCGGCACTCTTCCCGGGAGATGACACCCAAGACCCTTTTTCTTCTTGCCCACTTAGAGGGATCAAATGACCAGTGAGAACTCAATTAGCAACATGTCTCCCTCGACAGGAGTCGATGTTGGGCGCTCGCCCTTGTGATGCAAAGTGAGGCGCCGAGTGAGGTCGAGCTTTGATTTGGTTATTTGGGATCGACTTGTACAATTACAGGGTGATAAAGGCTTTTGACCGGGAGCAGGGACGTTGCTTGGGTTTGTTGACTGTACTCTGTCTGGGTTAACTGAAGCTGAATGGACATAGGAGGCTGGTTAAGCACTGCTTATTGAGTCCCTCGCAGGACCCCATGAGACCTCAGGAACAACAATGGCAGAATTAATGGGTAAAGCGCAATGAGAATGTCAACGCGACGGGGAGCGTGCTCGGAGCAGAGGCAGCTCTTAAGGTGATTGTGTTGCCAAATGCCCGCGTTGGATCTTTTGCATTTGTTTGTGTTTGAAAGCATTTATTTTGTTGTTTTGGTGTGAAATGCCCTTTATTTGATTTGTCTCTAAACAGTTGCACAGAAAGCACTGTATAGATATATGCATATATTAGCCCTATAAAGCCTAATGTATTATATTTGATACATTATCTAAGGCCTCTAAATGATCAAAACTTTGATGAAAAACTTGTTGTACACAATATGTCGTCTGATTAATGGTTGACACTTTTTTAGCCAAAAAAAGCTTTTAGTGTAATTCTAAAAATGTTCAGCTTCAGGGTGAGGTACACATGTCTTTTTGCTGTGACATCTTTGTAGAGTAAATGTAAGTATCTTAAGATTAGGGAACACATATTCACTTTAGCTCATTAGCATGCATATTACTAGCATATTGGCTGTTTATTAGTACTTATAAAGCACAAATTAATGCCTTATTCTGCATGACCACATAGGTCCCTTAACCCAATGCCATACTACAACAACTACCTTACTTACTATCAATAAGCAGTAATTAGGAGTTTATTGAGGGAAAACTCCTAGTTATTATGTGTTCCCTAATCTAAAGTATATTGTATAGTATTTCAAGATAAACACTTTATGTCTACTTGATATCCATACGTCATTTTTTTAAAATCATGTTGAAATGTGAGTATCAAATATAATGCATCAGGCTTTTTATGAACCTATATATATATATATATATATATGTATAAAAAAAATATATATATATATATATGATTTCAATTATCATTGCATTGTATTGCATTGCATTTTTTTGCCCCCTACAGAACTTTGTTCATAAAACTACGCATTTAAAGATTAGACATTATTGGGCAATATAGATTTGACAACTGATATTGATTTACATTACAAGCTATCAGAATTTCATCTTACTTTTTGGCCATATAAATATCAGCAAATGTACCAAATGGCATCATTTTTGCTCAGTTTAGGCCTTTAAAAAAAACTGAGATGTTTTTTTTTTTTCCCTTCTTCGGGTATGAGCTCCATATTCTCCTATATCATACTATATGTAATATGATACTCAACAAAACACTGATGCAAACTTTTTTGATTTTTGAAATCGTTTGAAACTATATGTTAGGCTTTACAGGGTTAAGAAATCAAAATGGTTACACTTTATTTTAAGGTGTTAGAATTACAGTGTAATTATACATTTAAGTACTGTGTAATAATAATTAACTGTATTTACTATAGGGTTAGGGTAAGGATGATGGTTTGGTTTAGGGTTAATTGCATGTAATTATGCATAATTTATAGTTATTACTACAGTAACTACATGTAACGTGTAACAATGGCACTGTAAAATAAAGTGTTACCATCAAAATTGACTCAAATTTACATTCTTAAAGGGATAGTCCATCCAAAAATGAAAATTCTGTCATTATGTTGTTCCAAACCTTTATATATTTCTTTCTTCTGCGAAACAACATTGAAGGCCATTGACTTGTCATTGAATGGTCAAAAAATATATATAATGACTTGCTGTTCCTTTTCCTTTTCTATAATTATGTTTTATACCGATATTTTTTAAATTGTTATTAAGACATTTTCAGTGCTTGAGATTCCTTATAATTTTTTTTTTTTTTTTTTAAAGGTATTGACCAAATTGGTTTAGAAAGCCTACATGAAGTCCTGAGATGTCCATTTGTGAGATAATTCCATAACACTCTGCCTTTCTCTAGAGCTAGAAACTTGGCAGACTCCGGAGAACTTCTGAGAAGAACCATCCATCAGTCATAGTTAGCACTAATGATGTGTCCATTTTGACACTTCAGAATCAGTCACGGCAAATTTCCCTGTCGGGAGGGAAAACATTGAGAGAGATAGCCTCGCCCTGATATAATTTGTCGCTGCAAATGACAAAACAGAGCAGAGAATAATATGTGAAGTCAAGTTTAGTGAGAGAGAAAATGGAAAAATTTAGGGTTGTGAGGCACCTTAATGGATATCCTTGCAGCTAGATGAAAATGGGCTCGAGTAATGTGTCCTTAATGTGAGCCAGCCGGGTTTCTCGGAGTGTATCAAGAGAAAGGTGCCCTGTCATTTCGGCTAGCAATCACTTAATGGGGACGGTAAATCTCAACAAAATGGACATGCACTGTGCTATTTCTGGCTTCAGCAGATGGAGTGAGTGATTGGCTCTGGTGAAAAGGAAAGGGGAAAAAATAATAAAACAACGGAGAGGAAAAGTAACTTGGAAAAAAAACAAAGAGGAGGATGCAAAGAGCAAAAAAAGCAATTTCTTCCGTCTGGGGTCTGTGTGCTGTTTGTGTTTTGCAAAAGTGCAGAGACAGTGACAGGAATTTCAATTATCTAATTACGGCAAAATGAAAAGACATAAATGTTGTGATTTCTGCTGTCTTTCATAGATCAATCTAATGTGCGCTCACATTGAAAATCCAGCAAAATGGAAGAGGCAAAGTGAGGCAGCGTCTCTTCAAATCATGCAATTAAAATGACAAATTAGTTTCTTGATATATTCATCTAAGTGGTTAAGTGGAAGGGTTTTATTCCATACTCAGTGCCGTCGAGCAGGGATGGGGAGAGAGAATCGTCTGCATGCTCTTTTGATTAAGGCAGCCGCTTAAATGCCGGGAAAATGTTGAAAGCACTTGCCATACAAATTAGCCAACCGAAGGCTGCGAAATGAAATTCTAAAGAGTTGATTTAGGCATTTAGGGGGATGCGCCTGGCAGCTTAAAGGATTCAAAGACATTTCTCAGGCAGTGTGCATTATGTTGGCGGGGTCAGGGCTGAAACTGGTTTGTGTTTTGTTCCATTATGAAAGGGCAAACCACTGAAAGGGAGACACTGGAAACAGAAATTATTTCAATATCCTTTTTGACCCAAAAGTAAACTGGAGGAGTCAATCAATCGATCCATCTACACTAAAAAATTCTGGCTTGTTTTAACCCAAATTTGGGTCAAATATGGACAAACCCAGCCGTTGGGGTACATTTTTTCATTACATTTTTAACCTAACGGTTGGGTTTGTCCATATTTGACCCAAATCTATATCTATCTATCTATCTATCTATCTATCTATCTATCTATCTATCTATCATTCCATTTATCCATTCATCCATCATTCTTTCATTCCATCCATCCATCCATCCCTATCGATCGTTCTTTCATTCCATCCATCCATTCATCATCCATCATTCTTTCATTCCATCCATCCATCCATCCCTATTGATCGTTCTTTCATTCCATCCATCCATCTATCGTTCTTTCATTCCATCCATCCATCCATCCATCCATCCATCCATCCATCCATTCATCATCCATCGTTCTTTCATTCCATCCATCCATCCATCCATCCATCCATCCATTCATCATCCATCATTCTTTCATTCCATCCATCCATCCATCCCTATCGATCGTTCTTTCATTCCATCCATCCATCCATCCATCCATCCATGCATCCATTCATCATCCATCATTCTTTCATTCCATCCATCCATCCCTATTGATCGTTCTTTCATTCCATCCATCCATCTATTGTTCTTTCATTCCATCCATCCATCCATCCATCCATCCATCCATTCATCATCCATCATTCTTTCATTCCATCCATCCATCTATCGTTCTTTCATTCCATCCATCCATCCATCCATCCATCTATCGTTCTTTCATTCCATCCATCCATCCATCCCTATCGATCGTTCTTTCATTCCATCCATCCATCCATCTAACCATCTATCCATCCATCCATCCCTATCGATCGTTCTTTCATTCCATCCATCCATCCATCCATCCATCCATCCATCCATCCATCATCTATCTATCTATCATTCCATCCATCCCTATCGATCGTTCTTTCATTCATTCCATCCATCCTATCGATCGTTCTTTCATTCCATCCATCCATCCATCCATTCATCATCCATCATTCTTTCATTCCATCCATCCATCGTTCTTTCATTCCATCCATCCATCCATCTATCTATCATTCTTTCATTCCATCCATCCATCCATATCGATCGTTCTTTCATTCCATCCATCCATCCATCCCTATCGATCGTTCTTTCATTCCATCCATCCATCCATCCCTATCGATCGTTCTTTCATTCCATCCATCCATCCATCCCTATCGATCGTTCTTTCATTCCATCCATCCATCCCTATTGATCGTTCTTTCATTCCATCCATCCATCTATTGTTCTTTCATTCCATCCATCCATCCATCCATCCATCCATCCATTCATCATCCATCATTCTTTCATTCCATCCATCCATCCCTATCGATCGTTCTTTCATTCCATCCATCCATCTATCGTTCTTTCCTTCCATCCATCCATCCATCCATCCCTATCGATCATTCTTTCATTCCATCCATCCATCCATCTATTCATCATCCATCATTCTTTCATTCCATCCATCCATCCCTATCGATCGTTCTTTCATTCCATCCATCCATCTATCGTTCTTTCATTCCATCCATCCATCCATCCATCCATCTATCGTTCTTTCATTCCATCCATCCATCCATATCGATCGTTCTTTCATTCCATCCATCCATCCATCTAACCATCTATCCATCCATCCATCCCTATCGATCGTTCTTTCATTCCATCCATCCATCCATCCATCCATCCATCATCTATCTATCTATCATTCCATCATCCCTATCGATCGTTCTTTCATTCATTCCATCCATCCTATCGATCGTTCTTTCATTCCATCCATCCATCCATCCATTCATCATCCATCATTCTTTCATTCCATCCATCCATCTTTCTTTCATTCCATCCATCCATCCATCTATCTATCATTCTTTCATTCCATCCATCCATCCATATCGATCGTTCTTTCATTCCATCCATCCATCCATCCATCCCTATCGATCGTTCTTTCATTCCATCCATCCATCCATCCATCCCTATCGATCGTTCTTTCATTCCATCTATCCATCCATCCCTATCGATCGTTCTTTCATTCCATCCATCCATCCATCTAACCATCTATCCATCCATCCCTATCGATCGTTCTTTCATTCCATCCATCCATCCATCCATTCATCATCCATCGTTCTTTCATTCCATCCATCCATCCATCCATCCATCCATCCATCTATCCATCATCCATCCATCCATCCATCGTTCTTTCATTCCATCCATCCATCCATCCATCTATCTATCTATCATCTGACCATTTCTATCCATCCATCTTTAAATGGACTGGGGTTGAGGTTAGCATCAGTGGCATTGCATTTTTGTCATCTGTCATGTTACTGCACGTAACTGGCCCACAAAGGTACCGAGAATCCTCTGAAAGTCTGTTAGGAATATTCTTTTTCTGTGCATCCACAGAGTAGCTAGACATTTGTTATCATTAATGTTTGCTTTAATACACATGTGTCATAACAAATTCATCCTCTGAAAAGCCAGCTGCATTCGAAAAAGAACTGCTTCACTCTCACTGAGACATATTGTCCACTTTGATAGCTCAGAATGATTTCAAATGCCCCTCTGCTGCCTCAGTTGAAATGGAACAAAATAGGCGGTGGTCTATAAAAATGAAGTTAGACGTAAGTACGGCACTCACATCTTTGAAAAAAACCCTTTCCTGTTGCATTTTGTAGTCGTCAATTGGTCCGAGCAACTTGCTCTAATGCAGGTAATGGATCCACTGTGGTCCTTTCATCTTCGGGACCATGTGCGGGAGATGGGAGAGGAACCCTTCTGGAGGAGAAAACAACTCTAACACACATCAGGGCAAGGGAAAGCAAACCTAAGCTAATGCGCGATAGCACGGTTCGACTGAAACGTTGAGGAAATCGCAGAGCGTATTGCGTAGATCTGTGAAAGCCTCAGGCAGATGGATGAATGATCGTTTGGTTAGATTTCATCTTACTCAAGTATTTTTAAGAGACCATTTACCGTTTATTCGTTTAGCAGATTATTTTATCCAAACTGTAATTGTATTCCATTTGTCTTGTATTATCACTTTAATTCGATGGTGAACATTTGATTTAAATTTGTGGCTCATATAAAACACAGCACAATTTCAAATGTCTAGATTGCAGCATGAAAGCACAGGCAATAAAATTCAAATTTTGTTTTGAGAATTTAATTGTTCCATGCTAGGCCCAACAGCAATCCAGATTTTCCGCTCGGCCTCTTCCCAACTATAGGGTGGTTAGCGGCGCCCGCTCAATGGAAAGCCTCCAGTCATCAGGATTTGTAGATAGTTCTGTTTCTTCAGCAGATTCCAAAATCACAAAACTAGCTCTAGCTGATTGGCTATGTTTTTTCCTGTTCCTTTGTTTCAGAGCTCTGCTTAGTCCTTCCCCTGTTCTCTCTATTCACCCGCTAAACGCTAGTGCTAAGAGCTGCTGGAAAGCTGCCTGTACAGCCATTATAGGGCCCTGGCGTATTTTATTTAGACTTCATTAAGGGCTTTGATAAAGGTAAGTGTGACTACTTTTAATAGCTAGACTATCAGCTTGTTTGTTGGAACAGTGGTTGATCGTGATTTGTTTGTGTTTGTTTTTCTGGTTTATACATTTGGAAAACCCTCCAAGAATACAATGACAACATTAACATCTGTCAGGTGTAATATAATAATGTGTTAGCTCTAAAATAGCTGCTCAGAAAACTGTGTAAAGTTAACAAGATATTTCAAAAGGCCTATTATATGATTAAATAGAAAATTGAGTTGAAAAGTTTATGAATATTTATTAAAATATTTTATTATTATTATTATTATTATTAAAAGACTGTCAATTTGCATAAACAAATTGTTACACTAATTTAGAAAATGTTTTTAAAAATTGTATGTTTTATAACTGTTTTGTTCAAAATTTACAAAAATTGTATAATGACCGAGTACATCATTAATCCATCTCCGTGTTTTTGTCTTATAAATCACTACGGTACGCCTATAATAAAGTGTTTATATTTAGACTGTATTTGAACTATTTTCTGCTAGAGCGCCAAAAGTTACATAGTGTACCTTTAAATGAAAAGGACATTTTTTATATTTTCAGTGTTCCATTCTAAACAAATTTCAAGAGTTTGAGTCACCAAACTGTGTACAAAATAGATGCTTTTTTCAACCAATTACAAATGGAAACTATGGCGCCCTCTACTGAATGGTGTTTTTTAACCTCTATCTTTTTTTATATGTGTCCATGTAGTACTTGAAAAATCGGTTTCACATAATGGAAGATTATGTGATTATATTCACATCAAGATAATATTTGACAATATTTCAATGAATGTACATTGCACCCCAGCAAGAGGAATTTAAAGCACATCAATTCACGAAAAAACTTGATAAACCAACACGTTGCTTTTTCTATTTACAATAACTAAATCTTTTCCATCCAGTTCACCTGAAAACTGTTAGCCTTAACCTGAAAAGAAGAGAGAGCGAGTAGCCTCCTGATACTGACCTCTCAGCTCATTCAGAGGAAGTAATGTGTTCATTACAATGCAATTACAGACACTTACATGCCTCTGAGTGAAGTGCAGCGCTATTGAGAGGAGTCCGCACCAGTCCCTTGATGCTATACCGCAACCCTGACCTTCATATGTGTGTGTGCATTAATGCATGTGTGCTTGTATATAAATGTGTGTGTGCTTTTGTTTTTAGTCTGTCTGTAGGTGCAGAATGTACAGCTTCATGGGAGGAGGGCTGTTTTGTGCAGGAGTGGGCAATATACTCCTGATTGTTTCCACAGCAACAGATTATTGGATGCAGTACCGTCATTCAAACAACTACATGCATCAGGGGCTGTGGAGATACTGCATGCCGGGAAAATGCTTCACACACACCGACAGCATTGGTGAGGTTTACAGTCCAGCAGAGTCATAAACAAATGCACATTTGACTCGTGTTTTAAAGTCGTTGTTCCCTAGACCTTCAATTCCACTTTGACTTCATTATCCATTACAAACAAGCTGGTGATGATAACATGGCCTTTGACCTTCTGACTTGTGTGTGTTCACAGCATACTGGGATGCTACACGAGCGTTCATGATCTTGTCTCTGTTGGCCTGCTTCTTTGGCATCATCATCGGTATTATGGCCTTCATCCACTACTCTTCCTTTGACAGGTTTGATAAAACCTTTGCTGCAGGCATTCTGTTCTTCATCTCATGTAAGTTGCATTTTCTTCTTGTTTTATATTTAATCTTGAAATATGAGAACTTTTTGAGAGAATTCCTCATTTAAATGCTGATTCAAATGTGATATTTTGTAAGTGTTTGCAAGTGCATGTAATCCGAGAAATATTGTTATTGTTTTGCTATTATAATTAAGTACATTAACCTGCAATTTGTGGAGCATGGAAATTGTGATGTAGTGTTAAAAAAATATATATATTTAATCACATTTTATTTTTATTTAATCCTGCTTCTTTCCTTTTTCCCCACAAGGCTTTTTTGTGTTTTTGGCCATGGCTGTGTACACAGGCGTCACAATAAATTACTATGGTAAACGCTATGGTAACTGGAGGTTCTCCTGGTCTTACATCATTGGCTGGGTGTCTGTTGTGCTCACGTTCTTTTCAGGTAATGATAGTCGTTAAAGTCTGCATCTCTAAATGGTCTACTTCATTTGAATGTAGTGTACTTATACATGCTCAACTAATATGTAGTGTTGTTGTTGTTAAAACAGTCTTATTAAGGGAGGGAAATTGCTTTTGAATCAGTTTATACCAAACTAAACAACACAAACTGTTTTTTACTTCAATTAATGTGTTTGTTTTTTTGTCTTTATTTAGGTATTTTCTATATGTGTGCATACCGGATGCATGAATGCCCCAGAAGCTCGAATCCTCACTAGAAGACTGGGCTTTATTATCACCAATATTGGAAGCCACTTCAGAAACATCATTAGGTCATGAAAAAAAAGAACAAAGCAAATTTTAAATAAAGATGTGTGAACACTTACAATCTGTTTTTTCTGTCTATATTATGAAAAGCTGTACAAATCAACTGGTGGACAATCAATTTAAAAAACATTCAAAATAATATAAATCCTTCTCCTTATTTCTCCTTCAATTCGTGTGTTTCTTTTGTTCTTTCTTTCTATAAAACAATGGAGTTCCATATAGAATATAAGTGGTTTTATTTAATTGATCAGATTATTTTCAAGCTTTTTAATGGTAGCCTACTTCGTGTGAGCAAAGTATCAAACTATATTTTAGGATACATAAGGACTTGGCATTCCACAATAAGCTGGTCTAGTAGGTAAACTGCTCTATAAGGTGCGCGAGCTAATGCCACAAGCTTCTTACAGAAAAGCACCACTTAGGTGTGACGCATGGCGTGCTGTCCCCCATTTTCACTTGATTAAATGGCTATTAAAAGCTGCTTAACTGCCTCTGCATGGGTGCGGATTCTATCGACTTCTCAAGTAAAGGCGATTCTATCACCATTAGTACATTTACTTTCGCGTTTTGCCATAAAAGCAACTTGTTTCCGTGATTCGTTAGCAGTGCGGAGCGCAGTGCCAGTTAATAAAAGGTTTCGATTGCAGTGCTCCAAAATCACATTACATCGTTGAGTATATTTGCATATACACTGCATTATTTTTTTAATCGATATTTTATATTGTTTTCAATAGATACATTTACCGCATAAGATACGTTTGTGAATTTATTGCATAAGTTTCCTTGTTTTGGGCACAAACCCCACAAAATGGTTAGTTTAAAACAAAAAAGCATTTTATACTGTAGACTACTTATACTTTACAAATACAAACTAGTCAGTAAGATCATTGCTTGCGTTCAAGGGTGGCTCGAAACTCATTAAAACCGAGCAACTCTGTGATGTATTGTAATTTAGAGGATCTTCTCTCTTCGTAGTGGCCTACTAATGAAGCCATGTTTCATATTCGCAGGAATACTGTTTTCATGACCAATTGAATCTAGTAATTAATTTGTTCTAACCCATCTGATCAAATGGAAATCCTGCGGTCGAGGATTACTACTTTCGCTCTAACATCCAACCTAATTACCTAATAGCATTGCTGCAAGACTTCTGCCAATAATGAAACACTTTTGCCATTAGCCCCCGTGATTGCAGATGTGATGACAACACGATATCAACAAATTACCGCTCCATCAGTTGAGACGGAACTGAAGCACACTTGTATCCTCGCAGATTTCAATATCTACAATTAAATCCCAATTCATAGAAGCCCTGTTGCCCTGTACCGTAACATGAAATAATAATAAAAAATTATAGGCCTACCACACACAGCATACATGTTCCCTCACCAAGAAAAAAGAAAGAAAGAAAGAAAGAAATTAGAGCCACAGACAGTTCTCCATGAAACATCATTACTTCAGCAGGCCCGTTATTAACAATACGCTTAGAAAAGAGCATTTTACCTTTTCACTAAATTGCTAAGTGGTAAGTGGTTAACTTTATGATTGGTAAATACTCCCACCATAAATTGGTTGTTTTGTTGGGTTATTTAAAGTTTTTCTGGTTATAGCCTACAAAAATCAGGGTTAGCCATGCCGCGCCAGCGAAGAAATTTTAAATATTAACGGTCGTAACTGACAGAAGCGGCGTTGTAAACCATTTAAAATGTATAACCTGTAAATGATAATGTATAAATGTTAAATGAACACGTGATTGTTGTTGTTTTTTTGTTTTTGTTTTTTTATGTAGTGTTAATTTAATTCGTTTATTTTAGTAAAAAAAAATAGGCCTACAGAACTCGCGAAAAATTTTTTTAATCGTTATAGCATTCGTAACTGACACAAGTTGCAGCTGATTAAAATAAAGCCTATAACAAGCTTTTTTTATTCCAACCACAATTATTTATATTGGGCTATTTTAAACTTTTTGAGTTAACAATCCAACTCTCGGAGACCATTTAAATAGTAATGGTCGCAACTGACAGAAGCGGCATTGTAAACCATTTCAGATGTATTCTAACCTTGTGTTAAATGAACACGTGATTGTTTTTTTTTTTTTATGTATTGTTATTTTAATTCGGTTATTTTAGTAACAATAGGCCTACAGAACTCGCGAAGAAATATAAATCGCTATAGCATTCGTAACAGACACAAGTTGCAGCTTTATTCCAACCACAATTATTTGTTATGTTGGGTCATTTTAAACTTTTCAGTTAACAATCCAAGAAACGGTTAAATCAGAGCTCGCGGAGACCATTTAAAATTTAACGGTCGTAACAGAAGCTTCAAATGGATTGTAACAGGTGCATGCCGTGCATTATTCTGAGTTCTTTAAATGCTATCAGCCAGTGTTAGTCCTTTGTTAAGGTTCTTGACAGGTCCACGCGCCTTTTAAGCCAGTGTACAGTGAAAGTGCAGGCTTATGTCTGAGTGACTGTTGCGGGAACAGGGCTCTTGTAGCGAGGCTTTTTCAGCACCACGGGGAGCGACCCTGCCGCTCCTCCCGCCCCCTGCATAATTAATCCATAAAGAACTCATTCAATTCTCCGCCCAGCCGTCGCGCTATTGGCTGAGTGCTAATCTACTTCCTGATTTGCTGCTGTCAGTCTCGATCCAAATAAATAGTAATGTACCTGTAGCGGCGTGCACAGGTTGCCAACGAGACTACGTTTCCGCTTTAGTCCTGAAGACTGGGACCAACTGAGTGATTTTGTTTTGTCTGGCATCTAAAGCCTCACGGATTGCCCGTGTTTTCTACAAAAAAAGTTTTG
The DNA here is from genome assembly GCA_039654105.1 of Coreius guichenoti. Taxonomy (NCBI): domain Eukaryota; kingdom Metazoa; phylum Chordata; class Actinopteri; order Cypriniformes; family Gobionidae; genus Coreius; species Coreius guichenoti. The sequence goes on from CM077190.1 coordinate 4,071,155, forward strand.
AAATGAATCTGAACTACACATCTCCGGTCCCCCAGATGCCGACTCAAAGGTCAACGTCGTTCTTCATTGAAGATATTTTACTACATAAGCCTAAACCTTTGCGAGAGGTGTTTCCCTCGCCCTTTTCAAACTCTCTTGCCTCCCGGATGCCTCTTTTAGAGTATGGATATCCCCTTATGCCTACACCGATCCTGGCTCCTCATCCGCATCATCCGCTACACAAACCTGAACACCATCCGTACTTTTTCGCATCCGGTAAGTAGCCTACCCTAAATTTCAACTCAAACATTTATGTGAAAAAAATAATTCATATTAGTACCCCATTTTTGTGCATTTAATGCATGTATTGGTGCTCACAAATTGGTGTATTTCTTGTCTTTGTGTCTATGAACGGAAGATATGACCGCTATATCATAAACATCTAAAAATCATGCAGTCCTACATGCCAGTTAATATTTTAAAAAGCATTCCATAAACTCTTAATTTTTAGTAAATTCGTACAGTGGAAAAATAGGGCTATTCTGCAAATTTAGGTTAACATTTAGTTAATCTAAATGTAATTCATGTGGTAACATTTAAAGTAAAAAAAATATAATTTAATATGGTTCAATCAATCTGACTTTTGCACCAACGACGGTATTTTTAAGAGTTAGAATTATTGAGAATTATTAATAGAATTATTTCTAATTATTGTTAGAAAAAAAATCATCCTTAGTAACAGTTGTACGCATTTTTACAATGCAAGGTGATATTCATAGATTAAAGAACCATGTAAAATAAAATAAAAATAACTATAACAATAATAAACTATTTGTAATTGATAGGCCTACTGTACGATTTTTATTTATTAAATCACCTATCGATTAAAAAAAGCATCTTATCTATTTTATTTTTTTATTTAAAAATAATCTTTATTAAAACAACATCTCTTTTTTCTAACTTATATTGTTTTCCTTCTAACTTGGGGTTTTACTCACTTTCGTCGTTAAAAAGCGGTTGAAATATAAACATAAGGCTGCAAGATATTGACGAATATTTATTAATAATTATCAATATGTTTCCCGTGCAAAAGGAATGCAGATGCCTGCGTTATTTCAGCATCATCCGGAGTTACCAGGGAAGCACTGCAGACGCAGAAAGGCCAGAACAGTGTTCTCAGACTCACAGTTATCAGGACTCGAGAAAAGGTTCGAGATCCAGAGGTATCTGTCCACACCTGAGCGCGTGGAGCTGGCGACGGCGCTCAGTCTATCGGAAACACAGGTAATGGCGTTAAACATGGTTCATCATTTCCAAGATCTTATATGTGTTCACATCCGATTTATGAAACGAATCAGGAGTTCATTAAGGCTTATACATCGTTTGCCTTACGCAGGTAAAGACGTGGTTTCAGAACCGGAGGATGAAGCATAAAAAACAGCTGAGGAAAACACAAGACGACCAGAAAACCCCAAATGATGTAGACAGATCGCTGGAGAACACGAGCGAAAGCGAAATGCAAGAGAAAAGCACAGACGGTAAAAACGGCATGAGCCCGGACAGATACACGCTGGACGACAATGAAGATGATGTCGATATTGAAGATGACATTTGCTCTCCTGAACATTTACTCTAGTATTATCACCCCCATGAGCAACAAAAATACATATTAATTACAATCTTTTAGATAGCAAAATGATATATAGTTTTTTTTTTTTTTTTTTTTTTTTGGAAAACATCAGTCTATATACTGTTCAAGCGCTTAAGAATTTTTTGGGACAGCTGAAGGACATAAAAATGATGCGTGTATTCAGCATTATTATTATTACTATTATCATTTATCACATTGCTTTGTGACTGACGACCATTTTTGTAAATGTGGAATGAATGGTACGTAATGTACTGACTGTAAATAGATTTATGATATTTACTTGATAAATAATCATTCAAGAGATGTAACAATTAATTTTCATTCCAATTGAAGTTTAACATTTTACATTTTCAGCACTTTCGCGGGACGATATTGGTTGTTTGGCACGTGGACTGACATTTATGAACTCGAAAACTGTGACTTGTCATTTGTTATAACAAATAATGTATATAAACAATGTACATTGAGTGAATTATTCAAAGACAATTCTTAAACGAGCTGCGTCTTCTTTGTGCTTTGAAAGCTTTTGAATTCAACATTTCATTAAATTTATGAAAGCTGCGCGTTATCACAATTTCGAGCACTGCACTCTTTAAAATAAATAAAGGTTCTTTATTGTTATCGATGGTTCCATGAAGAACCTTTAACATCCATGGAATCTGTCGATTGCACAAAATATTCTTTACAGTGGAAAAAGTTCTTTAGATTATTATTGTTCTTCACAATGAGAGAAAAAAAATGGTTCTTCTATGGCATCGCTGAGAAACCCCCCTTTTGAAACTTTTATTTTTAAGTGCAGAGTAACGAATGGTCCTAGTTATCACATAACAACAGTAATAATAACATTATCAAAATAAGAGTAATATTGGCCAAATAAAAATAAATAGAAAACGCATGGAATAAAATCCATTGATTTGTCAATAAACAACTGCTTGCATCATAACTACAAAATGCCAGATTTACCTCTGCCTTTTGTTTCTCATCTAATATTGATTTATTAAGCTTTTCTTTATTATTTATACAAACTTAATGCATAAATATAAATAAATAATGGGACTGCATCAATGTATGATGACCATATTTTTGTATTGTGGGTTTGGCGGTGAGAACATTGGAATTGTTCTCGGACAATCGACAGACACCAGTTTGTCATTTGTAAACTCACATTGTATATATTATTGAATATAACATCGTGACATGTTAAATTCAGTTGTATAACGTCTGTTCTGACTCACTGGGATTGGTATTTAAAATAGGTATTGGCGATTTAAAAAAAACAAAACAAAAAAAAACCTTGGCCTGCATTTAATGCTGCCTTCACGTGCTTCACGGAAATTTCCTACTTCCAACTTCTGAAATCGTGATTTTACGAGCTCATCGCATTCAAAATTTGACTTGAGGGGGCGTTCATGTCCTATTTTTTTTAAATAGGAAACTAGTATTTACGATCATTCTGATAGCACATGAAGGCAGCATAATTACACAAAAGTGTAGGCCTACTTTTTGCAGTTTAGTCATAGCATCAGTGAGTGAATTATTCGTTTAACGAGAATTTCTGTCCGTTATTATTCACATTTCAGTGCTTGTAGCGCAGTATCCAACCGTCAATTTCCCGAAAGAGAGGGCGCGGTCATTGTAACTTGAATGTGTCTGGCTTCCGGTGTCATTCGCTTTCAGTTATTTTACCTGTACAAAAACATTCCGTTATACTGCTTTATATTGCAAACTTTTAACTGTTATCATATTATTTTAATTTAATTATCAAAAACACACCTGTATGTAGCACAAATATATAGGTTTACCGTTCACTGCACTTTGTTATTCTTCTAGTTATTTACCTATAGGCGCGAATGGGAAGTCTTAAAAATAGCTTACTTCCGCGTTGCAAAATAAGTTGGATAATAACGTGATAAAACAGTAGGGTATTTTCTGAGGTACCGTCCGATGCAAACCGCTATCGCTCAAGCTGTTGCTATGGTTACCTACTCACCCGATTTCTGTTCGCGAAAACGCCGACACGAAGATATACTATGTGTAAAATATAATATGATACATATCTTTTTGACCTTTTGTGAGGGGGGACAGGTATTGATTAGGGAGGCCATACCCACACAAACTCCTCATAATTCGCTCTCCTTTTTTGATAAAAATGTCTTTACTAAAAGCATACTTTGCGATTCAACAGGTGTCGTAAAATAACCAAATATGAATTTCTATTAGAAAAAAAAAATCTAAAGCTGAACATTCAATGTTAACACGTGTAGCAAGAGGTTGCTCGCATTTATTTGTATAGCGTTTACAGCAACAGGCCTTTTTTTAAACTCTAACAGGGTATGTGGCACACTTCCATCCTTTGAAAAGCAATTCATGTCGTTTTGAAAACGTGATTCTGATTTAGCCAGGGAAAATAAAACACTGCAAGAGAATAGGCCGTGCGGAAGGTGATCAATTAAAAGATTAAGCGTTTTGCAACACATGGACGCATCTGCATGTTGCTCTAATAGCAGAGCCATCAGCTCATTTTCAGGGGCCTGCCGCCTCCTTCAGCACTGTCCACAGATCAAAGCCTGCCTCAGTCTCCCAATCTGTAAAAAGGGATGCTAATTCAACCTCCTTCATGTGCGGTTGAGAGAGACCCCTTCAATTAACTGATTTCAATGGCAGGAAACAGAGAGAGAGAGGAAAAAAAGATGCAAAGGGAGTCGGTCTGGAAAGGCAACATTTCTCATTAATTCAAAAGGTCCAGCATTTATTAGCCTCGCCTCTGAGGCTTAACACTGGAAACACAGAGTATCAAAGCAGACATGATGGGTTAAATAGAGGCTATAATCTAATTAAAATATTACATAGGAGTAAATAGCTCTTTGATAACGATCTAAAGCTTCCATTAAAGAAATAGGTGCTTGAGCTTGTTTTAGGGGGAAAATTATCACTTTAAAATACAGAAAACAAGTTTGTGGGCTCTAATAAGGGAGGCTTCAAAGTGTCATCCTTATTTGACCTATTTTTTTCTCTCGGTGAAAGAAAAGGGCAGGCGAAAGTGGATATAATCAGACTAATAGCCGAGAACTGACAGAAAACGGCACGTTACACTGGGTTAATGGTGCATCCAGGTGTGCTTGAAGAGATTGGTGCTCTTGTGCACAGGCCTATTGAAACAAGGGGAAAATAGCAGGATAATGCAAAGCCAAGCAACAAAACCCCACAGCATTTCATTCCAGATTTCTTTATATCGAAAAATTGTTTTTGGAATCAGTACGCAGTGGATTATGTGCTACACACCTGTTCCACTTTCAGTGCTTTGCAAATGAGCAGGATTACAAAAAATATAATTCATGTATACAGTACACACAAAGTTAAAGCAAGGATAAGTAAGGATTCTATAGAAGTGCAATTGACAGAACTCATATATGCGTGCTGCTTCTAAAGGCTTTAGATTAAATGGCATGAATGGTTCTGAAGCGAGCCACGGCACGTTTCTCATCCTCGTGCCGTCTCAACATCTCCAGAGTGGCCAGATGGATTGGGTCCGTTTCCTGCAGATATTGGGGCTGCTCTCTGGGTCTGTCCTTTGATTTTGGAGGGGGTTTGGGCTTTGCAATAGTTTTGGCATATTCTAAAGCCTGGTCAAAATAAGATTGCAAAAATTATTTGAGATTGAATTAATATATACATATTATCCACATGAAGGTTATGGCCACAATTTAAATATTTTATTAATAATAAACAATAAAGAAATAAATTATGACATATACAAACGTAAACCACTCTGGGTGCAAGATATGATTCACGGATTAAAAGGTTAGTTCACCCAAAAATGAGAATTCTGTCATTAATTCCTCACCCTCATGTCGTTCCAAACCCGCAAGACTTTCGTTCATCTTCGGAACACGAATGAAGATCTTTTTGATGAAATCTGAGTGCTTTCTCCATTGACAGATACGTAACTACCACTTTGACACTTCAAAAAGTTCATAAAGAGATCGTAAAACTAATCCATATCAGTTAAGCGGTTTAATCCAAAATTTTCTGAAGAGATGATCGCTTTATATGATGAACAGATTAAATTTAGGCTTTTATTAACATAAAAACATTCATCAACTCACACATCAGTTGTGGTAAACAGAAGCTCATGCATGTTCGTTAGACATGCGAGAACCAATGTGGTTCATTCTCGTGTTATGCATCACGTTTGAGCTTCCGCAAGAACCAATGAGGTTTGTTCTCACGCGCCAGGTTCGGGTTCGGTTGAGCTTCTGTTTATGTTCACTGATCAATGTTTATATGTGTATAAAAGCCTAAATTCAATCTGTTCATCATATCAAGCAATCAAATCTCTTCAGAAAATTTGGACTAAACCGCTCGATTCATAAGTATTAGTTTTACGATCTCTTTATGAACTTTTTGAAGTGTCAAACTGGTAGTTGCGTAGCTGTCAACGGAGGGACAGACATATCTCAGATTACATCAAAAAGATCTTCATTTGTGTTGCGAAGATGAACAAAAGTCTTACGGGTTTGGAACGACATGAGGCTGAGTAATTAATGACAGAATTTTCCTTTTTGGGTGAACTATCCCTTTAAGTAAAACTCATGTTTTCAGAATGAGATTCTCCTATACCTTCCTCCTGGGAACGGTGTCCTTGTTGTTACTGCCCACTGGGTCCTTGGACGACAGAGAGGGAATCCTACTTATCTTCTTGTTCTGTTCGCGGATCACATTTGAATACAGCTTCTGTCGTCTAATTTTCTCTGCCTGACAGCAGTGAAAGAAAGAGCAGCAAGATTACAAAAGGGAGCTTTAATTACCTAAGCCATTTCTCCCCTAAGGCCCCTCTGTTTCTTTGTACATCCATCCATGAAGCTACTCAACAGCTGCAAATAAAACTCATCATCCCTCCAGAATCAGTGTTAACACCTCTCTCAGGCTATGAGCGTTGCAAAAACAGTTATTTCCCATAAACATTTTATATCAGCCGAGCTCTTTTTGCTTTTTGAGGGCTATGCTCATTAGATTAGTTGGCCCATTTCCATTGTGTTCAGAAACACAAGTCTTTTAAATTCATGAGGAAATGAAAAGAGGGGGTTATTGAGACACGGCCATACTTGACAATTGGACGTAGCAATTAGGGATTAGCTAAATCAATATTCAACAAAGAGAGCACCAATTATCCATTGAGGCTCTCTCGTATAACTCCACACACACAAATTATTCTGATTTAACAACATTATTTGTGAATATCATCAGATGCTTAAGTCTTTATACAATCTGAAGTGAGTATTTACCACAGCTTCTGGTATTGTGTTTGCTGGTCCAAGACCTCCAAGCTTCACCTCCTGTCTCATGTCTTTGTAGTCCTTCAGCGTATAAGCCTGAAAAGAAGCATACATATTTATTTATTATCCGCACGACTGTTATAAACAGCAAAGATATTGTGAGAAAAAGTGTCTTGATCTCAAGGTGCACTCATGCAACAATCCACAAACAAAAGCGTTAATCAGGTCAGGCTCCTTCAGGTTCTCAGGACTCAGCCATTGGTCATGGACACTACAGGATGGCTGTTTTCCACTCTGATCTGCTTCCCCTTGGGCTGCCACACTAGCTGTTTTACAAATTTATCCCATAATCCTATGAGACATGATGGCGGGCACATCAAGGTGAGGTGATCAAGCTTCTCCCAGGAAAGCAATCTGTTTTATGGTGTAAGAACCATATAATCCGGACACAGCATCAAGTGGATGTGTTCCATGACATAATGACCCTTAAATTGTGACGTCTTCATGCAGCACTGAACACTTTACTGATCTATGCTACTCTGTTATTTTATTTCAAAGCTGTATGACTTTCTTTCTTCTGTAAAACACAAAAGAATATATTTTGAAAAACATCTCAATCCATATAGTGAAAGTTTTTGTCCATACAATGAAAGTCGGTGGGGTCCAATATGTCAATTGGACCCCATTGGACAAATACATTTATGTGAACTATAAATGGACACAACTGTTGAGTAAACTTAAATATTCAATCTGTGTAAATGGCCGTATTGCTGTTGAGTACGTCTGCTCATAAGAGAGACTTTCCTGCAGAGCTCAAGGTGCTAGAGGACAAAGAGGCTATCATTAAATGCAAATCACCATCTTACCAGCCCTGGTCCACACAGACGGGGGTGCTGCTTAATCACCTTATCCTCTAACGCTTTTCAATGTCGTCTTTGTGACTGTGCCTTATATCATCATCTCATTGCAATTAAGAGTGTCTTCAATTACTTATACAATTAACCTGCTGTCTGAATCGGCCCACACAATAATCGTTACATCTGCACCAGGCCATTGAAATACTGTCATGGCAACTTAAAGATGGTTACTAAGTATAAACAGGACGTTGTAGTCATTGCGCTATTTGCTTTGCTATATTGCTAATTATTACAAGAATTGTGCCATGTGGGTTTAAATCAGGGGGTTTTAAAATGATTCCTTTGCAGTGTTCTCCTTTACTAAAATCTAAAATATTTCAATGTATATTAAAGTATCATTTAATTTATTTACACTGTGAAAAAAATATATCAATATATTATAAATGAAATATTATATAAAAAAATGTTTTTATTTATTTGAAATTTATTTGAAACCCTGTTTTAAGCTAAGTAGTGTCAGGCTGTAAGATGCTAAAAGTGTCATTACTAGACAAGAGGTGTTCGAACTCAGTCCTGGAGGGCCACTGTCCTGCAGAGTTTAGCTCCATCTTGCCTCAACACACCTGCCTGGAAATATCTAGTATGCCTAGTAAGACCCCTAAACCCTCAAACACTATTCCCTATGTTAGTCCACTAATACGGTTCACTTAAAGAAGTGAATGAAAAACGAGTGAGTGAATTCGGCCAGCCGTCAAGGGTACATCGGCTGTACACTCATTATTGTGGTGCAATATGGGATAGAATGAGTGCACTCGATAACGTCCAATATGGTTTCGGACACCACTACAAATGGCTGTCCCCTCAAATAATGCCCTATTTGAGGGTATAGGGGGCGATTTCGGATTCAGCCCTTGATTAACTAGTTCAGGTGTGTTAATTGGGGCTGAATCTAAACTCTGCAGGACAGTGTCCCTCCAGGAACAGGATTGGACACCCCTGAACTAGACAATGCATGCATGAAAGCAAAGCATTAATTAAACACATATACACACCTTATAATTTGTTTTAGCCTTCAGCTGTCTGTGTTTTTCCATTTGTGAAAGGTAACCTTCTGAGCTGCTTCTGTGGATTGGATTCAGCAGCTGCTCTGATCTATCAGAGCCAAGTTCTGTGTCGCTGCCATTAGCTCGGCCTATAGGGGGCAGCACTGTGTAAGGAGCAGAGATCTGTGTTGGGGGCACAAAGGGTCCCACGCTCTCCTCATCATTGGGCAAAACCTCAGGTGGAAACCTCAAGCTCGCCTCCACTTGAGGAGATGTGGGCAATTTCAGCATTGGTATCCTACAGAAACATGGAGCACATCATGAATGCCAAGGCTTAGGGAACATGTTCTGCATATTGCATGTTCTAAATTCATTATTATAACACCAATAAAATCAATGTATTTGAAGCTGCAGTGTGTAATTTCTGTGGCACCAAATGGAATTAATAAATAATAAAATAATGTCAAAAAATAAATAAAATTACAAAATAAAAAAATAAAACTATTTTAAAAAAGTTTTCAATTTGTTCAAACAAACTATGTTTTTAAATATATTTTTTGTGGTAAAAGTCCTTTTCAAAAATAAATAAATAAATATAATTAAGAGGATATTTTTGGATAGAATATGTAATCTAAACCAACCTTGACTTGTCATAAAAAGGGCAATTTATATGATGTTTCAAGAGACCACACTCATGAGGGTCTGCAGGGGTTCTCTCAATGATATCATTTCCTGTTTTATGTTTTTTTTCTGCATGTTGCGTAACAAGGTTTTGTTAAAATAATAAAAAAAGATCATGCCAAATTACTTAGAGATTTTTTCTTAATAATTAATGGAATTATGATTTTTTTTCTTCAATATGACAGTTGTATCACCCTGACATTTTTACTTAATGCTGCTCACAAAAAAAAAAATCATTATAAAATGTGTGTACTGAAGGACAAAATTAACAGGACAAAATATGACCGTTATCAAGCATCCACATTAGGCTGTACTAAAAACGACACACCTCAGCCTTAAAAACAATATAGTGTATGAACATACATACTAAATACTGTGGGTTTGTGTTGGCATACTTGCATGAAGTATGTTTGTGGACTTGCCTGAGTCTGTTGTGATTCTTGAATGATGAATTTTCAAATGCACTGGTAAGAGGTTTCCCAGCATGCTTTGGAGGAACACTTCTGTCCACAGCATGTACCACTCCAGAGTGGGGGGCTGGGGAAGATACAACTGCTTTTGGAACCAATCCCATCTGCCCTTCTGAACTAGGAAGCACAGAGTGGTGATAACCTGGTTGTAAAAAGGGTGGGTTAAACAGATCAGGCCTGTCCCATTGCAGTGCTTTAGAAACAAGAGATAAAATTGTCTCTTTCTGAGAAAGATTTAGTGGCTGTGCTGGACTGGCAGGTGTGTGGAGGTTTATGTTAAGGTTGACGGTTGGTGCAGCATGAGTGTGAGATGGAAGTCCAGACGGGTGTTGTGGTGGGTCATGGGTGTAGGCCACTGGAGTTTCCTCAGAGTCCTGCGATAGGTCATCAACGGTGATGGCGTGTCTCTCTGTAAGGGGTTTAAGGTGCGCTCTGGGTTTGGATTCAGGAACCGGTGGATTGAGCTGATCTTGGTGGTTGCTGGTTCGCTCCCTCCTCTTCGGTTCCTTCCTCTCTTTATGGCTCTGCTATAATTAGGGGAAAAAAATTAAGATTTATTTAAAATCTCGAATCAAGTCAAGTAACCTTTACTTACAGTACATAGCACTTTATACAATACAGATTGTTTTAAAGCACCTTCAGAGTCATAAACAGGAAAATTACAAGAATCAGTGATTCAAACTTTATCAAATATGAGACAAATTCTGCAGTAAAGCACCTCTAAAAAGACAATAGTGTCATTATTCATCTCAAGTTAGTTGTGTTGGCTCAGTTCAATTACTGTGTAAAGTTCATCAATTATGAAACAAGTTCAGTTCAGCTATAAGCAGTGTCGTTATTCAGCTCAAGTCAATTTAGTGTTGATTCAGATCAGTTTAATAACAGTGTCGATGCCATCATCTAGCTCAATTAATTTCAAGTTTTGCTCTAGTAGTGTCAGAGCAGTGCAATTGATCATACTACTGAATATTAAGTGTCTTTTAAACCCCAACTAAGCAAGCCAAAAATCTGACCAAAGCACTGAAAATGGATTCTGAGTTAAGATGACATGAAGCTACATTTTGGATGTTGTTTTTCAAAGTCTGAAGGCACAAAAGAATGATATTAGCATAAATGAAATACTTTTCCCAAATATGACGAGGGCTCTTTGAGCAAAATCCATTTGCACAAAATAATGCCCCTTAAAAATTAAATTACAAATACAAGCATCACAAAGGTTTTGATGATAGCATCCCACGCACTCTTATTCTAAATATTTCAGGGCAAGGGCTAAAAGAATCCATCCTATTGAGCAGAGATATGCCCTTATATAACCGTGGCTTCATGGCTATTGTCATGACCGAGAGGAAAGAAAGACAGGAGCATTTATATAATGTTTCTTTGTGGTGAGCCTGGCATGCACGGGGGACCGATGGACATTATTCTTGTGCGGTCTGGGGCTGTGCCTCAGCATGTAATGCCTCTGATTTAGCCAACACCAGCTTGCACCATTCTTAATGGGAAAATATTTACACTCCTCTGCTTGCCGGCATTAAGGTGACCGTTCAAGTGCTCAAAATAATGATGCTTCTCCATTCCCCCTCTTTCCTCGGCACAGGCTCCTTTTCAAGACATTTCAGAGGCTCCATTGTGCCTGAACAACTCTATCAGAAATTGCGTCCATCACAGCAGAAATGAAATCCCGGGTGACAGTGTGCCCACTGTGCAGACATTTTCATCTTGAGAGGAAGCCCTCGCAGACTGTTATGCATTAGGCCAATGGATTGTGCCAAGCAGCCCCACCTACGTCTTCACAGATAGAGATGGATGGAATCAATAAAGTGAGCTCTACCTTCAGTTTTTGTGTTTTTTGGAGCCACATCAGCTCGGGATCCCGGACATTGTCTTGACTCTCAGGGCTACAAGTGTTGATAGTCTCGTAAGAGGTTTTCCTGGGCTGTGGGAAGAGAAGAAAGAAGGGTCAGGGGAGTGACTGCTTGATAAACCTCCTTTTAACAATTCACCTGTTGCCATGTAGATGAAATGCTATTATTTCGCCTCACATTTATATTCAAGTATTGATTGCAAACAACAGGCGCGAACTGTGCACCGTGAGAGCGAAACAAAGACATCCGTGAGAATGAGAAGAAATGGCTGGGCGATAAATTACATGCCGTGTGTGGTGTAAACGTGTGCGGACAACTGTAATTTATCATCCACCAACTCAAAAACAGAGCTGACAGCCAGTCAGGCTTATCTATAAAATAATTCGACCCTGAGTGTCTGGCAAACTTAACAATTCAATTGACTTTTTATGATCAACTTTTCATTCTTAATTACTAACCACAGCTCCTCTGAGCTGACCTACATGTGTCTAGAAGAGTGTTCTATTGATTCTCTTTAAAATGATTCTCTCGAAGCAGTTTGGAGATAAGTGTCTAGATACATCCACGTTACATCAGTGCACTCTCTCAATTTTTCTTAATGTACCTGTTCAGAGGCAGAATATCTACAGCTAATGCTGTAATGAAAATCATTTAGTAAACTTCCAGTCACTTTGGCTGCTGAGGACAATTCTCACCGATCGATGGTATTGACAGCTTGCGGCGTCCCTGAATGCATGCAGTTAATTCTGAAAGCGTGAATAGAGGAAGGTCAAAGAGACACATGCAGCACTGAGTGGATTGAGTTGTAACATATCCATCAATAAACAGGCAGCCATGCTGGTCTATGTATTTAGCGAAAGGCCATGTGCGCAAGGAACTGATTTGCGAACAGCCTTCAACGTTACTGGGAGATATGGACAGTTATTTGTTAGGGGAAAACACCAAACCGCACCAGTGGTCTTCAATTAGTGGTTCCAGATGGATGGATGGACGGACAGACGTATGGATGGACAGATGGATGTTCATATTTTTATACAGCAATTAGAGTGTATGAAATTGATTATAGACCCGATATTGACCGGCTATGAGTAACCCACTTTTAGACAAAATTACCTTGAATTTGGTTACATGTCGTTTTTGCCAAAATAACTTGCTAGATGTATGATATTCCATCATGTAAGCAAAGTGATTACAAGGTGTTTGGTTTAATTTCTTTGACATGTTCATGTTCTAGATGACTAGTCTATTCTTGGGCTATGGTTAGACATCTATAAAATTTTCACTGACAGCCCAAATTTTGCCTTGTTTTAGCCTAGACGTCAGGGCTGTGTTTGGACGGCCATTAGACATCTTTGAAACGCAAAATGACTTGTTTGTTGAAAAACCGAAAGTTTGGAAATCGCACCAAAAACAGCATTGCAAAACAACGACCAGGCAATGTGCAAATGTTCATAGTAGTGGTCCTCATTATAAATGAAAATATCTATCGGGGCAAAAATGTATTGCAATATCCGTTGTTTGTTATGATGCACGGTTAATAGGAGGCTGCGCATCCAGCTCATTTTCCTGTATCGGGCAAGTATCATTTCGAGTTGAGAGATTGAGCTGTACTGTAACAGGTGTGTGAGTAGCAGACATCACAGACCTGCCCTTCATGTCCTCTTAGCTGCAGCAGGCCACAACCTCTGCCCCATCCACGACCACTGCCTTTTGTCTGCCATTTTAATAATCTCAATCAAATTGAGGAAATGATCAAACAAAATTGCATTTTGAGCTTCATAAGCTGTGTAATATCTATTCTGTTAAATTGGGGCCCGTAATTGCCTCTTGGGGCGAGACGTGGCACAACAAAGTCAGGCGATTGGAGCTTGCCATTTTCCTCAAGACTGGGAAACACAGCTTTTGCGATGAAGACTTCAAAGGGCCGCAATTCTTGAATTGCATTTGGTTGCTATTGTGACCGCCCAGGCAATCTTGATTAGGTGTTTACACTGAGGTAGGGTATACAGTGGCAGAGAGCCGCGGAGCCTTGGTCTAGAGCTATTAAGAGATTGTACATTATGTTTCTGGCTTTGAAGTGAGGGTCTGGGGGATGACGAGGGATTGGGGCTGAGTGCAATGGCAGAAGATTGCACTGCTACTTCTGTCTTTATCAAAGGGGTCTCTGCTGGAGCTCATCATCACTCCCACACACGCCGGTAGGAAGTTGGTGCATTATGAGATTGTGTACATTTAATAACACGGCTAATTATCAGGAGTTAGGGGTTTGTGAAAGAGTAAATAGTGGCTTTTTAAAAGCCCAACAGACGCTCCCTGATAATGATGTCGAAAACTGATGGGAGCTGAGGGGCTTTTTATTCCCTTTGAAGGAAACAGTGCCACAAAAAAGGGCAAAAGTAAAGGCTGTGTATCAAATTTACGAACAGGCGCTTAGCTACATAACGAACGCAAGGCATGAGGTTTTGTGCTCTCTCTCATAGTAGGCAAATGACAAAAAAAGCAAAACTTTAACCAAGTGGCCGAAGCATTTCAATTGCTCTTCATGTGTTATGTTGTACTGCAAAAGCCTTGTTGTATGATAATCTGCCATGTGGAACTGATTTCTTGACAGAATTTAGACATTACCGTGCTGTGCGTAAAAAAAATACTGATATATTTCATATCATTATTTGGCATTATTTCAACTAATCCTTACCTGGGATAAAAATGGATCTGACAGATATTTTTCATGAACAAACATTTGTTTATGCATTAAATTTCAAGTATTACAACCTGTTCACACTGAGTTATCCATATCTGCCAATCCCTTTCAATGGCTTTTCAAAAAATCTATACAGGTTTAAGAGCATCACATAATCTTTTTATATTATCTTGACTAATATTTACTCCAAATAAACAAGGCTACATGAAACATTTCCTTGTTTTCTTTGGGAAATCCTTAAGTTGCCACTTTTCGTTTTCCAGGGACATGAAAAATAAACTCAAAATAACCATTTTTCAATGAGCCGCCTCTTTAAGACTTACAGTGCTGCCTAGGAACTTGACAGTGCACCATATTTCTTGGAAAGACAATACGCTGAATTCGTACCAGGGCACTGCTGGTGCATTCAGGGTACCGTCTAAAGCGGGGAGAGCTTTGCTCCATTTACCATGTCACAATGCTAACGGCTCTTCACTATGCTAATGCAGCTGATGTGAGACATTAAGGTGGGACTGGGCTCAGATGGGCTGGGTAAGGTCTTAAATGTATCTGTGACGAGCAGGGCGAGCGAGAGCCGTGAGAGAGCGACGCGAGTCCGGTGAGTGATTGGATAATGAGCGCCAGCACCGGTCTCGGATCTCTCACGGAGGAGCGACGACAGTGGAGGACGAGAGAGGACCAGGCCTGGACTTTACGATGTGTGTGCGTGGCAGCCGTCCGTGTTACTTTCGTTTTATTTATTTATTTATTTATTAAAGTCATTGTGAACGTTCGCCGGTTCCCGCCTCCTTCTTCCCTGAACTAAGAACGTCATTACAGTATCAAATACACATGGGCCACAGTTGTGCAGACAAGCCAACCCTGCCAATTATACCCTGGGCCAGGTGCACTGATAACTAAGAGCCTATTGGTAACCATGCCCCTCTGATGTTCTTAACAGCCACTGTTGTGCAGATAAACTCATAATAGGCACTACATAGACAGACATGATTCATTCTCTTCTATCTGCTCCATCTGAAGAGTCTGTGTCTGCCAAATTAATTTCCGTGACACAGGCAGTGTGGTCTCCTTAAAACCAGGAGCAATGAAAACACCAAGGTCACTTATTCAGATTAAAAGATAAAGGTCAGGTCATGATATGGCCTTGTTTGTGCATTAAAAAAATGAACATCTATACACAATCGAATACTTAAAAAGGAATGTATCTAGACTAAATACACATTACATCGAGAAGACTTGTGATAAATGCAATTAACTTAAATATGAATACAAAAATAAACAAAATGAAAATTACAATATAGGCCTACTACTAACAGCAATGACATACAGTCATTATGTAGTTATTGAAATTAATGGGGAATTACATCAAAAAAGCGATAATTCATTCAGGATAATGGGTAATTAAAAAATGATTTTACAAATGGAGTCATTCACATGAAAATGTCTATGGAATAACACTAGCCTTGGGCCTAAACTACCCAATATCTGACGTTGAGGAAGCTGTGACTGTATGCTGTGTTAGTCCACCCCCTAGTGGTTAGCCATGAGACTTAAATTCGGTCACCAATGCTTTCAAACAATTAGTTTAATATGGTATAAGCTAAATTTAATCATGGAATACCCAAAAATATATGAAATGGAGGTAATGTTCCAAAAATACTTACTTGGTTTGTTTCATCTGGTTTATCCTTCTGCTGATGAGCTTTCAGGTAAGACCCCTGCTTATGTGTGTTGATACCAAGAGTTGCTTTGTTACGCTCCACAATGTCTTCCTTAGCTCTGACTGGCCTCGGATCAGAAAGATGTCGAGAGCTTGTCTTATGGGAAGAAACTGATTTGACATTCAGGTGCTCTCCATCATCCCATGGTGTGCCTTCAGAGGACATGCAAGAACTTTTTGATTTGGGGGAATCAAGAATGTCTTCCTGTTGTGGGTGCAGGCGGAAAGGAGATGATGGTGGCTGGGATAAATCATTTTCCATCTGAACTGTGGGTGGATTACTGACAACGACATAATCTTGTCTGCTACCTAGAGCCACATTCTCCAAAGGTTCAATACTATCTTCAGACGAGTCAAGAGAAAGTCTCCCATTTAGCTGGTTGAGAAACTGAGCCCCTTCCTGATTCTTCCTCCAGTTTGGGTCGTAACGCAAGTATGCGTATTCATCTTCAGGGGGAGTTTGTCTGAAATATTTCAAAAAGAGTTAAGAAGAAATAAGTCATAAACACTTAGCTTCAAATTGAAGAGCAGGCTGGCTACGTCTCATTTAGTGCTTTCGGCATTGTCAGTAAGACAGTCTGAATGCCTCAAACAGCCATCAAAACACAAGGAAAAAAATCAGCTACAGTTCTCGGCCGAAGCGAAATTGTAATAGCGTGTTGTAGTCTCTCCCCCCACCGCCTTCTCTTACCTCTAATGACTATGGGTCTGAAGACCACAATTTGGGGATAGTTTTGCAAATGGCTAATTCAAACATATGAAATAGGTTCAAACTACAACCTAATGTGCTCCTAGCATCATTGGATGAAAAGATCTCATTAAAATAATTAGAAGAGTGCCTCTTTGTTGTGTGCCTCTGAATAGTACAAGATGCTCTTCACATATGATGCCAAATATGAGGCTGCCTGGATGCATGGCACTTCAGCCAATGAGGGCAAAGGGCAAGGAATGGCTCTGTAATGATTCCACCGACATGGTCTTGAGAATGCGCCGCGGGCTTGCAGCTGTGACGGGGTCTTTAACATGCAAAGTCTCTCTTGTGCTAATATAAATGAATTAAATCCAATAGGAAACACAGACTATTGCTTTCAGCTCATTTCATTCTGAATCTGAATGCGACACTTGAGTCTCTTTAAAGACAATGTGTGCAGTAAAGAGGATGTAAACTAAATGGGTAGTTATTATCTTCAATGATATTATGCCAAATATTGCTGCATGCCATTCATTCGCAGGATTTCATTCTTGAGCATGAAAATATGATGAGGGAGCTGCTTTGCTTCGACAATAAAGTCTTTATGTTGAGGTTCGCCATAACCATTATGAAAAAAACTATGTGTGGGGTTAAGTGCCTCTTCAGCGCATCGGCTATCAATCTACAAAAAAATTAAAACAAACACCTCCCGTTTTTATCCCGAGGCAGATTTTGAGTGGCGGACACAACAGTTGGGCTGGAGATGAAGGAGTGGAGACAGATGCGGTGATCCACACTTCAGATTCCAGCAATCTGTGTTCCGGCAGCGCAGAGAGCTCGTTCATTCATTGGCAACAAAGCAACTGCTTTTTAACAGACTACTGAATGAGACCTTATTGTGGTAACGTCCTGCAAACTAAAAATCTAATTTCCCCTAAATGAGGGTACTTGTTTGGAAAGTACAAAAATTAGTGGGTATTTCGGCTCAATTAAAATGCAAGCACAAACATCATTTTCAAAGACTGTCATTATCTATTAGACATGTGAATAAAAGCTGTCAGTCATCTCGGCTGTTTGCAGAGCAGCTAAACACAAAAAGCTCAGTCATTTTATTGGTGATTCATTTAGTGTTTTCAGGTATTGCCATTGTTTATTCAGTCTATCTCGGCAACAGAAGCAAAACCTGACATTTAAAACATAGGGACATTCAATAGGCAATTCACTCTCATTGATACACAGTTCTTAGCCTACAACCTAATACATGAATGCTTGTCTGTATTGCCTTTTTTAGTCCATTTAATACATTTTACCTACCTTTCACGTTAAAATATAAAGTACATTAACTAAATTAAATGAAAAATAGTTGAGTAGCACACCTTAAATGCGAGTTATGATCTTAGTAAGTTTATTGCTCAGCTCATTCTTCTGTACTTTGACCTCTGGGTCACACCTAGTTATAGGTAACTTTAAGGCAGCTGACAGTAAATATCAGATATGCAACTAAAGCAAAAGGTAACTTCATTATGATCATAGAATGAGTCCGACCATAAAGATGTTACCAGGTTGCTATCGGAACTGTCTCTGCTGAAGAACTGAAAAAAATGACAAGAATCCAACATTCCAACATTCTTTCATTTTGTCATCAACCTGGTTTAGATTAGGTTCACAACACTCAGTATAAACTTGCTCTGTCAGCTCAGGGTTTGATCCAGAGTTTGTGAATAACTCTGGAGAGCATGCGCCTGAAAATGTGACACATGCAGCGAACAGCCAATTAGAGCATCAGTTTGTCAATTCACTTCTCTGTTGAAGATTAAGAGATTGTTATGAAAAATGTCATGCATTTAAATGTGTTTACAAGTCAGGGATAAACACTGTTTCTGCAGTGAAAGTTTGAGAAGGCAGCTAAAAAACCATTTTAATGCAAGTGAATCAACAGAGTTTAAAATAACAACTTACTGGATATAGGTTTGCAAAGAAATTAATATATATATATATATATATATATATATACACTCACCTAAAGGATTATTAGGAACACCTGTTAAATTTCTCATTAATGCAATTATCTAATCAACCAATCACATGGCAGCTGCTTCAATGCATTTAGGGGTGTGGTCCTGGTCAAGACAATCTCCTGAACTCCAAACTGAATGTCAGAATGGGAAAGAAAGGTGATTTAAGCAATTTTGAGCGTGGCATGGTTGTTGGTGCCAGACGGGCCGGTCTGAGTATTTCACAATCTGCTCAGTTACTGGGATTTTCACGCACAACCATTTCTAAGTTTACAAAGAATGGTGTGAAAAGGGAAAAACATCCAGTATGCGGCAGTCCTGTGGGCGAAAATGCCTTGTTGATGCTAGAGGTCAGAGGAGAATGGGCCGACTGATTCAAGCTGATAGAAGAGCAACTTTGACTGAAATAACCACTCGTTACAACCGAGGTATGCAGCAAAGCATTTGTGAAGCCACAACACGCACAACCTTGAGGCGGATGGGCTACAACAGCAGAAGACCCCACCGGGTACCACTCATCTCCACTACAAATAGGAAAAAGAGGCTACAATTTGCACGAGCTCACCAAAATTGGACAGTTGAAGACTGGAAAAATGTTGCCTGGTCTGATGAGTCTCGATTTCTGTTGAGACATTCAGATGGTAGAGTCAGAATTTGGCGTAAACAGAATGAGAACATGGATCCATCATGCCTTGTTACCACTGTGCAGGCTGGTGGTGGTGGTGTAATGGTGTGGGGGATGTTTTCTTGGCACACTTTAGGCCCCTTAGTGCCAATTGGGCATCGTTTAAATGCCACGGCCTACCTGAGCATTGTTTCTGACCATGTCCATCCCTTTATGACCACCATGTACCCATCCTCTGATGGCTACTTCCAGCAGGATAATGCACCATGTCACAAAGCTCGAATCATTTCAAATTGGTTTCTTGAACATGACAATGTGTTCACTGTACTAAAATGGCCCCCACAGTCACCAGATCTCAACCCAATAGAGCATCTTTGGGATGTGGTGGAACGGGAGCTTCGTGCCCTGGATGTGCATCCCACAAATCTCCATCAACTGCAAGATGCTATCCTATCAATACGGGCCAACATTTCTAAAGAATGCTTTCAGCACCTTGTTGAATCAATGCCACGTAGAATTAAGGCAGTTCTGAAGGCGAAAGGGGGTCAAACACAGTATTAGTATGGTGTTCCTAATAATCCTTTAGGTGAGTGTATATATATATATATATATATATATATAATAATTATCAGCAAAAGACAAGCAATTTTGTCTCTAAAATTCTTTCAGTATAAGCTGCTTTAATTTGGAGCAAGAGATTCAGGGCAAGTGGCTTTATTGCATCAGATATACACTCACCTAAAGGATTATTAGGAACACCATACTAATACTGTGTTTGACCCCCTTTCGCCTTCAGAACTGCCTTAATTCTACGTGGCATTGATTCAACAAGGTGCTGAAAGCATTCTTTAGAAATGTTGGCCCATATTGATAGGATAGCATCTTGCAGTTGATGGAGATTTGTGGGATGCACATCCAGGGCACGAAGCTCCCGTTCCACCACATCCCAAAGATGCTCTATTGGGTTGAGATCTGGTGACTGTGGGGGCCATTTTAGTACAGTGAACTCATTGTCATGTTCAAGAAACCAATTTGAAATGATTTGAGCTTTGTGACATGGTGCATTATCCTGCTGGAAGTAGCCATCAGAGGATGGGTACATGGTGGTCATAAAGGGATGGACATGGTCAGAAACAATGCTCAGGTAGGCCGTGGCATTTAAACGATGCCCAATTGGCACTAAGGGGCCTAAAGTGTGCCAAGAAAACATCCCTCACACCATTACACCACCACCACCAGCCTGCACAGTGGTAACAAGGCATGATGGATCCATGTTCTCATTCTGTTTACGCCAAATTCTGACTCTACCATCTGAATGTCTCAACAGAAATCGAGACTCATCAGACCAGGCAACATTTTTCCAGTCTTCAACTGTCCAATTTTGGTGAGCTCGTGCAAATTGTAGCCTCTTTTTCCTATTTGTAGTGGAGATGAGTGGTACCCGGTGGGGTCTTCTGCTGTTGTAGCCCATCCGCCTCAAGGTTGTGCGTGTTGTGGCTTCACAAATGCTTTGCTGCATACCTCGGTTGTAACGAGTGGTTATTTCAGTCAAAGTTGCTCTTCTATCAGCTTGAATCAGTCGGCCCATTCTCCTCTGACCTCTAGCATCAACAAGGCATTTTCGCCCACAGGACTGCCGCATACTGGATGTTTTTCCCTTTTCACACCATTCTTTGTAAACTCTAGAAATGGTTGTGCGTGAAAATCCCAGTAACTGAGCAGATTGTGAAATACTCAGACCGGCCCGTCTGGCACCAACAACCATGCCACGCTCAAAATTGCTTAAATCACCTTTCTTTCCCATTCTGACATTCATTTTGGAGTTCAGGAGATTGTCTTGACCAGGACCACACCCCTAAATGCATTGAAGCAACTGCCATGTGATTGGTTGATTAGATAATTGCATTAATGAGAAATTGAACAGGTGTTCCTAATAATCCTTTAGGTGAGTGTATGTCACTTTGCTCACAGATGATTGGTCCGGTTTTGGTTTGCGATATCTAACCCAGAATAAAACCTGCTCTGGAGAAAGTTATGGCGATGAACACCGCTAAAAACCAATCCACCTTCTTGAGCCAGAAAAAAATGAGTTTGCTCAAACTAATCTCAAACTTACCTGGGTGGCAACTGAAACCGGCTTTATGCACCAGACCATAGCTTTTTATAAACAGTATGACACCAAAAGCATTTAAGAGTCATAAGGATGTTGTACATTAAAATACAGCACCGACTTGACAAACAACCATCTGCAATTGCGTAGCTAACAAATTACATGGATATTAACATTAGGATTTTAGAATGTGTAAGGGTCACCATTCCTTTTCAACTTCTCACCATTTTTAAAGGCACAATATGTAAGATTTTTGGATTAAAATATCCAAAAACCACTAGAACAATGTTATATATTTTGTTGACTTGTGTACTTACATTATCCCAAATGTTTTCAAGAATGTTTAAATCCAGAGAAATAAGCGATTTTACCCAGGACACATGTCCGTGCGATGCCTATCAATGACATCATATCCGCGTTACCCTCGATTTCGGGTTTTATTTTGTAGAAACCATGGAAACACCAAAGACTCTTTAATATATGATGTGTTTTATTAGACAGGTGAGCAACTGTTTGGATACAATCATCGACAGAAAAATAATCATTGTTATATAGCTCAACACAGTTAGTCTTATTGTTTAAATCTGGTTTTCTTGATTTACCGCGAGTACCATGTTTTACTATGGCTAATATCGATCTAGCTCACTGCAGTGTGAACAAGTGTCTCATAGTAGCCGCGGAGCAAACGCTCAGAGTAGCATTATGACATAACTTTCAACACACTCAAATGTATGTAATATGATAAAACAGCGCTGCGTTACCCCACATATGCATG
This sequence comes from Coreius guichenoti, assembly GCA_039654105.1. Lineage (NCBI taxonomy): Eukaryota > Metazoa > Chordata > Actinopteri > Cypriniformes > Gobionidae > Coreius > Coreius guichenoti. The sequence continues at coordinate 4,093,614 of CM077190.1, forward strand.
AGCGGAAGAAGCGGAAGCGCTCGTCTGCGGCATAATAAAAGCTCCACTGCTCTCGAGCCGTGTGTCGCGCCTGTCTCTCATTAGCAATCACTTCGGCGGCCTCGTTCCGCTCCAACAGCTTTCAGCCCCACCCTGATTCATACTAGGGATGGGCATTTTTGTCAATTTCTCATTTCGATCATCAATATGTCTCAAAAAACGCGTACTCGGGAGGGCGCGGCGTACGCGCGTGGGGGGGGGGGGATGGGGGGGGGGGTTGAATACAAATGTATTGAAAACATGTCTATGAAAATATAAACATATGACTAGAAAAAATAACTGTTAGATTATGATGCATCAATGCTTTTGAAAATGAAACATCTAAAAAAAAAATGACCGTCTCAAATAACCCAGTCAATAATATCGAGCATTGCATATGAGCTGAAACTGTGAATAAACACCACCCTGCAGAGCTTTGCTAGCTGGTTTATAAACTCAAGCAAACGCATCCTATATTAGATTAATCAGATATATACCTATTGCACCATACATTTGCACAAAAGGACGCGAATGCGCACGTGAACTTGACCGTGCTAGTTTTTACAGTCTATGGTTTGAAAGGGAAAATCACATTTTGAATGCGCAACTAAAGCACAGAGAATTTACAACATTCTATTACTATCTTGTTCTCATTATAATGCTAAGTATATGACGGATTGGCGCTGCACATCTCGCACTTAATTATATTTTTCATGATCAAAGCAGGGGCGTAGCCAGAATTTTATTTTTGAGGGGTCCCGTCTAAAAATGAGGGGGCCACAATATTATATATATATACACAGTAAATATCGATTATATTAATCGATTGACAGCACTAATATATATATATATATATATATATATATATATATATATATATATATAAGTGCTGTCAATCGATTAAAAAATTAACTAGATTAATTACACATTTTTTTCTGTGATTAATCGCAATTAAAAACATTTACGTTTTTAATATGTTTTTATAAGTTTTAATATTTTATGATGTAATAATTTTACAGTTAATCTCCAAATTAATGTAGAAACAACATAAGGACAGTATATTTTAGATATTTGTTGTAATGGCATCTTTTTATCACTGATACTGATGTCGCTTGGAAAATTATTTTAGACTTCATTAGTGTCTGCTGTCCCTTTAAGACCTGCTGCTTCTGCACATGACGCGGATCTCACATGTTCTTATTTTCTCACAACTCTTTACGTTCATTTAAGACTTTATTTAACTCATTTAAGACTATTCTCATGAGGATACTCGACAAAATGGACATTTGGCATAGTTCTGTGTGTTATTGTTCGTTCTGTTTGCGCTTGAATGGTTTAAAAGCATTTGATTATTTTTTTTTTATTATATATACATAATTTTGTGTGAATTTTCCCGTTAAAGCTCAAGACGACATGAGAGAACTTGCTCTAATAGGGTATTCGCGCGCTGTCTGTCTGAAAGGGCAGCTGTTTTGGGCGCGCTTCGGATGTTTGCGCACAGAAAACTTCTTGAAAACATAATTTGATTATTGTACCACGGCTACCGCCTTCTTCTAATAATGAAGGGAGCCACTCGTTATACATAAATCATAAAACAGTTCATGTTTTTACTTGCACATATTTAGTTTTAATTCAAAGGATGCATGTTGTGTGCTGGGTGAACGATCAGCAGTCAAGAGCATGCAACAGAAGTGCGCGTTATTAATATGCTCCTCATTTAACCGGGGGGGGGTTAGACATGTAAATGAAGGCCCCCTCGTGGTTAGACATGTTAATGAAGGCCCCCCCTACGCCACTGGATCAAAGTGGTTACAGACATCACTGGCCGTTTTCGAAGCCATAATGAGAAACAACTTTAAAGTTTCTGTAAAGTCAAAATTAAACATGTGTTCTGAGTTTGTCACACCACAGACAAACGCTGGGAGAATGAAGGGACATGTTTTTTAAATTGACCAAATTAAGTTTGTGGATGTATCTTTCACGCTCTATGGCAGGCAGGGTGGACATATAATTACTTGACATGTTTAATCTTAGTGATTTCTTATGTTATTCACGCCTGCTGGCTGTGTACGGACGTTGTTTTGTGCCGCTATTTTGTATTGAAGTCTATGGGAAGTCTAGTTTATTTTCCCCTAAAAAGGGACGGTGACAAAAATGACAGTTAAGTTCCCGGATGCACCGGTAGTACGTATAGTGTACCATATGCTCAGTGGCTCCAGTGCGTCATCGAGCCACCGTTTTAGCCCCGCCCAAAAAATCCTGAACACAGCAATGGTTAAAAACTGTTTAACGGTCTAACTTCACAATTTAGTACTACACAGTTCACAGTCTTTTTAACATGTTTCAGCAATACATTTCTAACATTTAGAATGTGTTTAGAAACAAATCTCAGAACTGCCTTTACAGGGACTTTAAATAAAACATAGGTCTAATGTTAAAAAACGCAAAATGCATGCATTATTACACTGCTGCATTATTAATATCATCAATGATTTTGAAAAAAGAAATAGCCTATCTAAGAAGAATATGACCGTCTCAAATAACCCATAGTCGATAATGTCGGGCATTGCATTTGAGCTGAAACTGAAGAGTGAATGAACACCAGTCAGTATAACGGCAGCACTTTGCTAGATGGTTAATAAACTCAACCAAACACATCCTATATGAGATTAATCAGATATCGACACCATAAAAGTAATCTTACAACTTGCATCTGCAGAAAAGGACGCGAGTGCACACGTGAACTTGACTGCGCTAGTCTGATTTAACTCTCGTTGTGGATTTCCTTTAACAGCACGCTGATACATGGGGAACTAAAGCACAGAGAATTTACAAAATTCTGTTACAATCGTCTTCTCATTATAATGCCATGTATACAGATTGGCGCTGCACATCTTGCACTTAACTGTATTTCATGATCAAAGTGATTCCAGGCATCACTGCAGTGCGCGCTTTCAAATCCAGTTTCGTTTTATTTATAATGCTAACCAATCAGCCCTCAGGTACCGCCCAAAATGCCGTAATAACCAATCAAAAAAATAGACAAATATATTTTTTAAAGTCAGGGCGATCATCGTTTTCATGATCGATCGTCGTGGTCACGTTCGAGTACTCGAGTACTTGAGTACTCTTGCCCATCCCTAATTCATACTACAGTAATGTTAATAAATCTTTAATACTTAGCTCAACCATGAATATGATTTCTGCCCGAGTCCCGTCGGATTCTTTTCCACCGGCTGTAGAGGTGAAGACAACAACGCCCATGATTCCGCAAAATCACGTCGTCATCAAGCTACGCCTTTGTTTTGAATAAGCGACCTCTTAACGGCGAAAATTACATATTGTGCCTTTAATAACTGTCATCATTTACTCAACCCCATGTCATTCCAAACCTGTATACCTTTATTTCTTCTGTGGAACACAAAAGATGTTTTGAAGAAGGTTGGTAACAAAACAGTTTTGTTTACTACTGACTTCCATTGTGTGAATAAAACAAACATTAAAACTTACATTATATTTAACTTGCATATCTTCTTTATGTTCCACAGAAGAAAGTCATACTGGTTTGGAAAGACATGAGGGTGAGTAAATGATGACAGAATTTTAATGTTTTGAGTGAACTATCCTTTTAAATAGTGACACATATCAAACGTAGTCTCTCAATTAATATGAGGTCATAAAACCTCCTGTATAACAATTGAAATAGCATTTTACATCACAGGAGAGTCGGAGACTGCTTGAAAATGCCATGTCAACTATTATTAGAGGTGGAAATAGCTCTGTAGCACTGTTGTCTTACCTCAGTGGCTCATGTAGTCTTGGTTTCAGATCCAGACTATCATAAACATCAAGATGCTCTTCCTCACTGTCAGTCTTAGCACAATGTTTGGAGCTCTCAGCTGAGAGGAGGTCAATGCGCATCTGAAGCTCTCGCTGGTACTCTTTCTCCTGCACCAAAGACTCAGTATCTGACTCCAGGGAATCCCACATCAGCGGTAAATCGGGCACATTATTCCTTGGACTAGAGTCTGTGATCATGTTGAATTTTACTTTTGACTGTTTCAGCGCCTCAGGCCCGTTAAGCTCATGATGGCGTTCTTGCTCTGAGACAATCGTCTTCATGGCTAATGTAACAAAATCAACATTAGTAGTGGTAAAACGTTTATTTTCAGTTTAATTCAGCTAGCGACGTTATTTGCGTTAAATGTTGATAGTTCATTCGGTTGTTGACTGACTCCGATTCAGCTGTGTGTAACTTAACCCATGCTGCAATGTGTAAAGGCATCTTAAACGATGACATGATCAATTCTACAGCATCAAAACTTTACCTCGTACACAAATCCATTGATATGCTCCGGATTTGTTGATTTTTACCTGCTATGTATGTCGAAAGATGAGACGTTCATTTTCAGGTAACGTTTCGTTTGCTAAACTGTTGCCGTGGAGACCTAGACGCCATGGGTGACCGCGCATGCGCAGAATTATTCCTAGGACCAACTGACGGACAAATACATAAACTTAAAATCGTTACGAAATACTTCATGGTTTCTCAATGTTAACGAAAAGCATACATTTAAATAATTTAACGTGTATATACGTTACACAGGCCAGGTGCTTTCAAACTTTATGATACCAAGGACCCCCAAATATGAACCTTTTATGAGGGACTCCCTTCCTAAAATCCATCAATATATTATATATTTTATGAAAAAACATTTAAATTGTTAGATTATGGTGTGACATAAACACAACATTGTTTCCAAACTTAAAATGGCTATACTTATTGTTGGATGTATAAACCTGAAGAACATTTTCATTAAAAAATATTTGTATATGCAACTTTCACAAACGTAAGCAGCTAATATAAGCAGTAAATAAGCAGTAGTAAACAGTAAATAAGCATACTGCGTTAAGAGCACTGCCTTACAACCCCATCGAGCAAGATAAAGGGGACTATAGTGAGGAAAAACTCACTAGAAAGATACAGAGCAAACATACAATTCTAGAATACATGTTTACAGCAAGAAAGAGAAACATTTAGAAATGAAATGTATACTTTAACCATTTTTGCTTTGTCTTTATTCTCTGAAATTTTCTGGGGACCCCTTAGAACCTTCTGGAGGACCTGTTTGAAAACCCGTGACAGGCTACATAAGTCATGGAGTTTTAAAACACAAGTAACAGTGACATGCTTTTTTTAAAAGCAATTTTAACCATTCATGGTGAGGTTTATATTCAAGCCCTAATGGATTAGTTGAGACTTTTGTATACAACCTAATTTCAAAGCCTATTTGACAGACCAAAAAGCACCTCTGGAAGATCTATACTCCCTCAAATTCAAATGAAGCATTTTGCCCACTTCCCTCATTTCTATTGCAGACTGAATTCAGTGTAGTTAAAGCGTTCACCCAAAAGTGAAAATTGCATCTTAAATTTACTCACCTCTCAAGTTGTTCCAAACCTGTATGAATTTCTTTGTTCTGCTGAACACAAGACATTGAAGAATGTCTTTAACCAGTTGGTGAACCCCATTGACATCCATAGTATCTTCTCCCCTACCATGGAAGTCAATGGGGTCCATCAACCATTTAGTTCCCCATAGTCAATATCTTTAGCAGAAAGTCATAAGTTCAGAACAGCCTGAGGGTGAGTAAGTGACAATTTTCATTTTTGGTGAGCCATCCCTTTAAAGGCCAGGTCTTAGATGTCAGGGCATTTCAAGATCATGTTGCCCTTTCTTAGCACACTGACACTTAACCCTGACAGAGTAAAGAAAGGTCAATCCAATTGAAGTTTATAAGCTTTTTCAGGTCAATCTCAAAATTACACAGATTCCATATCTACAAGATTTGGAGAAAAAAAAAAAAAAAAAAAAAAAAAAAAAAAAAAAAAAAGAGAAGGCAACATTGGGAATAAGACACAATTTTATTCATTTCCTTCAATGCATTGAGGCAGTTGGAAAAGGCTTATGAAATTCACATTTCACAAGTCGATAAATAAGTTGTGCAATCTAGGTAGAAAATCTGTTCCCTGTGATCTGGAAATGTGATCCCTTAATCCCCTTTTATTAATTGCAACAATCACTCTGCAAGTTGAAGTCAACTAAAAGTCACAAAAGTAACATTTTAGAGGAGTCCAACTACAGAGGGCAACAGTAAACATTGCTATGGAGGTAGCAATAGTGGCTTTGGAATGGCTTAGTCGACCTCCTCAATGGTTGGGCCGGAGGATCCACCTCCTGGAGCAGCGCCAGCTCCTGGGAAGCCACCAGGCATACCGTCGGGCATTCCACCTGGCATGCCTCCCGCACTCTGGTACAGCTTGGTGATGATGGGGTTGCATACTTTCTCCAGCTCCTTCTGCTGGTGCTCAAACTCTTCCCTCTCAGCAGTCTAAAACAGCAGACCAAAGTCAATTTGGGTCTGCCAATGCAAGCTTAGAAAAAGTAATCAATAGCCACATGATTTAACAAGTGTCTCAACTGATGGAAAACTTACCTGGTTCTTGTCAAGCCAGCTGATGACTTCATTGCACTTGTCAAGGATCTTCTGCTTGTCCTCGTCACTGATCTTGCCCTTCAGTTTCTCATCCTCAACGGTGGACTTCATGTTGAAGGCATAGGACTCCAAGCCATTCTTGGTAGACACCTTGTCACGCTGCACATCATCTTCAGCCTTGTACTTCTCAGCCTCCTGCACCATGCGCTCAATGTCCTCCTTGCTGAGACGACCTGAAATACACTTCGTTAACCTCTGAAGTGGCTAGCAAAATATAAAATAGTACTGAAGAGAAAGTTACCTTTATCATTGGTGATGGTGATTTTGTTCTCCTTGCCAGTGCTCTTATCAACAGCAGAAACATTCATGATGCCGTTGGCATCAATGTCAAAGGTGACCTCAATCTGGGGAACACCACGAGGTGCAGGGGGAATTCCAGTAAGCTCAAACTTGCCCAGCAAGTTGTTATCCTTGGTCATTGCACGCTCACCCTCATAGACCTGAGAAGGGGAAGAAAAATAAAAAAAAATAAGAGCTCAACATTAGAGATCCAAGGGAGTTTGGTGAGAAACACTGAACTCAGAACTACTTGGTACCCACCTGAATGAGCACACCAGGCTGGTTGTCAGAGTAGGTGGTAAAAGTCTGAGTCTGTTTGGTTGGGATGGTGGTGTTACGCTTTATGAGGACGGTCATGACTCCGCCAGCTGTCTCAATTCCAAGGGACAGAGGAGTGACGTCGAGCAGCAGCAAGTCCTGAACGTTCTCAGACTTGTCACCAGAGAGAATGGCAGCCTGGACAGCTGAAACAGAAGAGTGAAAAATAAGAACCATGGGCAACTTGAGAAGGTCAGGCAGCAAGTGACAACAGTCGCTCAGACATCCAAGGAAGGTGCTTGGGCCATCTTTGGTTTTTCAACCTCTGGTGGAAACTACGAATGGAAAGGAATCAACTTCATCATAGCGAGTGAATACAAAGAATAAAGTTTGCAAAATAGCTCACCTGCTCCATAGGCGACAGCCTCATCGGGGTTGATGCTCTTGTTGAGCTCCTTGCCATTGAAGTAGTCTTGGAGCAGCTTCTGGATTTTGGGAATGCGAGTGGAGCCACCAACCAGGACAATGTCATGGATCTGAGCCTTGTCCATCTTGGCGTCACGAAGGGACTTCTCAACTGGGTCGAGGGTGCCACGGAAGAGGTCCGCGTTGAGCTCCTCAAAACGGGCCCTGGTGATTGAGGTATAGAAATCGATGCCCTCATAGAGGGAGTCAATCTCAATACTGGCCTGAGTGCTGGATGACAGGGTACGCTTGGCCCTCTCACAGGCGGTGCGGAGACGGCGAACAGCTCTCTTGTTGTCGCTGATGTCCTTCTTGTGCTTGCGCTTGAACTCTGTGATGAAGTGGTTCACCATGCGGTTGTCAAAGTCTTCCCCACCCAAGTGAGTGTCTCCAGCAGTAGATTTTACCTCAAAGATGCCATCCTCGATGGTGAGGATGGACACATCGAAGGTGCCACCACCAAGATCAAAGATGAGGACGTTCCTCTCAGCACCAACCTGAAAAGAGGAATAAGAATAAAGTATCTGCACAGCCATCAATAAGTTGTACAACACCTAACACTAAAATTTCGCTCAGACATCCAAGGAAGGTGCTTGGCCCATCTTCGGTTTTTCAACCTCTGGTGGAAACTACGAATGGCAAGGAATCAACTTCATCATAGCGAATCTAAAGCTGAAAAGAACTGAATGAGGTCACCAGTTCATAAAGCTATTTTGACATGCAAGTTTAACTAACCTTTTTGTCCAGACCGTAAGCAATAGCAGCAGCAGTTGGTTCATTGATGATACGCAGAACATTCAAGCCAGAGATGGTTCCTGCATCCTTGGTGGCCTGTCGCTGAGAGTCGTTGAAGTAGGCAGGCACGGTGATCACAGCGTTGGAAACAGTCTGCAAGGAGAGTGCAAGTTAAGACGCTAGTTGCCACATGGAACAAAAGCCAATATTAAGTTCAACTAAAGCATAGTGCATGTCGCTCAGACATCCAAGGAAGGTGCTTGGGCCATCTTTGGTTTTTCAACCTCTGGTGGAAACTACGAATGGTAAGGAATCAACTTCATCATAGCGAAGCACATCAAGTCAAAAGGGGAGTTCAACAGAACTACTTGACAAAGAACTGAATGATCACTTACCTTTCCCAGGTAGGCCTCAGCAATTTCCTTCATCTTGGTGAGGACCATGGAGGAAACCTCCTCAGGGTAGAAAGATTTGGTCTCACCCTTGTATTCAACCTGGACCTTGGGACGGGTATTGTCGTTGATGACATTAAAAGGCCAGTGCTTCATGTCAGACTGAACAACACCATCGTCAAACCTGCGGCCAATCAGACGCTTGGCATCTAATGAGGACAAGAAATAGGTAATGTTTAGACTATATAATAGAGGTTTGAAAAAAACTCATACAACATCTTTGCAAAGATTTCGCTCAGACATCCAAGGAAGGTGCTTGGGCCATCTTTGGTTTTTCAACCTCTGGTGGAAACTACGAATGGAAAGGAATCAACTTCATCATAGCGAATAATTTTTGGAATTAATGTTATTAAATGACTACTTACCAAAGACTGTGTTGGTGGGGTTCATAGCAACCTGGTTTTTCGCAGCATCTCCAATCAATCTCTCTGTATCCGTGAAAGCTACATAGCTTGGCGTGGTCCTGTTTCCTTGGTCATTAGCGATGATTTCAACTTTTCCATGTTGGAAGACACCTACACAGGAGTAGGTGGTCCCGAGATCAATACCAACAGCTGGTCCCTTGGACATTGTGTCTGGAAAACAATTTTTTAAATTAATAAATTGAATCAGGTGCTCTGAAGTACATAAAGTGATCCAGACCTCTTCGATTAGCTAACATACTGCTGTGAAACCACAAAGCCAATACTAGGCCACGAGCACATGCGGATATGAGTCAGACCACGTGGTATGAGCTTCTGGAACACTCCATGGTCAAACACTGAATTCAGGATCACACTGATCGAAACCGATTCTAAATGCGTTTTCAAACCTCGTTACTTTGATAAATAATAGCATGTGCACTTAAATAAAAGTGATATACCCGGTGTATTGTGTGGCCATGTAAATCTAGTTAAAGATTAAGGTCGGTTGAGGCGCGTGATAAGATTACACGAGGTGCCAGCTGCAGTTTAAATTTAACTATTGTTCTCTCAGACATTTTGCCTGTAGGAATTATACTAAGTAGCTTAATCAGACTGATTTTTCGTCGAAAATGAGGTGGGAATAAATTAACAAAAAAAAAAAAGCAGGCTAGGAAAGTGAAACCACTTTTAATATGCAACAACAGTATAAATACAATAAACAACGGAACCATAATTAATGGTTCAGCACCTGAAAACATTCGATATAAAATAAACATTAAATCCAGCTCTCTCAATAGAATTTAATAAAGCAGTGGTAAAGCTGTGCTAGCAGAAAAGCTGTTTTTTACTCTGAGATTGTAAATTCAATATAACCGAGAAAGACAGAACAAAGACCTTACCAGGCTGGAAATAACCGAGATGAGTGAAGATGCCGGTTGGAGAGCTGGAATGGCGACAAGCTGCCTCGCCTTGCTTCGATGAGAGACCGGGCGAATGTTCTAGAACAGCATATATTGCCGGTGGCTGAGCCAATGAGATTTCAGATAACTCGACTTCAACCCGTAAGCACCAATGTAAAATCGTAATACTCCGTGTAGCCACGCCCACTGATGAAGATAAAACTGGTTAGAAAAAAAATCCAGACCATCCCCCTCAGGTTTGCCGCAACCGCCGCTTTCAATGCGGAACAGCTTGTCCTGCTGGATATATGAACGAAATTCACTAGAAATTCGACGATGATACACCCAAACACAAATATTTGACAAAGGAAAAGGCGTCGCTTAGTAGATTACGCAAATATAAGCACATACATATAATAAAACAATGACAAATATAGTCCAAATATCTAAATGACCTTGGTTTGGAACTGTAAGGTCGTGTCTAGTAAAGTATATCAGTCATTACATATATAATACTATTTGTAATAGAGATCGAGTAGAATATGGCTTTTTTTAAACTATATAGCACATCTTTGAATATACAAACTCTTTTACAATGGGTTATTAATACTCTGCTTCACTATTTGGGGCAGAGTGTCAAATATATATTTATTTCATGTATTCTATTATCCAGAAAAGGGATATGAATTAAACTAAACGAAAGTAAACGAATCAGAGGAAATAAACTATTGCACAATATCCCAGTAGGTGGCGATACGAACGCACAATTAGAATCACACACACACACACACACACACACACACACACAAATGAGGAAGTGTCCACAAAATTTGATGGAATTCACTAAACACAGAAAACTCACATATTAGGTGCTAAAAATCTTATTATTTAATGAGTATATGCTTTTTTTTTTTGGCCTAAAACAATACTGAAGAGGAAGTTACATCAAAAAGTCAGTTTTGGGCATGTATATGGGCCATTCTACAGAATTGGTGCAAACTGCTGTCCCACAACCAAAAAACACATTTAAAAGTCATTTAAGTATTCAAATCTTAGATGTTTACTAAGATCCTTCTATTATCTATTGAAACCCACAGTAATATTTAAAATATCAGTCAGCTTAATATATATAAAAATCATCATTTATTGGGTACATGCAATTGGTAGGTGGCTGTCCCAAACCCTAACCCCCTAAATTTCAATTTATAAAAATGATATTGATATAATTTTTGCAATTTTTTCCATTGTTGTTTTTAAAAATATATTTTCAATCAGTTCAAATGTTAAATTATTTTATATTATTTTATATTTTCTTTGTAAATCATGAAACTTTATGTAAAAAAAAAACTAGTGTTGGGCAATCGATTAATCTGGATTAATCGCATCCAAAATAAAAGTTTGTGTTTACATAATATATGTGTGTGTACTGTGTATAATTATTATGTATATATAAATACACACTTCTTCATGTATATATTTAAGAAATATTTGCATGTATATACTGTATATATATTTATATAATTTATCTATAAATAAATATAAATATTTTATATATAAATATAACATATTTTTCTTAAATATATACATGCATGTGTGTGTATTTATATATACATAATAATTATACACAGTACACACACATATATTATGTAAACACAAACTTTTATTTTGGATGCGATTAATCCAGATTAATCGATTGTCCAGTACTAAAAAAAAACGTGTTCCGCGTTTTCATGTCACTACCGAAACGGTGTATGTTTTAGTCTACTGGCTGAGACTGGTTTTAACTACAACCCTACATTTTTTATCAGGAAATATTCCTGTGTCCCTCTTTCTCATAGCTCATGGTGAGTAGATAGGGCCCATCATTTTGAGGTAAATGTGTTCAAAAGTCTGAAAATCTGTGTGTAACGTCACTACCAAACACCTTTTTTTCTGCAATTAAGCAAACTTTTTTGGGTGTTATTCCATAAAATTTAGTTTTTATGTGTGTACAACTGTTCAGAACTGTGCTAGCTAACCATGTGCTGATTAGCATCTTTGAACTAGGCTCAAAAGTATCTAAAATTGTCACTACCGAAACAGTCACTACCGAAACGTGGTGAAATTTCGGTTGTGACATCATTGTTTTTTGGGGGGTGTTATTTGATAAAAATTTAGTTTTTGTGTGTGTACAACTGTTCAAAACTGTGCTAGCTAACCATGTGCTGTTTAGCATCTTTGAGCTAGGCTCAAAAGTATCTAAAAGGAAGGGAACACATAATCCTTTATTTTGGGGGAAATAAACAAAATTTTAGTACAGTTATGCAAATCATTAACTATCCATATGTTTTAGTATGTGAGTTAAAATTCTGTAATGTGATGTGGTCACTACCAAAACATTACTGTCACTACCGAAAATGTGCAGTCAACATGGGATGTTTTGTCAAAAATAAAGTATAGCCTACTGAATTATCAACTAAGATGTTATCAAATCAAATCAAATCACCTTTATTTATATAGCGCTTTTTACAATGGCAATTGTTTCAAAGCAGCTTCACAGTGGTAACAGGAAAATAATGCAACGGAATTTGATTCGGCTGTACAGCCGCTCTGGAGAAAACAGTGATGTCATCCAGCTCATTTCAATTATCATATAGTGTCAATGCGGGCAGATCAGTAATATAGTTGAAATTTAGGTGTCCCCAACTGAGCAAGCCAAAAGCCAAAAGCCAAAGGCGACGGTGGCAAGGAACCAAAACTCCTTCAGGGCCAGAATGGAGAAAAAAACCTTGGGAGAAACCAGGCTCAGTCAGGGTGCCAGTTCTCCTCTGGCCGACAAACAAATAGTGTATGATTATGATTCTGGCAACATTACAGGTCAGAAGTCATATTAGATAAATAGATATTCGTAGGATTATTCGAAAGATTGGAGTTGTCACGCCGGGGACGGGTTTAATGAGGATGTCGTGTCGATGCGGAATTTACAGGGGGGAGTTTAATTGACACTATTGTCTCTACAGACACTTCAGGGATATGGTCGTCATGTCCAGGCTAAGGTCCACCATCTGGTCTGGATACGGCCCGGATCCGGCCGACTGCAGTAAACCTCGGGATAAACAGAGAGACTAACATTAGCGTAGATGCCATTCTTCTTATGATGTAACGAGTACATCAGGTGTTATGGGAAGTGTTCCCGGTTCCGGCTGACCTAGTTAATGCAGCCTAAAACAATCATTTAACTGATTTAAATATTAGAAATTAAAAATGTTTTATGTGTATGCCATAGTAAAGAGATGTGTTTTTAGTCTAGATTTAAATTGACAGAGTGTGTCTGCTTCCCGAACAATGCTAGGAAGAGTGTTCCAGAGTTTAGGTGCTAAATAGGAAAAGGATCGACCGCCTCCAGTTGATTTTGATATTCTAGGTATTATCAACTGGCCAGAATTTTGAGACCGCAATAGACGTGATGGAGTATAATGCGTTAAGAGCTCGCTCAAGTACTGGGGCGCTAAACCATTTAGTGCTTTGTAAGTAATCAGCAAGATTTTAAAATGTATACGATGTTTAATAGGGAGCCAATGCAGTGTTGCCAGAACCGGGCTAATATGGTCATACTTCCTGGTTCTAGTAAGAACTCTAGCTGCTGCGTTTTGGACCAGCTGCAGTTTATTTATTAAGCGAGCAGGGCAACCACCCAGTAGAGCATTACAATAATCTAGCCTTGAGGTCATGAACGCATGAACTAACTGTTCAGTATTTTGCATTGAAAGCATGTCCCGTAATTTAGATATATTTTTAAGATGGTAGAATGCAGTTTTACAGATGCTAGAAACGTGGCTTTCAAATGAGAGATTGGTATCAAAGAGCACACCCAGGTTCCTAACTGACGACGAGGACTTGACAGAGCAGCCATCGAGTGTTAGACAGTATTCTAGGTTACTACTTGTGGAGTTTTTTTGTCCAATGATTAAAAATTCAGTTTTTTCTGAATTAAGTTGCAGAAAATTATTAGTCATCCAATTTTTTATATCAGCTATGCATTCTGTTAATCTTGTGAATTGGTAAGTTTCGTCAGGGCGTGAAGAAATATAGAGCTGAGTATCGTCAGCATAACAATGAAAATTAACGCCATGCTTCCTAATAATATCTCCCAGTGGTAGCATGTACAGGGTGAAAAGCAACGGTCCTAGCACTGAGCCCTGCGGTACTCCATACTGAACTTGTGTTCGGTGTGACATCTCTTCATTTACTGCTACAAACTGATAACGGTCAGATAAGTATGATTTAAACCATGCCAATGAAGTTCCACTAATGCCAACATAATTTTCGAGTCTATTCAAATGAATGTTGTGGTCGATAGTATCGAATGCAGCGCTAAGATCGAGTAACACTAATAGAGATATACAACCACGATCGGATGATAAGAGTAAATCATTTGTAACTCTAATGAGAGCAGTCTCAGTACTATGATACGGTCTAAATCCTGACTGGAAATCCTCACAGATACCATTTCTTTCTAAAAAGGAGCATAATTGTGAGGACACTGCCTTTTCTAGTATTTTTGACAGAAAGGGTAGATTTGAGATTGGCCTGTAATTGACTAATTTTGTAGGATCAAGTTGCGTTTTTTTAATAAGTGGTTTAATAATAGCCAACTTAAAAGTTTTCGGTACATATCCTAATGTCAAGGATGAATTAATGATATTAAGGAGAGGATCTATGACCTCTGGAAGCATCTCTTTTAGTGGTTTAGTCGGTATGGGGTCGAGCATACATGTTGTTGATTTTGATGATTTAACGAGTTTAGCCAATTCTTCTTCTCCTATAGCAGTGAATGAATGTAATTTTTTAACTCAGTGACACTACAATGCACTGTCTGATGTGATACTGTAGTAGACGGCTGTATGGTTATAATTTTTTTCCTAATATTATCAATCTTACAAGTAAAGAAGTTCATAAAGTCATTACTGCTGTGCTGTTTACAAACATCAGAAGGTGAAGCTTTATCTTTGGTTAATTTAGCCACTGTATCGAATAAATACCTAGGGTTGTTTGTTTTCTTCTAAGAGAGTCGAGAAATAAGCAGATCTAGCAGTTTTTAGGGCCTTTCTGTATGCAATCATGCTCTCTTTCCACGAAATGCGAAAAACTTCTAGTTTTGTTTTCTTCCAGCTGCGCTCCATTTTTCTGGCTGCTGTTTTAAGGGCCCGGGTGTGCTCGTTGTACCACGGCGTTGGACTATTTTCTTTAATCTTCTTTAAGCGCCGGGGAGCAACTGTGTCTAAAGTGCTGGAAAAGAGAGAGTCAATAGTTTCTGTTGCAACATCGAGTTCCTCTAGGCTATCTGGGATGCTGAGGAGATGAAACTGATGAGGAAGATTATTTACAAAGAAATCTTTAGTCGCAGCAGTGATAGTCCTGCCATATTTGAAGCGAGGGGACGGCTTTGCAGCCTTTGCTAAATTAAGTGTACATGATACTAGGTAATGATCTGAGATGTCATCGCTCTGCTGCAGAATTTCAATGGTATCAACATTTATTCCATGTGACAGTATTAGGTCTAACGTATGATTACGGCGATGAGTGGGTCCTGACATGTGTTGCCTTACTCCAATAGAGTTTAGAATGTCTCTAAATGCCAATCCCAATGCGTCTTTTTCATTGTCTACATGGATATTAAAATCACCAACAATTAGGACTTTATCTGCAGCCAGTACTAACTCTGATAGAAAATCAGCAAATTCTCCGGTAAAGTCTGTATGGTGCCCTGGTGGCCTATATACAGTAGCCAGCACAAATGTCAAACGGGATTTATCAATTTCACTACATAACGTTACATAAAGCACCAAAACTTCAAAGGAATTATATTTGAAACTAGACTTGTGAGTAATACCGAAGATATTACTATAAATTACAGCAACACCTCCCCCTTTACCTTTCAGACGCGCCTCGTGTTTATAACAATAATCTTGGGGGGTGGACTCATTTAAAGTAATGTAATCGTCAGGTTTTAGCCAGGTTTCTGTCAAACACAGCACATCTAGGTTATGATCTGTAATCATATCATTAACAATAAGCGCTTTTGAGGAAAGGGATCGAATATTCAGCAGCCCGAGCTTTATCATTTGATCATCTGTATTATATCTGTTGTTTATTTGTTGGACATCAATTACATTTTTACCGTTGAATGGTTTTGATGGTTTTTTGTATTTACTAATTCGTGGAACAGACACAGTCTCTATGTGATAATATCTAGGTGAAAGAGTCTCTATGTGCTGGGATTTATCTGACTTCTGTGACGTGAGACAGCTAACAGGCGGTCGGGTAAGCCAGTCCGTCTGCTTCCTGACCTGGGCCCCAGTTAGTCAAGGTTTAGCTCTAAGACTATGTGCCAAATTACTAGAGAGAAGAGCGGCACCATCCCAGGAAGGATGAATACCATCTTTTTTCAACACGTCAGATCTGCCCCAAAAGCTTTTCCAATTGTCTATGAATCCTATGTTATTTTGCGGACACCACTTAGACAACCAGCCATTGAGTGATGATAGTCTGCTAAGTATCTCATCACTCCTTTTAACGGGGAGGGGACCAGAGCAAAAAACGTCATCTGCCATCGTACTTGCGAGTTTACACACCTCGTTAATGTTAATTTTGGTGATCTCCGACTGGCGAAGTCGAACATCATTTGTGCCGACGTGAATATGATGGTGTTTGGTTCAATGTACAAAAAATACAACAAATCTCATAAATTACACTTGAAATATTGTTAAAATTGTAATTGTTATTGATTTACCTGTGAAAACACAGGTATTTAATAAAATAGCAAAAAAATATATTTACAAGGTAGATGTAAACAAAATCTTAATAGGTCAATATAACCCTTGTTAATAAATTATATATTATTGTGTTTCGGTAGTGACAAATTTGGAGAGAGGAAAAATATTCCAAAACTTTCTGAAAAAACAATGCATTCATAAATTTGTGGAAAAAGAAAAAATATTTTCAAGATGTTTCCAATTCTGACTTTGAACCAATTCTGTAGTATATCACATGATAGAATATTCACCAAGCATAGCATCCACGTTACATAAAATAGAGTTTTATTTCATACAAAAACAGTTACTATTCATAGAAAAGACATATTGACTTTTGAGAGAGCAGCAGCCATTTCAGTTTAAAAAGACACATTTTGAATATATCCTAATGAGGAAATGTCATGCAGGCTTATTCCAATTTTATCATGGGAACACTTTAAAGTTATTAAACTGTAAACAACACATTATAATAAAACACTTATTTACATTCTGTATAAAAATAATGTTAACCAGCAACATTGTAAACACAGAACAGCTAACAGTATATACAAAAGCCTACATTCATCATCTTTTATTTTTCCCAAAATAGGCTAGGTGAGCACCATTGTTCATAACAGAACTGCAAAATCAGTTCAGTCTCTTATGAGGATTCAGATACAGCTGAATTTTGCTCTAAAGTTCAGTCTCCTTGACACAAGCGCCATCAAGTTTGTTACAAGCTGTTGTTGAACTGTCTTGTGTTTCAGTGATCACTTCTATTGTGGCTATTGAATTTTCTGTATTCCGTGGTGTTTCTTCTACTTTGTATTCTGTGAAATTTGAGTTCCAAAAGCCTATAAAATCAAGAGAAACATGAAATATTAGTAGTTTGTATAGACACAAAAGCTTGTGTGGTTGAGCTACCAGATTAGATGGTTTAAATGTGGTTATACCTTGTCTTCTCCTCGCCTGGGACTGCTTTTCTTCATGACTGGATTTTGATTTGCTGCTTTCCACAGACTGGTCTGATTCCTCATTCTCTGTTGTAAAATCAGATTAAAATGAAAATTAAAAATCACAGCTAAACCCTAGAATATAAATTAAAATTGAATTAAAGTATAAATATATAAATAATCTTATATTACCTTTTTTCCAGGCTAAATGTGCCCTTCGCAGTCTGATCACGAAGAAGAGGACCACAATAAGTAAACATATAATAAGGCATGTGACCAGCAGGATCAGCAGTGGTGAGCTTTCCTTACGATTGTATCGTTTGTCAAAACCTGCAAATACACAAAGTAATATAGTTATCATCAGATTACATCGGATAGCATCACAAAGGCATAAGAAAAAATCTCTTTTTATCACTGCAATCATTAATAATGTCCTTTACATGTTGCTTTGATTTTAATTTTAGATGAGAACAAGATGGAAATTTTGTTTTGCTGGCTTGTTGGTAGCTATCAATGAAGCATTTTATTTTTTATGAGCTTCACACCTTGTGAGTTGGTGCCATTTTTGGTCAGGAATCCTCCAGGTGAATTGGACTCGGAAGAGTTTATGTTCTGTGCTGAAATGCAAAAGTAGATTTGAGATCAATTTCACAACATAACGTAAGCTGGAAATGAATGGTAGGCTATATCACAGGGCCGTAACCATAGACATTGAGGGGGACAAGTCCCCCCGAATAATTAGAAATGGCCAAATTGTCCCCCCCCCAATATTTGATATTGTTGATGCTGCTCTGCTGTCCTCCATTACACACCGCTCTGTTTGTTGCTATGATGACAAAAGTAAAATGTTACATTTTTAGATAGCGCTCGCCACTGTCAGAATGAGTGAGATGGCCAACCAAATCAAACGGTTTACAATAAAAACGTTCAGCAACCAACAAGAATATCAAGTGATGCAAACTACTTGACGTTTTTAATGAAATTTCACCATTTTGAATTGAAAATATGACATTATTTATGTAAATCATAACTGAATTTGATGTGACAATATGTATTTTTACATATTAGGCAGACGAAAAGAAAGGTGAATGTGTGCATATTTTAAAAAATATATATTATTTGCAAATAGTTTACTTAATAACTGGAACTTTTACCGTTCTTACTTCTTTTTTTTTATTTCCTTAAATCCCTTTTATTCCTTTAATAATTTAATTCCTTTAAATAAACCAATAAGACCAATACCCCCCCTTCCCCATGCAAAAAAACAAAACAAAAAACAACTTTAGTCCCCCCCCAATGTCTTAGACATGGTTACGGCCTTCCTATATCATGCTCAATATATCATGTTAAATATAAATATAAATATAAATGTAATAACACTTACTTGTCAAGTTTATATCTGTTGCTGTAGAATGTTCCTCTACTAAAAGAGACCACAAAGCAAATTAATTAATCACAAAGCACAAACACTGAAACGGACTTATATAAAGCAGACATCAACTGTGTTTTATCGTGCAAAATTGCATAATTACCTTGTCTGTGGTTTGAGGTAGTGCTGTCTCCTGTTGGGAGCACTTCAGTATTTTCTGTCGACAATTCCATGTGTGCTGTGATCAGAAGGTGTATTTGTTAATCAGATGTGAGGTATCAAATTTAAAAATAAGCAGTAATACTGCATAGAAGTGACTGTAAGCAGTATGCAAAAGCTACCGGTAGGTGGAGGCAGAGAGTTACAAGGAGCAGTAGCAATTTCCATTATGTGGTTTTATGTGAAGCCCTCACACAAGAAGGAGGTTCTGCTTTTATTTTTATCTGAGGTGTATTTAAAGTTTTCTCTCATGCGCTGGCTCTTTTGAGATCCCTATGTAGTGTAACTGGTGTGACGTCACATATTTCAATACTTGTCCAAACACATATGAAATTAATATAAACATTCACCTGTACTGCCGATGGCAGGAGCAGACGTGACTGTAGTCATTGTCTCAGTTTTTAGCACATCTCTAGTACTGGAATACCTTGACGTGGAGGCTGTAACAGCTGTGAAAACACAATAAAAACATTCAGTTACTCAAAGACCCCATCAGACTGTTTATCTGTTTGCTTATAAGAATCTGACTTTTTAAAGTGTTTGTTAATATACATATTTAATGTGTCTACTCTGGATGAGGAACACAGACTGTTTGGTTCACAGAAAAAGCTGACTTCCCTGATATCATGTGATTGATCACTCTAATGTGGACCACACGTTCACTTAAATAGGAAACTACCTAAAATACTCTGAAGTGTAGATTAACTTTCCCTGTGCAGCACAGCCAAACAAAATCCCCTAAACTTTTCAGTTCCCTTTTCTAATAATGGCTAATGTCATCTATGGCAAAATGCTCCTGTTTTTGGTCACATGCTTGGGAAATCAGTAGTGGTGAGGTGTGCACAGATATGGTGGACTGTACCATTTGTGGTACTTACAGTGATTTTCAATGATGATAAAATCCAACACTTGCTTTGGGAGATCTTTGTGTTTTGCCAAGCACATCACCGTTGCATCCCTGATATGAGTTTTGATTGTTAAGACGCTAACTGCCAGTGACCTGTTGGATCTTCCCTCCCGCAAGGTATTGGGTAGAGCTGTTAGGGCAAAACAGGGCATATATTTATGAAGTAATTCGTGATTTAGCACCCTAAATTTACTATTGATACTGTTGTTTACATGTATCCTTAGCTGACCTGCTTCAGAATATAGTGGTTCCTCTATTTTCACGAGGTATTAGTGATTTCACAGTGTGTGAAATGTCAGAAGGCATGGGAATTTATTTGTCAATATATCTGTTTCACTTTTGAAAGAAGTGTCTTATGCTCACCAAGCCTGCATTCTAATATGCTGATTTGGTGCTCAAGAAACATTATTTCTTATTGTTATCAATGTTGAAAACAGCTGTGGTGCTTAATATTTTTGTGGAAACTGTGATGCATTCTTTGATGAATAGAAATCTTTTGCACCATTATAAATGTCTTTCCTGTCACTTTTGATCAATTTAAAGCATTCCTGCTGACTAGAAGTATTAATTTCTTTTTAAAAAAAACAACCTTTTAGGTATAGGCCTATGCACACAGTACCGGTCAAAAGTTTGGAAACTGTCTGCCCACTCACACTTCTCGTAACTTACCTTCAATTTCAACCCCACTGATTTGCCAAGAGAGTTCAGGTGGGTTGCCATTCGCTGCCACTGAACATTTGAGGATTGTTTTATCTTCATACTCAGCCATGTCTATTTTTGGTTTTCCTGTGACCAGATCAAAAATAGTCTCATTTCATATTCCATTATTCACCTGCAAATCATTTTAGTCATATATTATGCATGCTTTCAGAAAAGATAAGTGATCAAATATTTATATTTACCCAAAACTTTGACTTTGAATCTTTTTGAAACAACTTTATCTTCATACAGTATGCATTTATAAAGCCCTTCATCGTCGAAGGTAATGTTAGACAGGAGTAATGTATATTCAGAGCTGTTGAAAGTAAAAACACTGCTCCTTGAATCTCGTAGACCTGGAATACAACAAAGAGGAAATGTGTTTGAAATGTGTTTTTCAATGGTTTTCACACAATATACAGTGTTCTTGCCCTCACCTCTGATGTCGTTGAAGAACATAACATGACCCTGTGGATTTCTCCACTCCATGAATGCATTCTCACTGAAATTTCTTCGAGGACATTTCAATACCAGTGTGTCGCCTTCTGCCACTGTAAGATACTTTGTTGCCAAACATTCTCGTATGCCTGTTCAGAAAGAAGAGAAGTAAGTCAGAATCATCAAGTTTTAACAAAACCTTCCAACCTAAGACATTGATCAATGCTAAATACAGTCAAGAGGTGGGCTAGTTTAATGGAAGAATAGTAGGTTGATAGAGGGGCAGATAAGACCGCAGACACCCTACGCTCTGCTCTGACTCATTTCTCAGTGCTCTCAGGAGCTGCGGCTGAAAGTGAGAGGGGGCTACACTTTGCATTAGAGAAGAAAAGTGAATGCTGTAAGTGGTCTTTTATTTGCTTGTGTGGTTCAATCTTGCAGCGAGAGAAAACTTGCCACTGTGACACATAAAGCGACATGCTCGTGCTGGAACAGGAAACAGTGGTGTTAAAATGTTACTCACAGAGGCCTAAACATATAAAACAGACGAAGTTCTAAAGCAGGCGACATGGGGGTGTGATTTTTTTAGTCATATGTAAAACGAACCTATAATGCCTAATGTGCATTCGTATGTGGGAGTTATAGTACAGTAAAACCCGTACAGTGCAATGATTCATTTAATTCAGTATTTCTTTTATTCACCTTTGAACTCATTTATAATTTTTTAAATATGTGCAATATATTCACTGATACTTTCTTTCCTTATTTAGGTCCATCACTGAAAAGCTTCACTGCTGTGATGATACCGTATTCAAGAATATTGACTAAGGTGAGCAAACTTAAAAAGTTATTCAACTTTTCATTCAACCCAATCTATAGTATTAAATAAAATGAGTTGCACAAAAAGTTAAAGTGATGTGAAAATCTGAAAGCACTGACATATCGGACAACGTAACCTTCCCAAACATAACTACATACCCATGCAAACTACCTGCAGGTAACAGGTAAATACATTCACAAACTAGTCAACCACAGCGCCACTTTATTAACTCAGAGATATAACCTTTGTAAATAAGAAATATGTTTCTCTTACCTCCTACGATCAACATCAGAATGTGAATAACAAAGGCTGTTTTGATCTCCATACTGCTCGCTCTTGAACTCTGAAGCTCACTTCCTCTGCTTAGACTCTTTTAAAGAGAGCGGCTTCCATGACATCATGAAATGTCATGGTCTTTTCCCCTGCGTGAATTTGTGTGTGAAGTTTCAGGGGCATTTCGGCCAGTGGCTGGTTCTCGATGAGCAAATTCACACTTGCCACCTTTTGACCTTTTTAAATTCTCATCTATTCAGTCAAATGATATGTCTAATTCAGACTTAAATTCTGACTTAAATTCAGTTTTCCAACTTAACAATTTCATATATGAAGGTTCAAATAATATAATATAATATAATTAGTGCTGTCAAATCGATTCATCTGGATTAATCGCATCCAAAATAAAAGTTTGTGTTTACATAATATGTGTGTACTGTGTATAATTATTATGTATATATAAATACACACTCATTCATGTATATATTTAAGACATATTTGCATGAATATACTGTATATATATTTATATAATTTATTTTATATATAAATATAAATATTTTATATATATAAATATAACTAATTTTTCTTAAATATATACACCGATCAGGCATAACATTATGACCACCTTCCTAATGTTGTATTGGTCCCCCTTTTGCTGCCAAAACAGCCCTGACCCATCGAGGCATGGACTCCACTAGACCCCTGAAGGTGTGCTGTGGTATCTGGCACCAAGATGTTAGCAGCAGATCCTTTAAGTCCTGTAAGTTGCGAGGTGGGGCCTCCATGGATCGGACTTGTTTGTTCAGCACATCCCACAGACGCTCGATTGGATTGAGATCTGGGGCATTTGGAGGCCAAGTCAACACCTCAAACTTGTTGTTGTGTTCCTCAAACCATTCCTGCACCATTTTTGCTTTGTGGCAGGGCGCGTTATCCTGCTGAAAGAGGCCACAGCCACCAGGGAATACTGTTTCCATGAAAGGGTGTACATGGTCTGCAACAATGCTTATATAGGTGGTATATGTCAAAGTAACATCCACATGGATGGTAGGACCCAAGGTTTCCCAGCAGAACATTGCCCAAAGCATCACACTGCCTCCGCCGGCTTGCCTTCTTCCCATAGTGCATCCTGGTGCCATGTGTTCTCCAGGTAAGCCACACGTACACGCACCCGGCCATCCACGTGATGTAAAAGAAAATGTGATTCATCAGACCAGGCCACCTTCTTCCATTGCTCCATGGTCCAGTTCTGATGCTCACATGCCCAATGTTGGTGCTTTTGGCGGTGGACAGGGGTCAGCATGGGCATCCTGACTAGTCTGCGGCTAGGCAGCCCCATACGTAACAAACTGCGATGCACTGTGTATTCTGACACCTTTCTATCAGAACCAGCATTAACTTCTTGAGCAATTTGAGCTACAGTAGCTCGTCTGTTTGATCAGACCACACGGGCCAGCCTTCGCTCCCCACGTGCATCAATGAGCCTTGGCCGCCCATGACCCTGTCGCCGGTTCACCACTGTTCCTTCCTTGGACCACTTTTGATAGATACTGACCACTGCAGACCGGGAACACCCCACAAGAGCTGCAGTTTTGGCTTCTTACACATCAACTTTGAAGATAAAATGTTCACTTGCTGCCTAATATATCCCACCCTCTAACAGGTGCCGTGATGAAGAGATAATCAGTGTTATTCACTTCACCTGTCATAATGTTATGCCTGATCGGTGTACATGCATGTGTGTGTATTTATATATACATAATAATTATACACAGTACACGCACATATATTACGTAAACATTAAATTTTATTTTGGATGCGATTAATCGATTTGACAGCACTAAATATAATATAATATAATATAATATAGGTCAGTAAGGTCAGTAAGATTTTGCCAGCAAGTAAGATACTTTTATACTTTTACTAGCAAGGGCACATTAAATTGATCAATAGTTGCAGAAACATTTATAATGCGACAAAAGATTTCTATTTCAAATAAATGCTGTTCTTTTGATCTTTCTATTCATCCAAAAAAAAATCCTGAAATAAATATATTAAGCAGAACATTGCTACGTTGATAATAATAATAAATGTTTCTTTAGCATCAAATCATCATATTAGAATGATTTCTGAAGGATCATGTGACACTGAAGACTGAAGTAATGATGCTGAAAATGTATCTTTGATCACAGGAATAAATTACATTTTAAAATATATTTAAAGTTATTTTAAATTGTATTTCACAGTATTACTAACCCCAAACAGTAGTGTAACATAATATAATATATTAATATGCTTAGTTTCTTAAAGCTCTTCATCAGTTTCAATAACCTTCCTCATGAATCATCCAGTATCTACACTGACAATCTCTTGACTTTGGCAGAATATTTCAGTGTTGAAAATCTGGAACTCAAAATGTATTTTAAACCGAGAAATGTTTTTGTAATAGAATGTTTTTTTTTTTTTTTTAATTTATTTAAAAGTAACCATTCTATTTATATTATATTAATTTTTAGATGTATTTCTATGTAATTCTGTAGATTTTGAACTATTTATTCACTAAATCTTGTGTTTATATCTGGATATTTATGTGAAGATTTTATCAGATTTTATAGGTCACCATTCGCATAAGCATCTAACAGTGTTGGGTGGTCGAATAAAAGATATTTTAATCCCTACGACAGCACCCTGACAGCATCACTAAAGTGTCATCACTGTCTGCTAGATTACACAAAAACACTGGTACAGGAAGGTCTTTATTAGGTTCGTAAGGGGAAAAAACACATGACCAAATTCACACTACCCACTGACCATTTCACCACCAGGCAAAAAAAATACTTCCCCATTTCGATACACAACCTAAATAGAGTGCAAATCATACGTTATTACGTATCTCACACAACTTGTTACAGACATAATTGCGTAACTTGTTACTTCTGTTCATTAAGTATATTATATAATACATATTCTACATTGTATTACAGTATAAAAAAGTCAGATAGTTTCTGCCACCAAGGGCCGGTTTACACAATGCTGGTCTGCTATGAGTAAAATAGCTCATGTTCTGGCTAGGACACTATATGACATGGATGGTCAACATGAAGTCCACTGCATGAATGAGATGCTGGAGGCCAATAAGATTCTCACAGTGTACGTTTCTTCACAGGAACCATGTGAAATCCTGAAAGCCTTATTTTAAGAAATGTCTAATGTTGTTTACATACATATAAACAAAAAAAAAAAGTTTGTCTTTCGGGCCACTGAGAATAAAGAATGTATGTATTAGTAGAATCTTGCCAGGGTTTGCAATTCTATACTTTAGCAGAACTGAAGGCATGAGGCAAAGAGACAGAAGCTGATGGAGCGCCATCTAGTGGAAACAACCATCAATGACCATCAATTTTAGTGTATTTGTAGCGTTGGTTGGTCACATTTTATTCGATGATTCATAGGTTTTTGGCAAAAAGAAAGCACCCCCCCCCCCCCCCCCCCCACCCTTTTTTTGTGCAAATTCAGAATGACTTTTATTATTATTATTATTATTATTATTATTATTATTATTATTATATGTTTATTAAACATAAAGCATTGGTATTCCTTTACAGTACATTTAAAAAAATACCATTGCTTTGTTTATTAATAATAATAATAATAATAATAATAGTATGAATATTTAAGTGTGGCATTTCGGAGGTAGTTTAAGACTGACTTTAGATTTTAAAAAATGTACTGTAAGGGAATACAAATATTTTCTTATGTTTTAAAAACTATTACAATAATGAAAATATGACATGTTTTTGGTGAGTTTATAATGTAATACATTTCTCATAATGTAAAAATTGTTATTACATTATGAGCTCAAGATTTTATTACATTTTGAGAAAATTATTACATTATGAACATTTTATTACAATAATAATGTAATACTTATTACATTATGTGCAGTTATGAGTTGCTAGCGTGTTTTAGGTAAACGTTGAAACCAGCATTAATAAACAATGTTCCACAAATCCTGGATGTTATTGTGAATGTGAAAGTATTTTATCCAGTAACTGTATAACCGTTATTGCTGTATTGTGTTCACGATTAAAGACGAGTTTGCATTTATTATAAATACATGATACAAGATATATGAAATGAGCTATGACATAAATTAATGCACTAGCTAAAAAATATGTAGTCGAGACTTTTATTTTGACACGTCTCGTTGACCCGGTGGTGATTCCGCGCACATGAGGATATTACACAAAAACGTGCGAACTGTGAAAGCTGCTGGAAACTTCTAGCAGAACGACACTCATTAATAACCACTTCTACCAGCAAACCAGGCAGTTTAAATATTTTTAACCTACAGTACCTGACAAGATGTCAGTTATTGAGGAGGAGCGCGTCCGCGGCAGCGTTTTTAAGGACATCAATGCAGATGATGAAGATCATCAACCTACAGTGATTGAGAGTTTGTGCATGAACTGTTATAAAAATGTATGTAACTTACATATGCCGCTTTATTATTAGTAGTAGTATTAGGTAATACATATATCAAGTATTATCTTTTTAACAAATTAATACATTTACTTGATTACAATTGTATGACCTGTCCAGGGAAGCACACGTCTTCTGCTTACTAAGATCCCTTTCTTCAAAGAAATCATCATCAGCTCCTTCACATGTCCACACTGCAACTGGACCAACACAGAGATCCAGTCCGCTGGCCGCATACAAGAGCAGGGCATCCTGTACAGCTTACAGGTCAAGACCAAACAGGTACAGACTGTTAACTTGGACCATATATTTGTTATATATACCATATAACTTGTTTATATATTATTATTGATTGTTGTTATTATTGATTAGATAATAAACATTTCAAAAATTGCGGGTGAATGAGAGAGAAATCCTTAATGTGTTGATTGTAATAAAGACACGGAACTCCCTTTTCACGGTAACGTAAAAACTCAAAAAGTGCGTCACTCTTTTAGTTTTCAACAACATATATCTATTCAGGGGAAACCAATCAAAGAAAACATGCCTAGAGCACCTCCTAGTGGTCATTATATAAAACACAAAGAAAAAAAACCCACACGAGATATCAACCCCTGTGGTGAAAATCAAGTTTTTAATGTTGTTTATATGTTTGTGTGGTGTTTTTAATATGCTTTCTGACAAACCATGTGAAAATTCATACGTCAACACCATCGCTGAGTATTTTCTCTTTAAAACTGCAGTGAACCAAAGTACCAAAAACAGTTTGAAATCGCTGGTGTTTCTTACGTCACAAACAACCTTGTAACCAGAGCCATGCAGATAACCTCAGTCTGCTTTTACAGCCCCGTTATGCTTATAATTGTGCTTTTATAAACTATTCTAACTCAAACGTTCTGGGAAAACATTTTTAGATTATAACTGAAAGAGTTGTCGGGAGCTTAGTTATGATGTCGTTGTGTTCGTGGGACCGTGGTGTAGTTCGTTTATAGCCTTCCTTCAGCTTTTTACTTATGGCAACTGCATTTAGGCTTCAAAATTCATGAAAGTTGTGTTCATCTGTCCATCTTGATGGGCAAAACATGTAAGTATCATACACTTTTGTTGATCACAGAGCTTGTTTTTTTTTGCGATAATCCAAAAGCCTATGGGAAATTCGGTTTCGGTCGAGGGAACCAGTGGGATGCTAACTGCCGGTTGGCCTACAAAGTGATATCATACCTGCACCACTCTATGATGTTTTAATTTGGTCAAATCAGCATCAGAATGGGCTTCATTTGTATTGAGCTTTAGGATGCGAAGCTGAACACTTAAGTTTCATTTGTGGTAGTTTGCGTGTCAGCTTGCTCATTAATAACCACTTCTACCAGTAAACCAGACAGTTTAAATACTGAGCTACTCAAAACGCATGAAGCGACCAGCATGAATATCTCCGAAATGTATACCATTAACTTTGTTTCCCCCCCCAAATAGTGGAACAAGCTGTAAGCTGTCAGTAACTTTTGTGTGCTCGTGCTTTCAGAGCTGCGTGCTTTCATTGACTCGCGTAATTTAAATCTCAAGCTTTAATCATATTTATAGCTCCTAACTCAATAAAACAAACTGTGTTACTATCATGAAGGATAAACTCAAAATGTAGATCTGTATGCAGGTGAGATGTACTTTATCTGAACTAAATGCATACACCTCTCTTGCTTTTGCTTACATGCCATATAGGGCTAGACCTGATCTGCCAGCGATTTGATTTCGCCCTGCAGCTCAGGCTGGAAACCTGTACATTAATTTATCCTGCTTCTGTTACACATTTGCGGGAACCAATCACAGACTGGCTTATCTACCTGGTGCGCTATTGGCGGGTTTAACACAATGATGGATAGAGAAGCGATGGATCGATGCCCGTTTATCACGCCTCTTGTCGTCTGATTAGTTGAAGGACTATCCAATTGCGTACAGAGTCATTTGAATTATGCTCGTTGATCACGCCTCTTGTGCAGTAGAAAATACAGAGCAGACTCCCCAGACCAATGTTCAATCTTAAAAGATTGAGCTTGGTCTGGTGATAGCCAGACAAATATAGGGCCCGATTTACTAACAGCTTGCGCCAGCGCAAAACCCTCTTTTGATTTAAAAAAAACTACTGTCAGGATTTACTAAAGACGCGCAGTGAAAAATTAGCGCTGAAAAGGCGTAGACGGTTATTTTTGCGGCTGACCTTACTGCATATGCATTTGTAGGAGTTTCCCTTTCAGAGACACAATTAATGGGAGGAGAGTATTTAAATTAATCATGTAAGGTGATTTACTAAGGTTTGCACTCGTCAATTTACTGTTGTTTCCGCCGCCAAAAAAGCATGTCTAGACACTAACGGGTAGATTGCGCTGGTCATTATGGAAATGATCCGGCTGCGTCTGTATTCTTCAATTTGTGCGTCGTCAGTAGATAACGTGCAGAACTTTCCACTCCCATCTGCGCTTTTTTGGAATTACGCTTTCACGCTAATTTGCCCTGTTTAGTAAATCTGGCCCATAGTTTCAAGTGGTACTCGCTGCAGAGTCAAATGACATCCAGCTCCTCTCTAGAGGTCCAACGGGGTGGGAATAGTCCAGCTCCACATCTCTGGACGTCCAGTGGGGTGGAGGGATAGAGTTGTGGGTAGGGTTAGGGCAGGGTTAGGATGTGGTTGAATATTCTAGCTCCACCCATTAGGCCCAAATAGAGCTGCACGATTCTGGATAAATTGAGAATCACGATTTTTTTGTGTAAAATGGAGATCGTGATTCTCCCACGATTCTGAAGACAAAAAACATCAGACAACTAAACAAAATAACATAAACTAGAGGTTCTGAAAAAATGGTCATTGCTTTAGTCTATTTAAAAGATATATTAATTTGAACAAAATAAAAAATAATTTGAATGGAGTCAATGTCTCATTCATTGCGACTTGTTTCGTTATTGGATGAATTAGCATTTGTGAATAAATCTTTTAAATGAATGAACACTTTTTTTTTTATTTTTTTTTTTTATAAATCACTCACTTGTCGCCACCTTCTGGCCTGACAATAATCAATGATTTACTCTTATTTTGATCAATACCATGTTTATACCCAAACTATAAACTTTTATCCCCTGTTATTTAAATGTTTGTAACACATAAATAACGATAATGTTTGTTATTTACGATAATAATTTTGTTTGTGAAGCTGCTTCATACTCTCTCTGGATCAGCAGCAGAGCGAACGCAGATTTGAATGTTGCAGTGTGATAATCGTACTTTCAAAGGTTAACCAAAATCTTCATTTTAAACAGTTTCGAGCGTGAGCAGCACGTGTTTTGTCACTGCCCATATCAATGAATGAGAGCGTTCACATCAGAAGCGTGGTGGCCGACCCTCTCACTGGCGCGGAACAGAGAGAGCGTTTTCAATTAATTCCTATGGAAGTTCATAGGAATTAATTGGAAATGATCACTCGGCTCTGCTTGCTTTGCGCCAGTGAAAACCCGTCATTCAGTGGGCAGCAGCAAAAATACACGCTGTTCACGCTCCGCTGACGCTTGCGATGTGAAACAGGCATAAAAGACATAGCAGAATCCATTTAGGAATAAGATCGCGTGGGTGTTTGAATCGAGATCGTGATCTTTTAACGATTAATCGTGCAGCTCTAGGCCCAAATTACTGGAGGTCTAGCGAGGAGGAGCTAGACATAAGTTCCACCCATTTGCTCTGCAGTGAGCACCTTCTGTATAGCTTGGTGACCCCTGGTCTAGGCTATTAAAGAAATGTAGTTTCACCAAAGAAGAACTTTTGCTTTAAATAAATGTTCATTACTGAGAATTTGAATAATTGTAATGTGATGTTCAGGTGCAGATCTCTAAATCAGAGAAAATCATAGCTGTGGGTGGGTGGCGTCTCATGTAGTCACATTTGAAGTTTCTCTCAGGAATCAGTAAGTACTTTTTCCTTTTGTGCAGGACATGAATCGAGAGGTTGTGAAGGCTGACAGCGCATCCACCAGAATTCCACAACTTGATTTTGAAATTCCTCCTTTCACACAGAAGGGCTGTAAGTTATGTATTTTCATTTTGACCTCTAACTAAAGTACAAGTCTGTTGTTTAGATTAAAATGCAATTACAGCCTGTGTAAGTTATAATGTTTTTATGTTTATCAATAATTACTTTTTGTCTTCTTTCTGATTGGTTAGGCTTGTCAACAATTGAGGGCCTTCTGGACAGAGCAGTGGCGGGTTTAGAACAAGACCAATCAGTTAGAAAGGTGTGTGTTTTATCTGTGCACCTCAGATTAAAAAATGTTTTTAATAGCCTTGTTTATTCTATATGTTTCATCAGGTGTGAAGTATGTATGCAAAGCGTTCTCTTTTATGTCTATATATAATTATAAAGTATTTTGTTTATGTTCCTATATATTTATAAAGAGTTCTGTTTGTGTTCCTCTCCGCATTGCAGGCAACAGATCCAGTTGTTGCTGAAAAAATAGATGAATTCATCCAGAGGCTGAAAAAACTTAAAGAAGTTGAAGAGGAATTTACATTAGTAAGTTTTGCTGATGGCAAACTGCACTATGCGATTGACAAACATTAAACCGTATTATTATGAACTAATGAATGCCGCATTTGTCTTCTGTCTGCAGGTTATTGATGATCCATCAGGGAATAGTTTTATTGAGAACCCGTTTGCGCCTCAGAAAGACACGGCTCTCTCGGTCACGTATTACAACAGGACAGCTCAACACAACGCTGCGCTAG
Organism: Coreius guichenoti; assembly: GCA_039654105.1. Classification (NCBI taxonomy): domain Eukaryota; kingdom Metazoa; phylum Chordata; class Actinopteri; order Cypriniformes; family Gobionidae; genus Coreius; species Coreius guichenoti. The sequence continues at coordinate 4,125,375 of CM077190.1, forward strand.
GAATAGAGGTGAGAATCATCTGTTCTGCTGTTGACTACAGCTGTGAGTGCAGAACAGCACGATCTCAGTTTCTTCAACTTCTACCATCTCTTTTTCAGGTAGAGGAAAAACAAGAAGACGAAAACGCAGGCGATGATATAGACACAATGAGAAATGAGGTATTAGTGTTCAACACTAACTGCCCAGAATGCAACGCCCCGGCCAATACAAACATGAAGCTTGTCCGTATCCTTTAAAGTACGCTAGCAAACGACATGCATTTTCAAAAGAAATTTTTTTTGTGTGTTAAATTGCTAAGCGAATAACAAGAGGCTTTTTTTTTTGTTTTTTTTAATATCCTGCTTTACTAATTTATTTTAATGCAGAGAAAATTGTTAAATAAATGATTGTACCAAGTAGGGGTGGGCGATATGACTAAAATCGTATATCACGATTCACGATATGAGTCATTTTATTTCACGATAATGATATATCTTACGCTTGCCCATTTTTCCTGCTTCTAACACATCAACTTTGAGGACAAAATGTTCACTTGCTGCCTAATATATCCCACCCACAAACAGGTGCCGTGATGAAGAGATAATCAGTGTTATTCACTTCACCATAATCATAATGATATGCCTGATCGGTGTACGTCACTGCTAGTTCTTATTGTGCTGGGTTAGACCCTACTCTGAAGTAGGAGATAATTTAGTTCCCCCAAAAGGAGTTCCTAGAACTAAAATCGTTCCTAGTTCCTGCAGTGCGAACACACCAAAAAGCGGGTACTTCCACCATTAGTTCTAGGAACTATGAAATGGTTCCTCTGGTGCGAAAGCCCCTTTTATTTCACCATAGATAGAATAACAAACGAAAATGTTATTTTCCGGGCTATATCCATTCAGTCAAACATCCATGACAGCTTTTAACTTAGCCATGCTGTCAAATAATCATAGCCACCCATTGTGAATTACAAAATAATTTTATTATGGCCATTCAAAACCCAAGGGCCAACTATGTCACATAGTAAAGCGATCACCAACAAAATAATTTTGGGCGGGGATTAATGTAAACCGATATCAGATACCAGTCGTGTAAACAGGCGGGAAAAAAAATTGGATATGGCCAAAATCAGATCTGTGCATTAAAGTGTCATGAAACCCCCCTGTTTTAGCCTGGTCGTTCACAACTCACAGTTGCAAAAAGTGTCTAAAAACGGGCATGGAAAGCTGTGGAAAAGTGGGAGTGTAGAGGGGGGAAGAGGGGAGATAACAGCCAATAAAACACTGACCTATAACACACTCATTATACAGACACATGAATATTAAAATATGACCACAGAGAGAAAAAAAAAAAACAGTTGAGGGCACCTTGATGCGTTTTAAATATCTAACCGTATATAATATCAAACTGCCAAAACGAGGTAGAACATTTAAAAGTTCTAATAATAATATTTTCAGTACATTTAAGAGCACTACAGTCTCTGAACAAACAACACGTCAGTTTAAAACGGAAAGAATAAAGGCATAGTTACTTTTTTTGCCCATTCTTTGAATTTTCGGTCTACATCATTGTCTTCTGTGTATCAGAATAATCCATCGTGTCATCGCGTTCATGATCAGACGTATGGCTGTATCATTGTCCTTATTTGCACATATATTTGAAGACGACATGATTAAATATGTACGCATACACGGTGCTGGTCCATGTTAAGAGCACTAGAGTATATGAAATATGTCCATAAACTTGAAACGCGCTCACTCCGGTCTGTATCTGATCTATATGATCCACGTGGTGAGCGTTGTTAAACTCACTGCAGCGATCAAATGAGTAATACAGCGCAGTGATTGGGAGCTCATTCTCATGAATAAATACAGAGAACCGGCAGCCAGTCACACACTCCGAAGGCACGCTTCTACCTCACATTACGTGACGTTGCTTCGACTTTGCTTTTCAACCTGGAAGAACAAAATTGCTCAGGAAAATGCAAAAATAACCAATTTCCACTTATTGGTAAAATTTATGAGTTGTTTTCAGCAATGTGCAGCCTGCACATATCTGTGCACGTCTCAAAAAATGTGTTTTGGGGTTTCATGACCCTTTAAGACTTGCAGTGTAAACGCAGCCCAATTCATCTGTTTACGTTGACTTAAGACATAAATGACTGTTTACTTGCAGAGGTGGTCATTTTGACACATAAGTATGTGTATTTACCGTTCAAGCCCATTTAGGCGTCAAAAAGAACTCAGTACTCGCACGCTTTATAAGCAGCGGCTTCGTGTGTGTCTCAGACAGTGCTGAGAAACAGTCTCTCTGACAGCAAGTGCATATAGCGAATTGTCTTTCTCTGCTTACTGTGCTTCAACGGTTTAAAATCATTTAAACCACAATACTTATAAAAAGGACATCCAAAAGCACAACAACGTCACGAGCGTAACCTTGATAGAAACGATAGTCCAAAATCTCTACAGGTTGACAGATTTCTACCCGTTAATTGTGTCTACCGGTATATCGCCCACCCCTAGTACCATGGGAGCCCTTGGGGATTTTCATTTCAAGTTGTGGCTAAAATTAGCAGCACTAAGTTTCGCAAGCATTTTACTGTAATATTCTTTTGTGAAAATGGCACTGCATAAAATGGGGCATGGAGTTATGGTACATGAAGTCTAAAAGTTGTGGGTCATAATTTAAAGAAAGCAGTTTATCGGTCTCTTTAACCCAGTTGCAGAAATTCCACACTTTAAAGAGGTCATTATAATGGCCACTAATTGCGACAGCTGTGGACATCGCACCAATGAGGTTTGAATAATAAAGCATACTATACGTTTGTGTATAATTTTTTGTTTTGTTCTGGATTTATCAATTTGTCAATTTATCATTGACATCATTAAATAGGTGAAATCAGGAGGAGCCACAGAAGAGTTGGGAACCAGAATAACTCTCCACTTAACCGACCCTTCGGATATGTCCAGAGACCTGCTGAAGGTGGGTTTGACTCCATATGACACTATGTGAGCATGCTTTACCGTTTCATCATTCATGTGTCTCTGTGTAACAGTCAGAGACGTGTAGCGTGTTGATCCCCGAGCTGGAGTTTGATTTGGGGATGGCAGCTCTCGGAGGGAAGTTCACTACGCTGGAAGGACTCCTCAAGGACATCAAAGAGCTGGTAGGAATCAAAGCCCAGCTAACAGCTTTAGTTATCAACAAACAGCCTCTCTTATGCTTATTTTATGCCTTTATGCTTATTTTAGATTGTTTCAAAAAACCCCTTCATGTGTGGAGACAGCTTTACAGCAGACAGAGCAGAGAAACTGCAGCTTTTTGGACAAAAGATTGACAAGGTTTGGATGATGTTACTAACATCTCTGTTAATGTTCTTCTGTTAAGGTTCTTCACTGTTAAATGCAATGGCAATATTCTCAATATGGGGTCTAAAAAGGAACCTATTTATAATTTTTGAAAATAATTAAATATAGGCTAATTTTTTTTTTATATATATATATATATATATATATATATATATATATATATATATATATATATATATATATATATATATAATATACTTTTTATTTTTATTTATTTTTTTTTATTTAAAATAAGTTTGTTTTTATTTTATGTGTGAGTTTGTCAAGAATTGTCAATAAATTAATGTGTTGTGTTTACAAAATGTTTCTTAGATAATGGCTGGGGAAATGGATGTGCATATCATCCTGGACGATCCGACAGGCAATAGTTATCTTCAGGTGAGGCCAGTTAAACTTTTTTTTTTTAAACATTGTTTTATTTAAAGGATCTTAAGATATCTTATGCTTAAGTTTAATGTGCCCCATTATGCTATTTTAAAGGCTCCTAATTTTGTTTTGGAGTCTCCTACAACAGGTTTACACGCATCAAAGGTCAAAAACACTTCATTTTCTCATAATGTACATTGTACATCACCACATTTTTCAGTGATTCTCAAACGACTCGTCGATGAATCAGTCTCTCTAAATCCCTCCTTTCCGTGAGCTACTCTGCTCTGATTGGTCAGATGGCCCAGTCTGTTGTGATTGGTCTACCTCCCATTACCATAAACTTCAGCTCCAGAGGCTTCCTAAAACTCAGCGATTGCACACACTGCAAAGACAGTAACGATGGCATCGATTTTACCATATCAATCCGAGCGTGAGTCCGATGATGAAACATTGGAAGAACTAGTTATTCAACCTGAACCTCCATCGCAAGGACGACTCGAGCAGGACGTTTCTCAGTGATATGCTACTCATTTTGAGGTTCATTATGAGATGTTGCAGCTGTAATTCCTCACCATCAGCATTAACAAGTGTGTGTCCATCAACAAACCCATGTGTATTTCATGTATATCTAATTTATTGCGGTGCACATGCGGGAACTGTATCAATAACAGCGCATACGTTAGCCCAGCGCTAACGTGAATGACTGATGGAACATTTAAGTGTGTAAAACAAATCTTGCTCCATTCTTTATCTTTACTCAAAGTAGTAAGAACGACAGACAATCTGCATTAATACACACAGTTTTAGGTAATAGTGGCCCACAGCTGATGAGCAGAAATATTTCAGTAAGACAGTAATAACGTGAGTTAGCTGGAAACTTACACAATATAAAACACAAAACTACGTATTTTGAACACCCGGTAGAAAATATATACAGCAATAATTAATCATACTTACAGGTTGTGATTCTGAGGAGCAGCTGGTCTAAATAAACTGGTACTGATCCAGTATTGTATTCTAGTGACCATAATGCAGTGGGATTCGAAATACAAATGACTCATATAGGCGTTCAGAGTCGATTATTTTGGGAGACAGTAACTTTATTTATCGTGATTTCACAACTTTGCAGAACGTTTACATTCACAAACAGCGATATTACACACTGTGAATATTCGAAAAACCATAATGGGGGCACTGTCTTTAATTGTGTGATTTAAAATATTTAGATGTGTATATCTTGTTCTTTTTATGTGAAGGCTAATAACCCGACTCCTTTTTGTAGAATGTTTATGCCCCAGATCCAGATCCAGAATTGAAGATTGAAAAGTACACCAGGACCTTTGAGCAGAACGAAGACTTGGGGCTCAATGACATGAAAACCGAAGGGTACGCAGAGAAATAGGCTTTAAGTCAAAGAAAAATGGAGATTATATGTTATTATATGCCAAATTCTGTTGAAATCATTATAACATTATTTAATTCACTTTTACATTTATTGTGATCTTATGTAATTAGCACTTCTGAAAACCATGTTGTCTTTAAAAGCATCGTTATAATTTGAGAGATTTTGGCTTGAATAAATGCAAGGTTGTGAATTTTCCTTGCTGCCTATAAAATAGTTTTTAAGTTATGGTCATCTTGGCTATGAAACACTTGTGTTAATTAGCAATGTAACAACAAAATTGTTACAAAGTTTTTGAAGTACTTTAAACTAGACACTTAATAAAGTAGTCTACGCACACTACGGATGTGAATTCTGTGGATGCTTTTTTTTTCTTCCATTAAATTGGACTGACTCATAAAGGCTGTAATATAAAAAGGGTTGTTTGTACAATAAATGAGTTTCAAATATGTAATGTGGTGTTGATCTATTTACGCTTAACTTTGCAAAGTTCATTAAGAAATCGAATTAACAATGGCTTCAGCATAACATCGAAACATGCTTTAGCTAATAGGTTTTATGACTGTATTGGCTGAGGCATTCTGTTTTTGTTTACATTTATTTGAATCTTTAGTGTGTATTGTGTTATATACTTGTGTTTGAGATAAACCGATAATTAGTTTGACCAATGTTTTCATTAATTAGAAAAGTGCAAATGTCAGTCATCCTTGATATAGTTACTACTGATAAATATAGCAGTTTTTGAGTCTCTTAAGAATAGCACCCAAAAAAGCCATTACATCACGATCCTTTTAACAGGAAACAACAGTGTTCTCAAGTTAAGAAACATTATGCATTCTCAAGACTGCCCAAAATGTGTAAATTAGCATAAATATAATGGTATGAATAATTATACAGTGCATCCGGAAAGTATTCACAGCGCTTCACTTTTTCCACATTTTATGTTACAGCCTTATTCCAAAATGGATTAAATTCATTATTTTTTTCCTCAATTCTACAAACAATACCCCATAATGACAACGTGAAAGAAGTTTGTTTGAAATAAAAAATAAAAAACGCAAAAAATCACATGTACATAAGTATTCACAGCCTTTGCCATGACACTCAAAATTGAGCTCAGGTGCATCCTGTTTCCACTGATCATCCTTGAGATGTTTCTACAACTTGATTGGAGTCCACCTGTGGTAAATTCAGTTGATTGGACATGATTTGGAAAGGCACACACCTGTCTATATAAGGTCCCACAGTTAACAGTGCATGTCAGAGCACAAACCAAGCCATGAAGTCCAAGGAATTGTCTGTAGACCTCCGAGACAGGATTGTATCGAGGCACAGATCTGGGGAAGAGTACAGCAATGAAGGTCCCAATAAGTGGAAGAAGTTTGGAACCACCAGGACTCTTCCTAGAGCTGGCCGCCCGGCCAAACTGAGCGATCGGGGGAGGAGGGCCTTAGTCAGGGAGGTGACCAAGAACCTGATGGTCACTCTGACAGAGCTCCAGCGTTTCTCTGTGGAGAGAGGAGAAACTTCCAGAAGAACAACCATCTCTGCAGCACTCCACCAATCAGGCCTGTATGGTAGAGTGGCCAGACTGCACATGACAGCCCGCCAAGAGTTTGCCAAAAGGCACCTGAAGGACTCTCAGACCATGAGAAACAAAATTCTCTGGTCTGATGAAACAAAGATTGAACTCTTTGGCCTAAATGGCAAGCGTCATGTCAGGAGGAAACCAGGCACCGGTCATCACCTGGCCAATACCATCCCTACAGTGAAGCATGGTGGTGGCAGCATCATGCTGTGGGGATGTTTTTCAGCGGCAGGAACTGGGAGACTAGTCAAGATCGAGGGAAAGATGAATGCAGCAATGTACAGAGACATCCTTGATGAAAACCTGCTCCAGAGCGCTCTGGACCTCAGACTGTGGCGAAGGTTCATCTTACAACAGGACAACAACCCTAAGCACACAGCCAAGATAACAAAGGAGTTGCTACGGGACAACTCTGTGAATGTCCTTGAGTGGCCCAGCCAGAGCCCAGACTTGAACCCGATTGAACATCTCTGGAGAGATCTGAAAATGGTTGTGCACCGACGCTCCCCATCCAACCTGATGGAGCTTGAGAGGTCCCGCAAAGAATGGGAGAAACTGCCCAAAAGGTGTGCCAAGCTTGTAGCATCATACTCAAAAAGACTTGAGGCTGTAATTGGTGCCAAAGGTGCTTCAACAAAGTATCGAGCAAAGGCTGTGAATACTTATGTACATGTGATTTTTTTTTTTTTATAAATTTGCAAAGATTTCAAACAAACTTTTCACGTTGTCATTATGAGGTATTGTTTGTTGAATTTTGAGGAAAATAATGAATTATTCCATTTTGGAATAAGGCTGTAACATCAAATGTGGAAAAAGCGAAGCGCTGTGAATACTTTCCGGATGCACTGTATATTATGGGTTATTTGTAGTCATTTTTTTTTTTATTTCTGCACAATTTGTTATATTGTAAATTTAAGTTTGAGTAAATGTATTTGTTGCTTACTTATTATAGCACAATGAGCAGTTGTTGACCAAGTAAATTATGATTGTCAATATTGTGACATGACACATCATGTGATGTCAACATGGTGGTGCCCATGAGAGGAGACCTGCTCCATGTACAATGCTTTTTCTCTCTAAATCTTCAGCTTATATTTACATAATTTAATGATTTTTCTGTTATTAATGATGTGCTATCAATTTATTAATGTAAAACAAAAAAAACAAGTGCTCCCTTTATACTGTAGCTTACTGTTAGAGCTTCTCTTTTAGACTATTCAAGTCATGCAGCACAATGCGGCTTCGAGAAAAACAATGAATCACGGGGTCTTTGTGCCTTCCACTGGCACTTAACATTTATTGAAACAACATAACCACCGAACAGCAGATAAAGGACATGACTTGCATGTAATTTAAAGCAGTGACAAATAAAAATGTAACCAACATTGGTCCATATACAATAAACTACTAATGTTCGTTCACCCCACAAAATGGAGTTTTTTCAGCAAGGATAGTCCACCGTGATGGCAGATAAAATGTCCCATGGCCATTTATAGCCAGTGGTGGTGTAAATCTTGTGAGGGAGTGCGTCTGTCCAAAAGAGCAATCATCATTCATTAGAAAGAAGAAAAAAGAAAAAAAAAAAAAAATCAAAGTTTACAAGATGCAGCTGTCGTCTTCATTAAAACAAACACAATATAACGCGAAGAAGGAAACATAACATTGCTTGGACTCAAACTAGCGGAGCTGCGTTTGTGTCATTGTCCGTGGCCGCGAAGCCGCGTTACTTGCTCTTGGCAGGCTTCTCGGTTTTCTTGGGAAGCAGCACCGCCTGGATGTTTGGAAGCACTCCGCCCTGCGCGATGGTAACACCGCCTAAAAGCTTGTTGAGCTCTTCGTCGTTGCGGACAGCCAGTTGCAGGTGACGCGGGATGATTCTTGTTTTCTTGTTGTCTCGGGCTGCGTTTCCGGCCAGCTCGAGGATCTCAGCCGTTAGGTATTCCAGGACAGCGGCCAAATACACGGGGGCTCCTGCGCCTACGCGCTCGGCGTAATTTCCCTTGCGTAATAATCTGTGTACACGTCCGACTGGAAACTGAAGCCCAGCTCTGGATGAACGAGACTTGGCTTTTGCGCGGGCCTTTCCGCCGGTTTTACCTCTTCCAGACATGTTTTGGCAACAAAGGAACCTACTGTTTTGCTAGTAACGTCCTGCTTAGCGTTGGTAGTCAAATGCGCTTTCGCTTATGATGTAAGCAGGGATTGGTATATATACCCGGACGTGTGCTCTGACTGGATGGATTCACTCTACAGCAAACAGCCAATCGCCTCTCGGAACGTCCATGAAGTTAGAAAGCCGTCCTATCGAAACCGAGACTGTGCTCACTCTAATTTGCATACCGACTCTATAAATAAGGGGAAGAAATATGCGCAGCTTGTTCGCACACCATAACGGTCCTGTGACAGTTGAGCTTTTGTGAAAAACCGGTACAATGCCTGAACCTGCGAAGTCAGCGCCCGCTCCCAAAAAGGGGTCTAAAAAAGCTGTCACCAAGACCCAGAAGAAGGGGGATAAGAAAAGGCGTAAGACCAGGAAAGAGAGTTACGCCATTTACGTGTACAAAGTACTGAAACAAGTCCATCCGGACACCGGCATCTCCTCAAAAGCTATGGGCATAATGAACTCGTTTGTAAACGACATCTTCGAGCGCATCGCCGGAGAAGCCTCGCGCCTGGCGCATTACAACAAGCGCTCCACTATCACATCCCGGGAGATCCAGACGGCCGTGCGCCTGCTCCTGCCGGGAGAGCTGGCCAAACACGCCGTGTCCGAGGGCACAAAGGCCGTGACCAAATACACCAGCTCCAAGTGAAAGTGAACAAACAAGATGGACTGGACTCTATCCTTAAGGATGGAAGACGAAACCCATCCTCTGTTGTTTGATGTCCGCATGAGGGACCTCTGGTACATCTTGAGCGAAACGCAGCTCTGGAAGAGCACACTCTCTCACACACACACACACACACACACACACACAGTGCTTTCCATCTGTAACACCTGAGGTTGTTCATGTTTGATCGTATTTGCACGTGTGAACACTTGTACTATTATGGCATATGGTCGTCATTTGTTAACTCGTGTGGCTGTAAACTCAAGTTACCGGAGGGAAACACTGTGGCTTTGGTTTTTATTGATTTCTTGTATGACAAGAATTTGCTGTACTGTCTTATGCCTGAATGTTTCTTCATAATTACCCTGCCATTTACCACAAAGAAATAAATATATTGGTTAATGGTAACTACAATCAGATTTGCGAGTTTTCCTGCCAATTAGTATGTAGCTTATTACTATGGACTTGGACACAAGGCTATAAATGTAAATATAGCATTTTTACACCATTTTAAAATATCGTTGTAGAACCTACGAAAGTTTACACTAATAGACGCTTGTCTTGCGAACAGGAGGAGGAGGAGGTAACCATAGCAACAGTAAGGCAGATGCTGGAGCATTGGAGGGTACATGGTGAAAACAAGCACTGTCATTATTTAGTGCCTAATGACATTTATTACTTGATTATAGATTTACTCATCACACGTTTCAAGATTTTTGTATAACTGAGGAACCAAAACCGTTCGATTGGCCCCGAAAATTACTGACTTTTGAGGCATATGAATGTTTGAATATAGAATTATGAAATTACAATGATTAGGCCTATATAAATAAAAATCAATTAAATTGTTTAGCAATTATATAATTAGCATTTATTAAATATTCTATTGATTATGAAATAAATGTAATGTTCAGACCATATCCACAATTTTTCCAAACCAGCCACTGCGTGTTAGATTATGGGTGGCACTTCCAATTTTTGGGGAAGTTCCAGTCATAAGACTAAAATATATTGGGGAATATAGGCCTATTATAAAGACAAAAAATAATCAGGGGTTATTCATGGTCTCTGCTTTTACACTTGTTTTAAATGTCCTTTTAATTTTCGATGGCTGAAGGGTGATAATGTCGTCGCATTAGGTTTTGGAAATGCTTATTCTGTTGTAGACCCAGCCAATATTTCCATGTGGGTTTTGATTGGCTGTCACTTGGGCCCTCCAAATGGAGCCCTATCTATGTTAGCCCATAGGGGCACATGATGGGTTCATAGTGGGCTCTAATGGGGCCCATTTATAGATGTTCATTATATGTGCTCACTTGGGTCCAAAATGGGTGCTATAATGATACCAAAGTGGGCTACACACAAAAACCATATGGGGCCCACATGGGTGATCACACTAGGCCCACAAATGGCCCCATTATTTTATTTTATTTTTTTGTGGGACCACACATCACAGTGGGTGAAAATTGGGCCCCATTTATTTATTTATTTTAAAGATTCCAGTGGGTCAAATAGTTTGTTCAATTTTTGAATTCCAAAAATCTTTCAAAATTATCCAATTATATAAAAGCAACAGTAAAACTTGGTTAATATAAAATGAAATATACATATCTTACCAGGGTGACCGTTTTTTCTTTCTTCAAATGAGATTACGGGATTCGGGAAGGCACACACCAATTATTTTGGCTCGTGGGGAAGGTGATGCAAGTGCTTTCATTTTCAGCACATTTTTTTGTAAATAAAAAGAAATGAGTCAAGGATCAAATAGCCTATTGCTATTATTTATTCAATTATTACATAATCATAAAACAAATGAAATAAATTATACTATGGGGCTGTTGAATGCTTGAATCTGATTGGTTGACGAACGTGAAATTATTTTCAGGCACGGCTAAAGTAGTGACCGCATTACAGTTCCATATCACTCCGCCAAATGATTTCAGTTATTTCAGACTACAACAGCAAACGAATCAAAACCCACAACGACACTGACCAAGCAAATAAATATAGTAAACAATAGGAAAAAACAACAAATTATTTCCATGTTTTTTGCCACAAAATTACGTTTAATTATGTAGCCCACGCAAAGCGTTGCTCATAGGCCTACTCTTTCCCGCTCTCTCTCTCCCACTCAAACACACACACACACACACACACACTTGCACAGAAACATTTTGTCAGCGCGGCTCTGATTGTATCAGTAAAATAGTGTAGCAACTTAAAAACTACATGACATTTCTCACTAGCGAGGTAATAATGTGCTGTTCTAACAGTTTCGTATTAGTAGACGCTGCTGCCGAACACTGTTGAGAGAGACGCACAGACTGAGGTAATTCACATTAGTCCTACACACAAGAGCGTTGGGCAAAACCTGACAAATGTCTTCAAATAAATCATCTGAACAGTGTTGTGAGGTGTGGTAACCGTCCGTAGTATAAGCGGAATAATTGACTTCGGACCATTTAATTATTGAAAAATAATGCACACCCAAGATGAACACTCCGCTTCGCGTCGCGACCGCATTACCTCAGGTGTGCATTATTTTTCTAATAATTCAACGGCTCTATCTATCTATCTATCTATCTATCTATCTATCTATCTGTCTATCTGTCTATCTATCTATCTATCTATCTGTCTGTCTGTCTGTCTGTCTGTCCGTCCATCATCTATCTATGTGTTTGTTTGTCGGTCTGTCTATCTGTCTGTATATATCTATCTGTCCATCCGCCATATTTTCCTAATAATTCAACGGCCCATCGTCAATTATTCCTTACATGTACAATTTGTTACCATTATGGGCTGTTACCCATAATGATATAAACCAGATCAGCGCAAAAAAAAAAAAAAAGTAGGCCTAATTATAAATATAGCCCAAATGTGGCCCATGTGGGACCCTCAAATAAACAATATTGGCAACCTAATTGGGGCCCACAACTTTAACCAAGCTGGGGCCCACATTCAGCCCATTAAAGTGGCCATTTTAATGCCTGGACGACGCCCATATAACCCAGGTGAAACCCATGTGGGGCCCACATGGACATGTTGGCTGGGGAGCAAACCTTTCTCTAATTGTTTACAGTTTAACGGAAGTTATTCCCATAATCCACGCAAAGTGTCATGAGGCATAGGAAAAAGATGGATAGCCACCTTTGATATCAGGCTGTGCCGAATTCTGACCCCCGCCAGATTATTCCCCCTCTGAGTCCCCATTATAGGTAGGTTTAGGATTAGGTGTGGGGTTAAAAGTTAAAATTTGGCACAACACAGTCATATTTTAGTATTTTAGTATTCTTTACAAACAGGTTGGTGGCGACACAGAGCCTCTTCAGAGCAGCTTTAACTCAGCTGTGTAAATAAGCCTTAAAAATACTAATGAGGTAATCTCGCATTACAGTGAAATCAGGGTATTTGTACACCGTATCATACGATTTGTTCCCTGTGATTTCATCCAGCTTGTGTTACTGGGACACATAATGGAGGGAGATGATTTGATCATGACACCCCTGCAGGCAAAGAGAGGATACTGAGAATTCACATGATCTTGTTTTGACATTTGGCCTTGAATAAATGTGTGTGGCACACATCAAGTAACCAAATAAGTACTTGAGGAATATAATTACCTATAGTTTTTATTAGGATATTATTTTCCGGAATATTAGTCAATTGGTACCATATAAAAAAATAAATGTACATTGTCCATTTTAACCAGGGGTCTTTGAAGGTTCTGCAGGTATATAAAGCGTCTTGGGTATATTATGGGTCCACAGGTTGGCTGGTCCAGAAGATTAAAAACGAAAGCATGTGACCAAGGAACCAGATAGCCAGACCGACAGTGTCTTAGAAGATCATGTACTACATTGTTCCTTTCTTATGTCGTTTTAAGAGGGGCTGTCTTTGTTGAAATAACACACTGACGATGGCAGGCTTTGTTTGAAAGGGTGTGATATCCTTCTAGAAAAGGATGAGGAGAGGAAACCTTTTCTCACGAAGACGGCAAATCTGAAACCACCTACACTAAAAAAAGGATATTGTGTGCGTATTTTATGAAAAATTATATGAATAGATTAGACAACTAACACCGCTGTTATTGTTGGTTTAAGGAAGGTATTATGATGC